>CAUDMG010001230.1:0-48095 GCA_958450375.1 Homarus gammarus | reverse complement strand
TCTATATACAGGAGAGAACACAAACACCTGTATAGTTTTGTAGGTTCGGTTTACTGGATAAGAGTATGTACACAAAGGAGAGCAGCACTCTCTCTTGACTAGGCTCCCGGTCAACTGCTATAGGCGACGTATGGCAAGTGATACATTAGCAGCTTCCATACGTCGCCAGGCACATTAATTAAGCGTGTGGGATATGGTAATAACATTGCCACACGCTGCTAGCTAGGCTGAATAAATAATACATAAATGGAGCACATACATAATATACATACATGATATATAATCCAGCATACATAATATACATACACCTCCCTCCCCCCTATACGCTCATAGCAAAGTCTTGAGCGGACCTTTTCTTTTGGATCCGTTCTGAGCGTCGAGGGACTTCATCACTGGGAAGGGTATGGGACTCAACACTGGTGGCGGGGCCAGCAGAAGGCATTGTTACGGGTCGGAGAAAACGGCGGTTCCTCCACCACACACGACCACTGGGTAACCGCACCTGGTAGTCCCGTGACCTGCCGAGACCCATGACTACGCCTACTTTGTCCCAACGTAGGGAGGTCGGGTCCTGAACACGGACTTGGGTGCCGACACTCAACCTGGGGAGAGAACGGGCGTGGTCATTGTAGCGGGCGACGACGTCCTGAACACGTTCGGCGGCTCGGCGATCACAATCCTCTGTCTTGGCCTGCCACTCCTTGGAGAAGGATTGAGGGTGAGCAGGGACACAAGAACGAAGGGGGCGTCCATACAAAACCTGGGCAGGGGAGCGTCCGGTGTAGTTAGGTGTGTTGCGGAGTTCAAGAAGACCCCTGTCGAAGGCCTCGCAGTCAATGTTCCCAGAAGGGGCCACCTTAAGGATGAGGTGCTTCAGGGATTTGACAGCAGCCTCAGCGTGGCCGTTGGACTGCGGGTAATGGGGCGATGACAACACATGCCGGACTCCCCATCGGTCGAGGAACACAGCAAAGTCCCGGCTTGTGAACTGAGGCCCTCCGTCGGTTCGCAGGCGTACAGGAACGCCCACGTCACGGAAGTAGTGGCGGAACTTGCTGATGGTGGCGGCAGACGTCGTGTCATTACCGCACTTGATGACAACCGGCCAACCAGAGAGACGGTCGACGATAACGAGGAAGGACTTTCCTGACACACAGAAAAAGTCGGCCGACACAGACTCAAAGGGGCGGGTGGGGTTGTCGTCACTCATAAAGGATTCCTGCTGCTGGCTGGGTTGTAATACGCGGCGGGGCTTACACACCTGGACAGCATTGGAGATGTCGGGGTCGATGCCAGGCCGGAACACAGTCTGTCTTGCACGCCGTTTGGTGGCCTCGGCTCCACAGTGACTGTCGTGGAGGCGAGCCAAGGCGTGGAGACTTGAAGCAGCAGGGACAACTACCGAAGGAGAGGTGTCACTGGCCAGAGGTAGGGGCAGGGCGGCAGCAGGGTAGTTGCTGCTCCCTTCGTGCACCCTGTTGGCGTGTTTTACCTCGAGAATCGGTGTTGGGAAGTCCTGGGGGATGATGGCCAACTCTTGGCAATGTCTGTAGGACAGCAAAGGAGTCGGGACGCCATTATGCACATCAATCCAGGCTTGACACGACCTGTTGCCAAAGGTGACGTGTGCATAGAGTGAACCTAGGGCCGGGGTCATCTGTGAACCATCTGCCATAAAGCGGAGATCCTTGGGGGGCGGTCCTAGATCACTTGGAGAGAGCCCCAAGCATTGCAAATGCTGGGGACCGATGACTGTAGCATCAGCGCCGGTGTCGGGCAACATCTGAAGACGGGATGACACACCGCCGTAGGTCACGATGACGCTGATGTACTGGGGGACTTTGGTCCTGGGACGCGGGGGGGAGCACACATTCCTAATGTGGCTCGAGCGTTGTCAGGAGTCGTCGTACCTCTGATTGGAAGACTGTGGGCGGCCCTCTCTGGTGGAGGGGGGCTGAAGCTTCCGCCGACGCGGTCCCTTGGGTATGTTGGAAGGGCAACACTTGTCATAGTGGCCCAGACGACCACACACATTGCACTGGACGCGTTTGGCTGGGCACCGTACTGTGAGTGACCAGTGGCCCTTACGGTCACAACTGTTGCAGGTAGACTGAGCAGCTGGACACACCTGTGTTCCGTGCTGCTTACCACAGTTGTTGCAAAATAAACCAGGCGTGGACGTGGTGGGCGAAGGCGTAGGAACGGACTTCTTGTCCTTCTTGTACCGGGACACAGCGCGTACAGCTGTGGGGGGAGCACGGATGGCAGAGGTGGCACACCTGGCAGCCTCATAGGAGCGACATATCGTCAACACATCCTTAAGAGAAGAGGAAGAGTCGAGGGAGGTGAGGCGTTGGACAAGTTCCTCGTCCTTAACACCCATCAGGATCACCTGCCTCAACTGG
The DNA here is from genome assembly GCA_958450375.1 of Homarus gammarus. Taxonomy (NCBI): domain Eukaryota; kingdom Metazoa; phylum Arthropoda; class Malacostraca; order Decapoda; family Nephropidae; genus Homarus; species Homarus gammarus. The sequence continues at coordinate 45,690 of CAUDMG010001230.1, read as the reverse complement.
GTCTCCTCGCACTGCTGGTGGTGGCCTGGACATATATCTACCTCTTCCGAGGCTCTCTTAAGACGCACGTAAAAGGCATCAAAAGACTCACCCTCCATCTGTCTGCAGCTAAACAATTCCCTCCTGCGCAGAGCTTCATTCTGCTGTCCTTTGATGTGCCGTTGTAGAACGTCCAGTACCTCCTCTACAGACAGCAAAGAGGTTGGGGGTACCTGCAACGTATGTTCCAAGACACGCTGAATTTCCAAGGACAGGCACATGCGCAGCTGGATGAGTTGTTTAGGCTGTGACAAACTCTGGAGATCCACCATTGTAGAGTAATCAGTCCACCGTCGCCGCCATTCACGAAAAGTCTGGAAAGTCTCATCAGGCTTCAAGATGGGCGGCGTTTGAGCTGCTGCTTTAGGTGGGGCTGGGGGGTGTGAAGGAAGCATGGATGAGGTATCTGAACCAGTCAGTACCGAGGCAGTGTTAGAGCCAGGGGCTTGGTTAACAGTGAGGCGAGATATCAAGGCTTCAAACCGTTCACTGTCTTCCAATCTCCGTTGGTTGTCTCGTTCTGCCTCTGCTTGCCTTCTGTGCTCATCCGCCAAACGTCTGTGGGCTTCATCCTCGCGTTTCTCATCTCTCATAAACTTCAGTAAAGCAATTATCTCTGGAGACAACGCTGAATATTGAGGTGAGGGACTGCGCGATGTGGGGGCTGAAGCGTCGTGGCCGGTCTGGTCATCCATCTCTGCGGGGCTATCACCCGCCTGGGTCATCCAGACGCTGGGTCCACGGCTACGTAAGGCGTGAGACATAACTACTTCCTCTGTGTACTATGTCTTAATCAGTGTTGACCGGTCAGCCCGTCGTATCAACAAGATTTCAGACAAAAAATTAATTAAATACACAGATAAGTAGGTTATATATATAAAATATATATAAGGAAGCCGCGCGGTCAGCGAGTGTCGTGTGTGAGTGAGTGTGTGTCCTGGGCGGGGGAGCGTCTCGCCCCAGCTGTGAGGGGGGGGGTGGAGGCGGCGCTGTGAGGGGGGTGGAGGGAGAGGCGCGGCGACTCCCAGTCAGTCTAGTTACCCTCAGGACGCGGTCAGAGACGGGTGCACTGAACTTTACTCCTTACAAATGCCCAGAACGTGCCGTATACCTTGGGAATCCTTTAGAACAAGGTCACACATGAATGGCACGAACACACAATGCACTAAACACTTCACAGAAAATCACTGTCACTGACACTGCTCAAAGTTGCTGAAATTCTTCAAGGAGAGATGGCGCGGGAGTTGACCCAAGGCTTGACCCAAGACGGGAGGGGACCCTAGCCGGCTTTCTACAAACTTTGCACTATCACTCGTAATTATCCAGTAAGACTACGCACTGCGCCATGTTAGGTTCTGAATAATAAGTTCTATATACAGGAGAGAACACAAACACCTGTATAGTTTTGTAGGTTCGGTTTACTGGATAAGAGTATGTACACAAAGGAGAGCAGCTGGATTATATATCATGTATGTATATTATGTATGTGCTCCATTTATGTATTATTTATTCAGCCTAGCTAGCAGCGTGTGGCAATGTTATTACCATATCCCACATGCTTAATTAATGTGCCTGGCGACGTATGGAAGCTGCTAATGTATCACTTGCCATACGTCGCCTATAGCAGTTGACCGGGAGCCTAGTCAAGAGAGAGTGCTGCTCTCCTTTGTGTACATACTCTTATCCAGTAAACCGAACCTACAAAACTATACAGGTGTTTGTGTTCTCTCCTGTATATAGAACTTATTATTCAGAACCTAACAGAGTGTACAAATCTAGATGCGGAAAAAATTCACTCAACCCCTGCTGATGATGCAACAGCTGCAAATAATTGCCTAGGAACATCCATTACCTTTTCTGTCATATCATTGGCAAAATACTGCCACCAAGCAAGGGGTGAAAGAGATTTTAAAACATCTTTACCAAAATAGACCTCTTTAAATGGAGCACTTCTTCCATGGAAGGACATTAATGTTGAAAGGAAATGTGGAAGAGACTCGCACACATACTGTTCTGCAATGTCTCGCTGCTCAGGAATCAGATGTCTGCCCTGATACCTTGGATCTATCACATTAGCTAGAAAATGGGCAGGTATCAATGCTACTTTGATTCTTTCTTCAAAATTATCCATTTCCTTCTCATCTGTTAAATACTCCTTAATATCAGTTTTCAGTTTTACCCAGATTTCTACAACATCACTTAATATGGTATGTTCTCTCTGGACACAGTCCAATGCCACAGCAATAGGCTTATGTCTCTCTAAGTAGTCTTCTGCAGTTCTTTTTAATACCTTATCATTAACTTTCATTTCAATTTTCTTATCAATGTCTTCACTATTTTCTTTGCACACTTTGACAAGCGTCTCCCAGTTCTTTAAATATGATTCAACAGAATCTGTCACTGTGTTCCATCGTGTGTCTGATGGCATTACTAGCATTGTTCCTCCTGCTCTTCTATACAAAGATCCTGGGATGTGATGATTTCTGAAGTACTTGATGATTTCAGTAAAGTGCTCCTTAATGTTCTTGATTTGCAGGTCTTGTGAAAGCAAATTTAACAGGTGTGCAGAGCAACCATATGTTATAATGGATTTATCTTGTCCGAGTTCACTTCTCATTTTTGCCATATTAGCAGCATTATCTGTTACGCAGCTTCTTACTGTGCATCCAAATTTGTCTTCACACTTTTTTGTAGCACATTCAGCTAATTTCAACAGATATTCAGCTGTGTGTCTTGATTCTGTGTCTATAGAGTCAACAAGATAAATACGGTTGTCCGCTGTTAAAGTTATACATACTATAGGCTCATTATGGACATTACTCCATCCATCCATGGCCATGCAAACTGTTTTCCCACTAAGTTCTTCTGAATAATTCTTAATCACTGAATCGTAGGCTTGATCCAAAAGAGACCCTCCAATTTGATGTCTATTATGTGGAACATATCCTGGTCTTAGCATTTTAATCATCTTGATAAACTCTTCGTGCTCCACTGTTCGGAAGGGTGAATTTGTTGCATATATATAATTAGCAACTTGCTGATCCAAAGTGACTTTTTCAGACTTAGTAGTTTTTATCACAAAACCAGTTATGCTTCCTTGCCATTAGGCAACTGCCTGTACTGACAGGATCAATACAGGATCAGTACAGGAAAGAACAAAACATACATGCATGATGCAACTACCAGTACTGTATTAGGAATAGTTTCACCACTCTCTAAAATTAATATAATTATTGAAATTATGATCAGAAGTAATACTTATGTTGTTTAAAAAGAACATACTAAGTGATAAAAATAGAATATCTGAATATGTATAGCCTAGTGCCTACAGCCTGTTCACTCTAGCTTTGCAAAAATTTACAGCCCCTTGCTCTTTATTGACTGATATATAATGCTGGGAGAAGAGAATACTACAGTTCTTCTGAATTTCAATAGTATTTATTATCTTAGTTAACAATATATTTCATGTAAATATATACATTAATAATGAGACCTTATGATATGATCAAAGTTTCGCAAAACTGGAGAGAACAGACTATAGTACAGTACATAATTATGTAAATCCAAATAATGTTACAGTATTAGCCTGCTGCATTGCATATACTTTTCAATCATGTAGAATAAAAAGAGAAAACAGTTACTTGTATTAGTAAAAAAAATCATTTTGATTTAAATCATAATTTTTTTACTCTGATTTAAATCGATTTAAATCATGTGATTTAAATCATTTGATTTAAATCATAACAACCCTGACTGTCTGTACGGTATCCTGAAGATACGACTATTCATATGCTCTTGTGCTGTAGCCTAACAAATGATACTAGAAATATTATGGTATTTGTGGCAGTCAAGGTACAGTACATAGCCAGTGACCCTTCAATGCTTATTGGTCTCATCAATTAATCGCGATCTCGTGGAGTTACAGGAAAAATGCATATTATGTCTTTTTACACACACACACACAAAATATTCTAAAATGTGCAATATCATTTTAGTGCCATGTAAAAATTTGCGCAAATGTTTTATGACTTATATTTTTACTTATAAGATAAAACAATATTTCCACATTTTTTCTCCTGTGACCAAAAATGGATCTTGGTTTCTTTGGAAATGCGAGAATATTTTTATATATTTTTTTTTACTTTTTTATTTTATTTTTTTTTAATTTCGTAATCATTTTTTCTGTTGTGTATGTTACCATCTTTCTCATCACCGTTTTCGAACTCTTTCTGGTGTTTTAGTAGAGACATTTCAGATAAATAAACACAGTAGTTAAACCAGTGGGAATATAAACCAGCGAATAACAGACAGCAGGTAATGTTAAGGTGAGTGAAATATTTGGTCCCAGTACTGACGGTCAGTGATGACTACGACACGCTAGGAGACAGAAGGTACCGACACTGCACTCGACCACCTTCACTGCCCAACTGTATAGTCAGGTACCCCTTCACAGTTGGGTCGCCTAAGGGTGCCCTGGGCCTCAGCGAAAGTATACTATAATAATGATAGTGCAAATGATTTAATTGGTTAACTAATTTTTTTTTAAATAAAATACTCAAGATGGCAGTTTTACTATTCATATTTTCCAATATTTATGTGTGTAGTGATCGCTGCATAAGGCTAGTGTCAGGTTTCCTCTTCGACTACTACATAGCTACTTTTTGAAGTTTCTAAACCATTAAAACAACTGAAAACTGCGCTAAACTTCACCATTGCAAACAGAACTATACTAGTTTCAGTATATTATGGTAGCATTATGTCTTGTTCCCCAAGATGATGTCGGTCATAGAATCACGTGAGGCGTGACGTCATGTGTTAAGGGTCTACAGAATTATGTTTCCTCATATCATCCCGATAATTAAGACAGTGTGACTTATGATTAAGAGAGCCCGGATGTTCAGGCAAAATACCAGAAATGCCTTCAGTGTATTTTACAATTTTACAATTTCAGCAAAAAATATCCATTTCCTCTTCATGCGCCAAGTATCGGGATCTCGTGGAGTTAAAGGAAAAATGCAAATAATCTTTTTTTACTTGAACAAATTATTCTAAAACGTATATTTCATTTTGGTGACATTTAAAACTTTTTACAAATGTTTTATAACTTAATTTTACTAACAGGAGAAAATAGTATTTCTGCATTTCTTCTTCTGTGAATACAAATGGTTCCTAGTTTCTCTCCCTTCCTTAAGTAAGCCGGAGGTAGTCAGCGCTGGTAGCGTGGCGGAGGTAATATATACCTCCTAACATTATCAAACACAACCATTACAAATGTTAACCCGCTTAGAGTCAACCCACACGCCGCCCCAACAACGGATCACTGATGGCGGTGGATAAACACATTAAAATCTCACAAGAAATTAATGGAAAATAACCTTCGTTAACCAGTGGAATAAAAACTACATGTTAAAGCTACACTGACAACACCTGTATGTTATTATTATACATTTCTGACAGACCTTTACTCTGTGTCAAGTGAAACACACAAGCCACTGTTTACAAATACAACTAAAAAGACAACAAAGTAGTTAACATTCACAGAGGTAAACACAGTCATATAACATGTAGCCAAATACCCTCGTCCTCTGAGGCCAATAATATCTCGTAATTGGTGAATTCTGACCCTGTACCTTTGAACCTAACATAACCTACCCTAACCTAACCTAACCTAATGATAATTGGGATTACATTTAGGTGAACTAAAAAATGCTTCGTCTGAAGTCCTTAATTGTATTATGAATTGTCTACTACACGGGCACTGTTAACAAATATTAACATCAAAGGTAATTATTATTTTTTACTTTTTTTTAAATGTTTGGTGGAGTGTTCTGTATTTTTCAAACAGACAGTGATTACTGACACTCACGCCATATCCTAATTAAAAAACATGGGAGCATTACGGTGGTCTAATTACATGAGAACAAGAAACCATTTAATTACACGTCTAGAGCCAGCGGCTTTGATTGTATTTCCTGGTTAAGGATTTTATGAAAAGAAAAATCCCTAATTTCCAGATAATCTAATGCATTGGATCACACTTTCGAGAATACAGAATCAATGTTATTTTTTTATTATATATATCTTACAGGAGTTACACGTGGACCTGCCCGTCAATATATAGAAATCGATAAAAGATCTTCATTTATTTTTGTCATATAATCCTGAGCTTGAGAAATGACTCGGTACAATCCTGGAGGACTAAAATATGACGTGTGCGACATTACAGCACTTAACCACAGTATGAAGAATGGTCTTGTGTTCCAGCATAACAATAGTAGTGATGTCGCTGTTGTGGTAAATAGTCCCCTAAGTTGTTGTGGATTCTTAACTTGGTGTCCTTCAAGTGACATATTCCAACTATATCTTACACGCACACACGCGAGCAGTTATAATAACACACAGGTATACATCACAACAGGGATATAAAGGCTTGTTATTGTCACCACCAATATTTCACACTTTCCGTCGTTCTTCAACTGTGTTAACTTATGGTGCAGGAAATATTACACTGATAATGGACGTCATCTGTGCGGCAGCTTTTATACAACTCCAATGAACTAAGATCGTTGTGTTGATCATGTCGCTGAAAGTTTACCCTCAACACTGATACTAAACACCACACCCTGCCAGGCTCTCATTCCACACCCTGTCAGGCTCTTATTCCACACACTGCCAGTTACTCATTCCACACCCTGCCAGACAAACGTCATTATATTCCACGCTTGGCATCACAGCCATTCTACATAATCTTCTGTCCCTAAATTCGTCGTTATTGTCAATGCTTTTCAATTATCATTTTTCCTCTTCGTCATTTGTCTCCCAAAGTTTTATCAGCAAGTCTCTTTTAAATTCTTTCTTAAGTATCTTTAATTATTTCATATAGTTACTGTGGAAGTTATTTTACCATCTCCTGCATCCGCCTGATTGCCTCTACTGTGAAATATTGCTGGTGGGTGGAAAAGTGGGGTCAGCGCTGAATGATAGGAAGCAGCGACTGAGGGCCTTAACATTCTCCCCTTCCGTTGAGATGATTAAGAGACGTATGGTTATTATCAGGACCGAGGACTGCCTGGGAAATAAAACAGACTGTCCTTGGAATACATAATGGGGCGGAAAAGTGAGATCAAAGTTGATATCGAAACGTGGAGGAAATGTTATGTGTAAGATATCCACGGAGCCGCAGAGAGCACTTCTTGATATGAGTAGGAAGAAAGGATTAATGCAGCGGGTACGTGTCTCCCACTCATGAAAAGATCAAAGATAAGATGCAGGTCCAATATTCGTTGATTGTGGGCCCTACCTGGTCCGGTGGAGGATCATAGGAAAGGTGAGGATGATAAGAGGTCAATTGGTTCTCCTCTATGTTGCTTTACACTTAACATATATTTTTATATCTATTCAACTAAATTAGGGGAGATAAGGACAAAGGTGTTACAACGTGTGCGTCAGAGTCACTGAGTCCTCATTGATGCGCTGGCTAGTGTTTGTATAATACTCCTGCCAACCTCCCTGGGGCCGGACATACAAGACATTGTGTGGGGTGTGTGTGTGTGTGTACATAATAGCTATATGACACAATACGTCTACATACAACGCACGCACACGAACACATACATGCACAGGAGGACCCGTGAACTACCGAGTTATTTCATTTTGTTATGTTCACAGCAAGAACATCACCCAACACCATGATGTGTGGTGTTCACAGCAAGAACATCACCCAACACCATGATGTGTGGTGTTCACAGCAGGAACATCACCCACCATCATGTTGTGTGGTGTTCACAGCAGAAACATCACCCAACATCATGCTGTGTGATGTTCACAGCAGGAGCATCACCCAACACCATGCTGTGTGGTTCACAGCAGGAGCATCACCCAACACCATGCTGTGTGGTGTTCACAGCAGGAGCATCACCCAACATCATGCTGTGTGGTGTTCACAGCAGGAGCATCACCCAAAACCATGCTGTGTGGTGTTCACAGCAGGAACATCACCCAACATCACGCTGTGTGGTGGTCACAGCAGGAGCATCACCCAACACCATGATGTGTGGTGCTCACAACAGGAACATCACCCACCATCATATTGTGTGGTGTTCACAGCAGAAACATCACCCAACATCATGCTGCGTGGTGTTCACAGCAGAAGCATCACCCAACACCATGCTGTGTGGTGTTCACAGCAGGAACATCACCCAACACCATGCTGTGTTGTGTTCACAGCAGGAACATCACCCACCATCATGCTGTGTGGTGTTCACAGCAGGAGCATCACCCAACACCATGCTGTGTGGTGTTCACAGCAGGAGCATCACCCAACACCATGCTGTGTGGTGTTCACAGCAGGAGCATCACCCAACATCATGCTGTGTGGTGTTCACAGCAGGAACATCACCCAACATCACGCTGTGTGGTGTTCACAGCAGAAGCATCACCCAACACCATGCTGTGTGGTGTTCACAGCAGGAGCATCACCCAACACCATGCTGTGTGGTGTTCACAGGAGGAGCATCACCCAACACTATGCTGTGTGGTGTTCACAGCAAGAGCATCACCCAACACCATGCTGTGTGGTGTTCATGGCAGGAATATCACCCAACATCATGCTGTGTGGTGTTCACACAGATACATCACCCAAGATCATGCTGTGTGGTGTTTACAGCAGGAGCATCACCCAACATCATACTATGTGGTGTTCACAGACGTCACATCACCCACCATCATGCTGTGTGGTGTTTACAGCAGGAACATCACCCAACACCATGCTGTGTGGTGTTCACAGCAGGAGCATCACCCAACATCATGCTGTGTGGTGTTCACAGCAGGATCATCACCCCCTCATAGGTAGCATTAAGGTAATCAATCATCTGATAAGAATGTTACGTTGTCTAATCTTTAGTTAAATCCCTTTATTCCATATTCATTTCGACTTGCTCCCGTAAGAGTTTTATGATTTGTTAAAGATATATCCCTTCCATATTGTCGAGGTCAGATTGGACCAATTTTAATACAGGAAGGGAAAACTGAACAGTATTTTAATATAGACTTGAATCACATCTGCTTGTGGACAAACACAACCACAACGGCAACACCATACTGCTAGCTACAGTATTAGTAATTCTGCAAACTGGGTGTCACTTATTAATTTTTTGTCACGCTAAATAATGCTGTAAACTAGATAACTATTATTGACTCTCTATTTCGCTATTTAATACTTTAAACTTATATAAAATAAAAATAAAATCCCCCAAATAAAGTTTGAGTTTTTTATCCGAGCCGATATATCACAACTATTTGTAAAAATAATACAAAAGATAATCTATATACACCACAAAAACACATTAAAAAATATCCTTATCCCTCACGGCGCCCATTTAGGGTTAACACTATAACTGCAAAAAACAGCCCGAAAACAAAGTTTATAAATCCCTTAATGAAAATTTCATTGCAAAAATATAGTAACAAAATGACATCAACCAGTCAATTTTTAGGACAACGAAAATATCAATGTATATTCATCATTTGTTGTATGGCGAGTTAATAAAAAAAATCCAATATACGGTATCATCGTCTGATAAGAACACAAACTTTACATGTGTTGCACTGGAGTATATTCATAACTCTTCAACTCAAATAAATCATACATTTACGATACAGAAAAAAACTACATGTGTACATTATCTTCATCTGAAAATAAAGTTTGCATGTGTTCCTTTGAAATACATATATATTTTAACTTTACCCGAAAAAAAAACATCATTTTGTGTTATAATGAAAAAAAAAAGTCGAACTTTACATTATGTGATGGACAAAAATAAATACATATGTACCTCATCTGTACCTAAAACAGACACAATGTGAACTTACCTTGTACTGGTGTCTCGACCTGTAAAGACACAAACCAGTGTTAGATACAAGCATTTATCAAGCCCGTTAACATGTACAGTATTATATTTTAGAGACTGCCACCATGAAAAAAATAAACCACTAAGGCTAAAGTCAATTATTCCCTCGAGTACATTTCGGGTACCCGAGGCCTTCATTCCTGAAAATGACACAAACAATGATGGACAAGATGTTGATATGGATCTTCAATTATTACCTACTACTGTACTAGTAAACTGTCTCCATAACTAAATCTGATCATACCAAGTAAAATGAGACGGCGGGAAGGGGGGGGGGGGGGGGAGGGGATTATCAGTGTACAGGAATATCTGGTTACACCAGCGACATATCCAGGATTTTCTCTGGTGGCAAGATAGAAGATTTCCCCCAAATATTCAATAATTTATCTTATAAAGTGTACGATCCCAAGAGTAAGGCCAACGCTCCCGGAAAGATGACCCATGCTCCCGAGAGTAAGGCCCACGCTACCGGGGAGATGACCCATGCTCCCGAGAGTAAGGCCCACGCTCCCGAGAGTAAGGCCCAGTATCCCGGGAAGATTGCTGATGCTAAAAAGAGTAAGGCCCAGGCTCCCGGGAAGATGACCCACGCTCCCCAGAGTAAAGCCCACGCTCCCTGGAAAATGACCCACGCTCCGGAGAGTAAAACCCACTCTCCCTGGAAGGAGACCCGCGCTCCCGGGAACAAGACCCATACTCCCGGGAACAAGATCCACGCTCCCGTAAACTAGACCCACTTTCTCAGGAACAAGTCCAACAGACGTAAGAGGACCGTGGTCTTAGATCTGGTTCTGGACCAAAAACTGTTCTTTCATCTTAGTAAGAGGAAATAGTGCACGCCCCTGTGTCTTGTCGGGGACGTATAATAGGCCGCGAAGGCTCTTTCATGTCTCGGTGAAAGATTCTCCGTCAGGATCACTGTTCCCCTGAGAGGCGACATTAGTACCGAAGTGGTAATAGTTGTTGGTACCATGAAAAACGCATCCGCTGCTGCTAAAGAAATTGGAAAAAAAAATGTTGCAGGTGAAAATGAAAAATTGGAGGGTGATCGCTTTACGACCTGTACAATATAATAGACGATATCTTCCCATCCTTAAGGAAACTTGTTATTGGTTCACAAGGACAAATTATTCGCGATATCTCTTTACAATACAATGTGGATATAAATGTGCATAAAAAGAATCGACCCAGTCACCGCCAGAAGAAAGGCCTACCGTGTAAAGGAGGCGGTGGCGGCCATTGAAGCTCAGGTCAAAATGGAGCCAAAACTAATGGATACCAAGGACTGACATTGTTCGGTCTTGCTAAACTGTATAAATTATTAATCATCCTAGTCATGATGTAAGAAGTCTTATAACTGTGTTTATTATTCCTATATTAACAACATACCAGAGTTGAACTGCTGTTATACTCGACGTAAAAGCGTTAACTAATAATTTGTACTTTTTAGTACAGCAAATGTAATTTATATTTTCATTATGAAGTTGCAACAAACATAGGCATCATTTTCTGTAAACTGCCATGACACATATCTCATGCCCAGTCAACCCCCAGTCTTAGAGAAACCACATCAAGTGTGGCGGAGATCTCGGTGAAGACCAAACTGTCCAAAGAAAATGAAGATTTACCTGGTTGGTGGACTGACAGCAGCGCCTCTGTGGTCATTACTCTCACTAATGAACCCTCCGGCCAGTATATTGATAATTTACAACTGGTAAGGAACATAACAGAATTTTCAGCTCTCTTCGCTCCCTCGTAAATCAAGGAAGGTCAACTTTGTTCCTCGTGTCGGCTGAGTTACGTAATCAGGTTTTGCCACACTCGCCTTTACTGCCACTCACAGGACGATAAAAACCTTGACGAGTCTCTGAGTGTTATGACGTCTGTCTGTAGTAAATTGTCTAAGACACTTACGTTGTGTTTCCTCCTGTAGAAATCATTGTGTATCACCACCAGTCCATCTTAACAAACGTACACCATTTATCCCTTCATCTGTTTATTCCCTGGAGATTCACTGTTGGGAAAATGTCTCATCTTTCTGTCACTAAGTTCTTAAAGTAAATGTACTTATTTACTTGATTAATATATCTCTTCTCTTCTCTCGATTATCATGCAAAATAAACAGAATGGTAAGTTCTCTCTCGTGGGCTGGATGGTTCACAGATCTCTAGCGGACTCTTAACTAACATCTTCATTTCTACTGCCGCATCATTGTCATTAAGAGAGGACCATCAAACCTGAATATTTCTTCTTAGTGTCGATATGTTCCATGATGGTAATATACGGAATATATTTCCATACCTTTTTAATTAATGATAATAAATTCTTGTTCTACTTTCTCGTATACATTTGTTTTCCTCCTCCGGTATTGATCGTGTGTGTACTGTAAGTCATCATGAGTCTCTCTCTTGGCCGTTCAGGTAAGAAGCTTCCTCATGTTGATTTATACTCCACGATAAACACACCCACGGTCAGTAAACACCCACGGTCAGTAAATAGCAATCTCTCACGGTCAGTAAACAGTAAACTCCCACTGTGAGTAAATAGTCAACACCCACGGTCAGTAAGCACCCACAGTCAGTACATACCCACGGTCAGTAAATAGTAAACACTCACAGTCAGTAAATAGTAAACACCCAAAGTCAGTAAATAGTCAACACCCACGGTCAGTAAACACCCACGGTCAGTACACACCCACGGTCAATAAATAGTCAACACCCACGGTCAGTAAACACCCACGGTCAGTAAATAATAAACACTCACGGTCAGTAAATAGTAAACACGCACGGTCAGTAAAAAGTAAACACCCACGGTCAGTAAAGACAACACCCACAGTCAGTAAAAACCCACGGTCAGTACACACCCAAGGTCAGTAAACACCCACGGTCAGTAAATCGTAAACACTCACGGTCAGTAAATAGTAAACACTCACGGTCATTAAATAGTAAACACCCACGGTCAGTAAATAGTAAACACCCACTGTCAGTAGATAGTAAACACCCACGGTCAGTAAATAGTAAACACTCACGGTCAGTAAATAGTAAACACCCACGGTCAGTAAATAGTCAACACCCACGGTCAGTAAACACCCACGGTCAATAAATAGTCAACACTCACGGTCAGTAAATAGTCAAAGCTCACGGTCAGTAAACACTCACGGTCAGTAAATAGTAAACACTCACGGTCAGTAAATAGTAAACACCCACGGTCAGTAAACACTCACGGTCAGGAAATAGTAAACACCCACGGTCAATAAATAGTAAACACTCACGGTCATTAAATAGTCAACACCCACGGTCAGTAAACACCCACGGTCAATAAATAGTCAACACTCACGGTCAGTAAATAGTCAACACTCACGGTCAGTAAACACTCACGGTCAGTAAATAGTAAACATTCACGGTCAGTAAATAGTCAACACTCACGGTCAGTAAACACTCATGGTCAGTAAATAGTAAACACCCACGGTCAGTAAATAGTAAACACCCACGGTCAGTAAATAGTCAACACTCACGGTCAGTAAACACTTATGGTCAGAAAATAGTAAACACCCACGGTCAGTAAATAGTAAACACCCACGGTCAGTAAATAGTAAACACCCACGGTCAGTAAACACCCACGGTCAGTAAATAGTAAACACTCACGGTCAGTAAATAGTAAACACTCACGGTCAGTAAACACCCACGGTCAGTAAATAGTCAACACTCACGGTCAGTAAATAGTAAACACAAACGGTCAGTAAATAGTCAACACCCACGGTCAGTAAATAGTAAACACCCACGGTCAGCAAATAGTAAACACTCACGGTCGGTAAATAGTCAACACTCACGGTCAATAAATAGTAAATACCCACGGTCAGTAAACACCCACGGTCAGTAAATAGTCAACACTCACGGTCAGTAAATAGTCAACACTCATGGTCAGTAAATAGTAAACACCAACGGTCAATAAAGAGTAAACACTCACGGTCAGTAAATAGTCAACACCCATGGTCAGTAAGCACCCACGGTCAGTAAATAGTAAACACCCACGGTCAGTAAATAGTCAACACCCACGATCAGTAAATAGTAAACACCCACGGTCAATAAATAGTAAACACTCACGGTCAGTAAACAGTAAACACTCACGGTCAGTAAAAAGTAAAAACCCACGATCAGTAAATAGTCAACACCCACGGTCAGTCAACACCCACGGTCAGTAAACACCCACGGTCAATATATAGTCAACTCCCACTGTCAGTAAATAGTAAACACTCACGGAAAATAAATAGTAAACATCCACAGCCAATAAATGGTAAACACCCACGGTCAGTAAATAGGAAACACTCACGGTCAGTAAATAGTCAACACTCACGGTCAGTAAATAGTAAACACCCACGGTCAGTAAATAGTAAACACCCACTGTCAGTAAATAGTAAGCACTCACGGTCACTAAATAGTAAACACCCAGGGTCAGTAAATAGTAAACACAAACGGTCAGTAAATAGTAAACACTCACAGTCAGTAAATAGTCAACACACACGGTCAGTAAATAGTAAACACTCATGCTCAGTAAATTGTCAACACTCAGGGTCAGTAAACACCCACGGTCAGTAAATAGTAAACACCCACGGTCAGTAAATAGTAAACACTCACGGTCAGTAAATAGGAAACACTCACGGTCAGTAAATAGTCAACACTCACGGTCAGTAATAGTAAACACCCACGGTCAAAAATAGTAAACACCCACGGTCAGTTAGTAGTCAACACCCACGGTCAGTAAATAGGAAACACCCACGGTCAGTAAATAGTAAACACTCACGGTCAGTAAATAGTCAACACTCACGGTCAGTAAATAGTAAACATCCACGGGCAGTAACAACCACGGTCAGTAAATAGTATAACACTCACTGTGAGAAAATAGAAACACCCACGGTCAGAAAATAGTCAAAGCTCACGGTCAGTAAACACTCACGGTCAGTAAATAGTAAACACTCACGGTCAGTAAATAGTAAACACCCACGGTCAGTAAACACTCACGGTCAGGAAATAGTAAACACCCACGGTCAATAAATAGTAAACACTCACGGTCATTAAATAGTCAACACCCACGGTCAGTAAACACCCACGGTCAATAAATAGTCAACACTCACGGTCAGTAAATAGTCAACACTCACGGTCAGTAAACACTCACGGTCAGTAAATAGTAAACATTCACGGTCAGTAAATAGTCAACACTCACGGTCAGTAAACACTCATGGTCAGTAAATAGTAAACACCCACGGTCAGTAAATAGTAAACACCCACGGTCAGTAAATAGTCAACACTCACGGTCAGTAAACACTTATGGTCAGAAAATAGTAAACACCCACGGTCAGTAAATAGTAAACACCCACGGTCAGTAAATAGTAAACACCCACGGTCAGTAAACACCCACGGTCAGTAAATAGTAAACACTCACGGTCAGTAAATAGTAAACACTCACGGTCAGTAAACACCCACGGTCAGTAAATAGTCAACACTCACGGTCAGTAAATAGTAAACACAAACGGTCAGTAAATAGTCAACACCCACGGTCAGTAAATAATAAACACCCACGGTCAGCAAATAGTAAACACTCACGGTCGGTAAATAGTCAACACTCACGGTCAATAAATAGTAAATACCCACGGTCAGTAAACACCCACGGTCAGTAAATAGTCAACACTCACGGTCAGTAAATAGTCAACACTCATGGTCAGTAAATAGTAAACACCAACGGTCAATAAAGAGTAAACACTCACGGTCAGTAAATAGTCAACACCCATGGTCAGTAAGCACCCACGGTCAGTAAATAGTAAACACCCACGGTCAGTAAATAGTCAACACCCACGATCAGTAAATAGTAAACACCCACGGTCAATAAATAGTAAACACTCACGGTCAGTAAACAGTAAACACTCACGGTCAGTAAAAAGTAAAAACCCACGATCAGTAAATAGTCAACACCCACGGTCAGTCAACACCCACGGTCAGTAAACACCCACGGTCAATATATAGTCAACTCCCACTGTCAGTAAATAGTAAACACTCACGGAAAATAAATAGTAAACATCCACAGCCAATAAATGGTAAACACCCACGGTCAGTAAATAGGAAACACTCACGGTCAGTAAATAGTCAACACTCACGGTCAGTAAATAGTAAACACCCACGGTCAGTAAATAGTAAACACCCACTGTCAGTAAATAGTAAGCACTCACGGTCACTAAATAGTAAACACCCAGGGTCAGTAAATAGTAAACACAAACGGTCAGTAAATAGTAAACACTCACAGTCAGTAAATAGTCAACACTCATGGTCAGTAAATAGTAAACACCAACGGTCAATAAAGAGTAAACACTCACGGTCAGTAAATAGTCAACACCCATGGTCAGTAAGCACCCACGGTCAGTAAATAGTAAACACCCACGGTCAGTAAATAGTCAACACCCACGATCAGTAAATAGTAAACACCCACGGTCAATAAATAGTAAACACTCACGGTCAGTAAACAGTAAACACTCACGGTCAGTAAAAAGTAAAAACCCACGATCAGTAAATAGTCAACACCCACGGTCAGTCAACACCCACGGTCAGTAAACACCCACGGTCAATATATAGTCAACTCCCACTGTCAGTAAATAGTAAACACTCACGGAAAATAAATAGTAAACATCCACAGCCAATAAATGGTAAACACCCACGGTCAGTAAATAGGAAACACTCACGGTCAGTAAATAGTCAACACTCACGGTCAGTAAATAGTAAACACCCACGGTCAGTAAATAGTAAACACCCACTGTCAGTAAATAGTAAGCACTCACGGTCACTAAATAGTAAACACCCAGGGTCAGTAAATAGTAAACACAAACGGTCAGTAAATAGTAAACACTCACAGTCAGTAAATAGTCAACACACACGGTCAGTAAATAGTAAACACTCATGCTCAGTAAATTGTCAACACTCAGGGTCAGTAAACACCCACGGTCAGTAAATAGTAAACACCCACGGTCAGTAAATAGTAAACACTCACGGTCAGTAAATAGGAAACACTCACGGTCAGTAAATAGTCAACACTCACGGTCAGTAATAGTAAACACCCACGGTCAAAAATAGTAAACACCCACGGTCAGTTAGTAGTCAACACCCACGGTCAGTAAATAGGAAACACCCACGGTCAGTAAATAGTAAACACTCACGGTCAGTAAATAGTCAACACTCACGGTCAGTAAATAGTAAACATCCACGGGCAGTAACAACCACGGTCAGTAAATAGTATAACACTCACTGTGAGAAAATAGAAACACCCACGGTCAGAAAATAGTCAAAGCTCACGGTCAGTAAACACTCACGGTCAGTAAATAGTAAACACTCACGGTCAGTAAATAGTAAACACCCACGGTCAGTAAACACTCACGGTCAGGAAATAGTAAACACCCACGGTCAATAAATAGTAAACACTCACGGTCATTAAATAGTCAACACCCACGGTCAGTAAACACCCACGGTCAATAAATAGTCAACACTCACGGTCAGTAAATAGTCAACACTCACGGTCAGTAAACACTCACGGTCAGTAAATAGTAAACATTCACGGTCAGTAAATAGTCAACACTCACGGTCAGTAAACACTCATGGTCAGTAAATAGTAAACACCCACGGTCAGTAAATAGTAAACACCCACGGTCAGTAAATAGTCAACACTCACGGTCAGTAAACACTTATGGTCAGAAAATAGTAAACACCCACGGTCAGTAAATAGTAAACACCCACGGTCAGTAAATAGTAAACACCCACGGTCAGTAAACACCCACGGTCAGTAAATAGTAAACACTCACGGTCAGTAAATAGTAAACACTCACGGTCAGTAAACACCCACGGTCAGTAAATAGTCAACACTCACGGTCAGTAAATAGTAAACACAAACGGTCAGTAAATAGTCAACACCCACGGTCAGTAAATAGTAAACACCCACGGTCAGCAAATAGTAAACACTCACGGTCGGTAAATAGTCAACACTCACGGTCAATAAATAGTAAATACCCACGGTCAGTAAACACCCACGGTCAGTAAATAGTCAACACTCATGGTCAGTAAATAGTAAACACCAACGGTCAATAAAGAGTAAACACTCACGGTCAGTAAATAGTCAACACCCATGGTCAGTAAGCACCCACGGTCAGTAAATAGTAAACACCCACGGTCAGTAAATAGTCAACACCCACGATCAGTAAATAGTAAACACCCACGGTCAATAAATAGTAAACACTCACGGTCAGTAAACAGTAAACACTCACGGTCAGTAAAAAGTAAAAACCCACGATCAGTAAATAGTCAACACCCACGGTCAGTCAACACCCACGGTCAGTAAACACCCACGGTCAATATATAGTCAACTCCCACTGTCAGTAAATAGTAAACACTCACGGAAAATAAATAGTAAACATCCACAGCCAATAAATGGTAAACACCCACGGTCAGTAAATAGGAAACACTCACGGTCAGTAAATAGTCAACACTCACGGTCAGTAAATAGTAAACACCCACGGTCAGTAAATAGTAAACACCCACTGTCAGTAAATAGTAAGCACTCACGGTCACTAAATAGTAAACACCCAGGGTCAGTAAATAGTAAACACAAACGGTCAGTAAATAGTAAACACTCACAGTCAGTAAATAGTCAACACACACGGTCAGTAAATAGTAAACACTCATGCTCAGTAAATTGTCAACACTCAGGGTCAGTAAACACCCACGGTCAGTAAATAGTAAACACCCACGGTCAGTAAATAGTAAACACTCACGGTCAGTAAATAGGAAACACTCACGGTCAGTAAATAGTCAACACTCACGGTCAGTAATAGTAAACACCCACGGTCAAAAATAGTAAACACCCACGGTCAGTTAGTAGTCAACACCCACGGTCAGTAAATAGGAAACACCCACGGTCAGTAAATAGTAAACACTCACGGTCAGTAAATAGTCAACACTCACGGTCAGTAAATAGTAAACATCCACGGGCAGTAACAACCACGGTCAGTAAATAGTATAACACTCACTGTGAGAAAATAGAAACACCCACGGTCAGAAAATAGTAAACCCCCAAGGTCAGTAAACACCCACGGTCAGTAAATAGTAAACACCCACGGTCAATAAATAGTAAACACCCACGGTAAATAAATAGTAAACATCCACAGCCAATAAATAGTAAACACCCACGGTCAGTAAATAGGAAACACTCACGGTCAGTAAATAGTCAACACTCACGGTCAGTAAATAGTAAACACCCACGGTCAGAAAATAGTAAACACACACGGTCAGTAAATAGTAAACACTCACGGTCAGTAAATAGTTAACACCCTGGGCCAGTAAATAGTAAACACTCACGGTCAGTAAGTAGTCAACACCCACGGTCAGTAAATAGTAAACACCCACGGTCAGTAAATAGTAAACACCCACGGTCAGCAAATAGAAAACACTCACGGTCAGCAAATAGTCAACACTCACGGTCAGTAAATAGTAAACACTCACGGTCAGTATATTGTCAACACTCACGGTCAATAAACACCCACGGTCAGTAAATAATAAACACTCACGGTCAAAAATAGTAAACACCCACGGGCAGTAACACCCAGGGTCAGTAAATAGTAAACACTCACTGTGAGAAAATATTAAACTCCCACGGTCAGTAAATAGTAAACACCCACGGTCAGTAAATAGTAAATACTCACGGTCAGTAAATAATCAACACTCACGGTCAGTAAATAGTAAACACCAACGGGCAGTAACACCCACGGTCAGTAAATAGTAAACACTCACTGTGAGAAAATAGTAAACACCCACGGTCAGAACATAGTAAACCCCCAAGGTCACTAAACACCCACGGTCAGTAAATAGTAAACACCCACGGTCAATAAATAGTAAACACACACGGTAAATAAATAGTAAACTTCCACAGCCAATAAATAGTAAACACCCATGGTCAGTAAATAGGAAACACTCACGGTCAGTAAATAGTCAACACTCACGGTCAGTAAATAGTAAACACCCACGGACAGTAACACCCACGGTCAGTAAATAGTAAACCGCCAGGGTCAGTAAACACCCACGGTCAGTAAATAGTAAACACCCACGGTCAATAAACAGTAAACACTCAGGGTCATTAAATAGTAAACACCCACAGTCAGTAAAGTCATCACCCACAGTCAGTAAACACCCACGGACAGTACATACCCATGGTCAGTAAACACCCACGGTCAGTAAATAGTAAACACTCACGGTCAATAAATAGTAAACACTCACGGTCAGTAAATAGTAAACACACACAGTCAGTAAATAGTAAACACCCACGATTAATAAATACTAAACACCCATGGTCACTAAATAGTAAACACTCACGGTCAGTAAATAGTAAACACCCACAGTCAGTAAACACTCATGGTCAGTAAATAGTAAACACCCACGGTCAATAAAGAGTAAATACCCACGGTCAGTAAATAGTCAACACCCACGGTTAGTAAACACCCACGGTCAATAAATAGTCAACACTCACGGTCAGTAAATAGTCAACACTCACGGTCAGTAAATAGTAACCACCCACGGTCAGTAAAGAGTAAATACTCACGGTCAGTAAATAGTCAACACCCACGGTCAATAAATAGTAAACACTCACGGTCAGTAAATAGTAAACACCCACGGTCAGTAAAGAGTAAATACTCACGGTCAGTAAATAGTCAACACCCACGGTCAGCAAATAGTAAACACCCACAGTCAGTAAATAGTAAACACCCACGGTCAGTAAATAGGAAACACTCACGGTCAGTAAATAGTCGACACTCACGGTGAGTAAATAGTAAACACTCATGGTCAGTAAATAGTCAACACTCACGGTCAGTAAATAGTAAACACCCACGGTCAGTAACACCCACGGTCAGTAAATAGTAAACACTCACTGTCAGAAAATAGTAAACAACCACGGTCAGAAAATAGTAAACCACCAAGGTCAGTAAACACCCACGGTCAGTAAATAGTAAACACCCACGGTCAGTAAATAGTAAACACTCACGGTCAGTAAATAGTAAATACCCACGGTCAGTAACACCCACGGTCAGTAAATAGTAAACACTCACTGTCAGAAAATAGTAAACAACCACGGTCAGAAAATAGTAAACCACCAAGGTCAGTAAACACCCACGGTCAGTAAATAGTAAACACCCACGGTCAGTAAATAGTCAACGCTCACGGTCAGTAAACACCCACGGTCAGTAAATAGTAAACACTCACGGTCAGTAAATAATCAACACTCACGGTCAGTAAACACTCATGATCAGTAAATAGTAAACACCCACGGTCAGTAAATAGTAAACACCCACGGTCAGTAAATAGTAAACACTCACGGTCAGTAAATAGTAAACACTCACGGTCAGTAAACACCCACGGTCAATAAATAGTAAATACCCACGGTCAGTAAATAGTAAACACCCACGGTCAGCAAATAGTAGACACCCACCTGTCAATAAATAGTAAACACCCACGGTCAATAAATAGTAAACACCCACGGTCAGTAAATAGACAACACCCCCGGTGAGTAAACACCCACGGTCAATAAATAGTCAACACTCACGGTCAGTAAATAGTCAACACTCACGGTCAGTAAACACTCACGGTCAGTAAATAGTAAACACTCACGGCCAGTAAATAGACAACACTCACGGTCAGGAAACACTCATGGTCAGTAAATAGTCAACACTCACGTTCAAAAAATAGTAAATACCCAGGGTCAGTAAATTGTCAACACTCACGGTCAGTAAATAGTAAACACCCACGGTCAATAAATAGTAAACACCCACGGTAAATAAATAGTAAACATCCACAGCCAATAAATAGTAAACACCCACGGTCAGTAAATAGGAAACACTCACGGTCAGTAAATAGTCAACACTCACGGTCAGTAAATAGTAAACACCCACGGTCAGTAAATAGTAAACACCGACGGTCAGTAAATAGTAAACATTACGGACAGTAAATAGTAAACACCCAGGGTCAGTAAATAGTAAACACTCACGGTCAGAAAATAGTCAACAGCCGCGGTCAGTAAATAGTAAACACCCACGGTCCGTAAATAGTAAACACCCACGGTCAGTAAATAGTAAACACTCACGGTCAGTAAATAGTCAACACTCACGGTCAGTAAACACTCACGGTCAGTAAATAGTAAACACTCACGGTCAGTAAATAGTCAACACTCACGGTCAGTAAACACTCATGACCAGTAAATAGTAAACACCCACGGTCAGTAAATAGTAAACACCCACGGTCAGTAAATAGTAAACACTCACGGTCAGTAAATAGTAAACACGCACGGTCAGTAAACTCCCACGGTCAATAAATAGTAAATACCCACTGTCAGTAAATAGTAAACACCCACGGTCAGCAAATAGTAGACACCCACGGTCAATAAATAGTAAAACACCCACGGTCAGTAAATTGTCAACACCCACGGTCAGTAAACACCCACGGTCAATAAATAGTCAACACTCACGTTCAGTAAATAGTCAACACTCATGGTCAGTAAACACTCACGGTCAGAAAATAGTAAACACTCACGGTCAGTAAATAGACAACAATCACGGTCAGTAAACACTCATGGCCAGTAAATAGTCAACACTCACGGTCAATAAATAGTAAATACCCAGGGTCAGTAAATAGTCAACACTCACGGTCAGTAAATAGTAAACACCCACGGTCAGAAAATAGTAAACACTCACGGTCATTAAATAGTCAACACTCACGTTCAGTAAATAGTAAACACCCACGGTCAGTAAATAGTAAACACTCAGGGTCAGTAAATAGTCAACACTCATGGTCAGTAAATAGCAAACACCAAAGGTCAATAAAGAGTAAACACCCACGGTCAGTAAAAAGTCAACACTCATGGTCAGTAAGCACCCACGGTCAGTAAATAGTAAACACCCACGGTCAGTAAATAGTCAACACCCACGATCAGTAAATAGTAAACACCCACGGTCAATAAATAGTAAACACTTACGGTCAGTAAATAGTAAACACTCACGGGCAGTAAATAGTAAACACTCACGGACAGTAAAAAGTAAAAACCCAAGGTCAGTAAATAGTCAACACTCACGGTCAGTAAACACCCACGGTCAGTACACACCCACGGTCAATAAATAGTAAACACTTACGGTCAGTAAATAGTAAACACTCACGGGCAGTAAATAGTAAACACTCACGGACAGTAAATAGTAAACACTCACGGTCAGTAAATAGTCAACACCCACGGTCAGTAAATAGTATACACCCACGGTTAATAAATAGTAAACACCCACGGTCAATAAATTGTAAACACCCACGGTAAATAAATAGTAAACATCCACAGCCAATAAATAGTAAACACCCGCGGTCAGTAAATAGGAAACACTCACGGTCAGTAAATAGTCAACACTCACGGTCAGTAAATAGTAAACACCAACGGTCAGTAAATAGTAAACACCCACCGTCAGTAAATACTGAACACTCACGGTCAGTAAATAGTCAGCACCCACGGTCAGTAAACAGTAAACACCCACGGTCAGTAAATAGTAAACACCCACGGTCAGTAAATAGTAAACACTTATGGTCAGTAAATTGTCAACACTCACGGTCAGTAAACACCCACGGTCAGTAAATAATAAACACCCACGGTCAAAAATAGTAAACACCCACGGTCAGTAAGTAGTCAACACCCACGGTCAGTAAATAGTAAACACCCACGGTCAGTAAATAGTAAACACTCACGGTCAGTAAATAGTCAACACTCACGGTCAGTAAATAGTAAACACCCACGGGCAGTAACACCCACGGTCACTAAATAGTAAACACCCACGGTCAATAAATAGTAAACACCCACGGTAAATAAATAGTAAACATCCACAGCCAATAAATATTAAACACCCACGGTCAGTAAATAGTAAACACCCACGGTCAGTAAATAGTAAACACTCATGGTCAGTAAATAGTCAACACTCACGGTCAGTAAATAGTAAACACTCATGGTCAGTAAATTGTCAACACTCACGGTCAGTAAACACCCACGGTCAGTAAATAATAAACACCCACGGTCAAAAATAGTTAACACCCACGGTCAGTAAGTAGTCAACACCCACGGTCAGTAAATAGTAAACACCCACGGTCAGTAAATAGTAAACACTCACGGTCAGTAAATAGTCAACACTCACGGTCAGTAAATAGTAAACACCCACGGGCAGTAACACCCACGGTCAGTAAATAGTAAACACTCACTGTGAGAATATAGTAAACCCCCAAGGTCAGTAAACACCCACGGTCAGTAAATAGTAAACACCCACGGTCAATAAATAGCAGGCACCCACGGTAAATAAATAGCAAACATCCACAGCCAATAAATAGTAAACACCCACGGCCAGTAAATAGGAAACACTCACGGTCAGTAAATAGTCAACACTCACGGTCAGTAAATAGTAAACACCCACGGTCAGTAAATAGTAAACACCCACGGTCAGTAAATAGTAAACATTACGGTCAGTAAATAGTAAACACCCAGGGTCAGTAAATAGTAAACACTCAGGGTCAGTAAATAGTCAACAGCCACGGTCAGTAAATAGTAAACACCCACGGTGAGTAAAGAGTAAACACCCACATTCAGTAAATAGTAAACACTCACGGTCAGTAAATAGTAAACACCCAGGGTCAGTAAATAGTAAACACTCACGGTCAGTAAATTGTCAAAACCCACGGTCAGTAAATAGTAAACACCCACGGTCAGTAAATAGTAAACACCCACGGTCAGTAAATAGTAAACACTCACGGTCAGTAAATAGTAAACACTCACAGTCAGTAAATAGTCAACACTCACGGTCAGTAAATAGTAAACACTCATGGTCAGTAAATAGTAAACACTCATGGTCAGTAAATTGTCAACACTCACGGTCAGTAAACACCCACGGTCAGTAAATAAAAAACACTCACGGTCAAAAATAGTAAACACCCACGGTCAGTAAAGTCATCACCCACAGTCAGTAAACACCCACGGTCAGTACACACCCATGGTCAGTAAACACCCACGGTCAGTAAATAGTAAACACTCACGCTCAATAAATAGTAAACACTCACAGTCAGTAAAAAGTAAACACACACGGTCAGTAAATAGTAAACACCCACGATTAATAAATACTAAACACCCACGGTCAATAAATATTATATACTCTCGGTCAGTAAATAACAAACACCCACGGTCAGTAAACACTCACGGTCAGTAAATAGTAAACACCCACGGTCAATAAATAGTAAATACCCATGGTCAGTAAATAGTCAACACCCACGGTCAGTAAACACCCACGGTCAATAAATAGTCAACACTTACGGTCAGTAAATAGTAAACACTCACGGTCAGTAAATAGTCAACACTCACGGTAAGTAAATAGTAAACACCCACGGGCAGTAACACCCACGGTCAGTAAATAGTAAACACTCACTGTGAGAAAATAGTAAACACTCACGGTCAATAAATAGTGAACATCCATGGTCAGTAAATAGTAAACATCCACGGTCAATAAACAGTATACACTCAGGGTCATTAAATTGTAAACACCCACGTTCAGTAAAGTCATCACCCACAGTCAGTAAAAACCCACGGTCAGTAAATAGTCAACACTCACGGTCAGTCAACACCCACGGTCAGTAAACACCCACGGTCAATAAATAGTCAACACCCACGGTCAGTAAATAGTAAACACTCACGGTCAGTAAATAGTCAACACCCACGGGCAGTAAATAGTATACACCCACGGTTAATAAATAGTAAACACCCACGGTCAATAAATAGTAAACACCCACGGCAAATAAATAGTAAACATCCACAGCCAATAAATAGTAAACACCCGCGGTCAGTAAATAGGAAACACTCACGGTCAGTAAAAAGTCAACACTCACGGTCAGTAAATAGTAAACACCCACGGTCAGTAAATAGTAAACACCCACCGTCAGTAAATACTGAACACTCACGGTCAGTAAATAGTCAACACCCACGGTCAGTAAATAGTAAACAACCACGGTCAGTAAATAGTCAACACCCACGGTCAGTAAATAGTAAACACTCACGGTCAGTAAATAGTCAACACTCACGGTCAGTAAATAGTAAACACTCATGGTCAGTAAATTGTCAACACTCACGGTCAGTAAACACCCACGGTCAGTAAATAATAAACACCCACGGTCAAAAATAGTAAACACCCACGGTCAGTAAGTAGTCAACACCCACGGTCAGTAAATAGTAAACACCCACGGTCAGTAAATAGTAAACACTCACGGTCAGTAAATAGTCAACACCCACGGTCAGTAAATAGTAAACACCCACGGGCAGTAACACCGACGGTCAGTAAATAGTAAACACTCACTGTGAGAATATAGTAAACCCCAAAGGTCAGTAAACACCCACGGTCAGTAAATAGTAAACACCCACGGTCAATAAATAGTAAACACCCACGGTAAATAAATAGTAAACATCCACAGCCAATAAATAGTAAACACCCACGGCCAGTAAATAGGAAACACTCACGGTCAGTAAATAGTCAACACTCACGGTCAGTAAATAGTAAACACCCGCGGTCAGTAAATAGTAAACACCCACGGTCAGTAAATAGTAAACATTACGGTCAGTAAATAGTAAACACCCAGGGTCAGCAAATAGTAAACACTCACGGTCAGTAAATAGTCAACAGCCACGGTCAGTAAATAGTAAACACCCACGGTCAGTAAATAGTAAACACCCACGGTCAGTAAATAGTAAACACTCACGGTCAGTAAATAGTAAACACCACGGTCAGTAAATAGTAAACACTCACGGTCAGTAAATTGTCAAAACCCACGGTCAGTAAATAGTAAACACCCACGGTCAGTAAATAGTAAACACCCACGGACAGTAAATAGTAAACACTCACGGTCAGTAAATAGTAAACACCCACGGTCAGTAAATAGTCAACACTCACAGTCAGTAAATAGTAAACACTCATGGTTAGTAAATAGTAAACACTCATGGTCAGTAAATTGTCAACACTCACGGTCAGTAAACACCCACGGACAGTAAATTAAAAACACTCACGGTCAAAAAATAGTAAACACCCACGGTCAGTAAAGTCATCACCCACAGTCAGTAAACACCCACGGTCAGTACACACCCATGGTCAGTAAACACCCACGGTCAGTAAATAGTAAACACTCACGGTCAACAAATAGTAAACACTCACAGTCAGTAAATAGTAAACACACACGGTCAGTAAATAGTAAACACCCACGATTAATAAATACTAAACACCCACGGTCACTAAATAGTAAACACTCACGGTCAGTAAATAATAAACACCCACGGTCAGTAAACACTCACGGTCAGTAAATAGTAAACACCCACGGTCAATAAATAGTAAATACCCACGGTCAGTAAATAGTCAACACCCACGGTCAGTAAACACCCACGGTCAATAAATAGTCAACACTTACGGTCAGTAAATAGTCAACACTCACGGTCAGTAAATAGTAAGCACCCACGGGCAGTAACACCCACGGTCAATAAATAGTCAACACTTACGGTCAGTAAATAGTAAACACTCACGGTCAGTAAATAGTCAACACTCACGGTAAGTAAATAGTAAACACCCACGGGCAGTAACACCCACGGTCAGTAAATAGTAAACACTCACTGTGAGAAAATAGTAAACACTCACGGTCAATAAATAGTAAACATCCACGGTCAGTAAATAGTAAACATCCACGGTCAATAAACAGTAAACACTCAGGGTCATTAAATTGTAAACACCCACGTTCAGTGAAGTCATCACCCACAGTCAGTAAACACCCACGGTCAGTACACACCCATGGTCAGTAAACACCCACGGTCAGTAAATGGTAAACACACACGGTCAGTAAATAGTAAACACCCACGATTAATAAATACTGAACACCCACGGTCACTAAATAGTAAACACTCACGGTCAGTAAATAGTAAACACCCACGGTCAGTAAACACTCACGGTCAGTAAATAGTAAACACCCACGGTCAATAAATAGTAAATACCCACGGTCAGTAAATAGTCAACACCCACAGACAGTAAATAGTCAACACCCACGGTCAGTAGACACCCACGGTCAATAAATAGTCAACACTCACGGTCAGTAAATAGTCAACACTCACGGTCAGTAAATAGTAAACACCCACGGTCAGTAAATAGGAAACACTCACGGTCAGTAAATAGTCAACACTCACGGTCAGTAAATAGTAAACACCCACGGTCAGTAAATAGTAAACACCCACGGTCAGTAAATAGTAAACATTACGGTCAGTAAATAGTAAACACCCAGGGTCAGCAAATAGTAAACACTCACGGTCAGTAAATAGTCAACAGCCACGGTCAGTAAATAGTAAACACCCACGGTCAGTAAATAGTAAACACCCACGGTCAGTAAATAGTAAACACTCACGGTCAGTAAATAGTAAACACCCAGGGTCAGTAAATAGTAAACACTCACGGTCAGTAAATTGTCAAACCCACGGTCAGTAAATAGTAAACACCCACGGTCAGTAAATAGTAAACACCCACGGACAGTAAATAGTAAACACTCACGGTCAGTAAATAGTAAACACCCACGGTCAGTAAATAGTCAACACTCACAGTCAGTAAATAGTAAACACTCATGGTTAGTAAATAGTAAACACTCATGGTCAGTAAATTGTCAACACTCACGGTCAGTAAACACCCACGGACAGTAAATAAAACACTCCCGGTCAAAAATAGTAAACACCCACGGTCAGTAAAGTCATCACCCACAGTCAGTAAACACCCACGGTCAGTACACACCCATGGTCAGTAAACACCCACGGTCAGTAAATAGTAAACACTCACGGTCAACAAATAGTAAACACTCACAGTCAGTAAATAGTAAACACACACGGTCAGTAAATAGTAAACACCCACGATTAATAAATACTAAACACCCACGGTCACTAAATAGTAAACACTCACGGTCAGTAAATAGTAAACACCCACGGTCAGTAAACACTCACGGTCAGTAAATAGTAAATACCCACGGTCAGTAAATAGTAAACACCCACGGTCAGTAAATAGTAAACATTACGGTCAGTAAATAGTAAACACCCAGGGTCAGCAAATAGTAAACACTCACGGTCAGTAAATAGTCAACAGCCACGGTCAGTAAATAGTAAACACCCACGGTCAGTAAATAGTAAACACCCACGGTCAGTAAATAGTAAACACTCACGGTCAGTAAATAGTAAACACCCAGGGTCAGTTAATAGTAAACACTCACGGTCAGTAAATTGTCAAAACCCACGGTCAGTAAATAGTAAACACCCACGGTCAGTAAATAGTAAACACCCACGGACAGTAAATAGTAAACACTCACGGTCAGTAAATAGTAAACACCCGCGGTCAGTAAATAGTCAACACTCACAGTCAGTAAATAGTAAACACTCATGGTTAGTAAATAGTAAACACTCATGGTCAGTAAATTGTCAACACTCACGGTCAGTAAACACCCACGGACAGTAAATTAAAAACACTCCCGGTCAAAAAATAGTAAACACCCACGGTCAGTAAAGTCATCACCCACAGTCAGTAAACACCCACGGTCAGTACACACCCATGGTCAGTAAACACCCACGGTCAGTAAATAGTAAACACTCACGGTCAACAAATAGTAAACACTCACAGTCAGTAAATAGTAAACACACACGGTCAGTAAATAGTAAACACCCACGATTAATAAATACTAAACACCCACGGTCACTAAATAGTAAACACTCACGGTCAGTAAATAATAAACACCCACGGTCAGTAAACACTCACGGTCAGTAAATAGTAAATACCCACGGTCAGTAAATAGTAAACACCCACGGTCAGTAAATAGTAAACATTACGGTCAGTAAATAGTAAACACCCAGGGTCAGCAAATAGTAAACACTCACGGTCAGTAAATAGTCAACAGCCACGGTCAGTAAATAGTAAACACCCACGGTCAGTAAATAGTAAACACCCACGGTCAGTAAATAGTAAACACTCACGGTCAGTAAATAGTAAACACCCAGGGTCAGTTAATAGTAAACACTCACGGTCAGTAAATTGTCAAAACCCACGGTCAGTAAATAGTAAACACCCACGGTCAGTAAATAGTAAACACCCACGGACAGTAAATAGTAAACACTCACGGTCAGTAAATAGTAAACACCCACGGTCAGTAAATAGTCAACACTCACAGTCAGTAAATAGTAAACACTCATGGTTAGTAAATAGTAAACACTCATGGTCAGTAAATTGTCAACACTCACGGTCAGTAAACACCCACGGACAGTAAATTAAAAACACTCCCGGTCAAAAAATAGTAAACACCCACGGTCAGTAAAGTCATCACCCACAGTCAGTAAACACCCACGGTCAGTACACACCCATGGTCAGTAAACACCCACGGTCAGTAAATAGTAAACACTCACGGTCAACAAATGGTAAACACTCACAGTCAGTAAATAGTAAACACACACGGTCAGTAAATAGTAAACACCCACGATTAATAAATACTAAACACCCACGGTCACTAAATAGTAAACACTCACGGTCAGTAAATAATAAACACCCACGGTCAGTAAACACTCACGGTCAGTAAATAGCAAACACCCACGGTCAATAAATAGTAAATACCCACGGCCAGTAAATAGTCAACACCCACGGTCAGTAAACACCCACGGTCAATAAATAGTCAACACTTACGGTCAGTAAATAGTCAACACTCACGGTCAGTAAATAGCAAGCACCCACGGGCAGTAACACCCACGGTCAATAAATAGTCAACACTTACGGTCAGTAAATAGTAAACACTCACGGTCAGTAAATAGTCAACACTCACGGTAAGTAAATAGTAAACACCCACGGGCAGTAACACCCACGGTCAGTAAATAGTAAACACTCACTGTGAGAAAATAGTAAACACTCACGGTCAATAAATAGTAAACATCCACGGTCAGTAAATAGTAAACATCCACGGTCAATAAACAGTAAACACTCAGGGTCATTAAATTGTAAACACCCACGTTCAGTAAAGTCATCACCCACAGTCAGTAAACACCCACGGTCAGTACACACCCATGGTCAGTAAACACCCACGGTCAGTAAATGGTAAACACACACGGTCAGTAAATAGTAAACACCCACGATTAATAAATACTGAACACCCACGGTCACTAAATAGTAAACACTCACGGTCAGTAAATAGTAAACACCCACGGTCAGTAAACACTCACGGTCAGTAAATAGTAAACACCCACGGTCAATAAATAGTAAATACCCACGGTCAGTAAATAGTCAACACCCACAGACAGTAAATAGTCAACACCCACGGTCAGTAGACACCCACGGTCAATAAATAGTCAACACTCACGGTCAGTAAATAGTCAACACTCACGGTCAGTAAATAGTAAACACCCACGGTCAGTAAATAGTAAACACCCACGGTCAGTACATAGTCAACACCCATGGTCAGTAAATAGTAAACACCCACGGTCAATAAATAGTAAACACCCACGGTCAGTAAATAGTCAACACCCACGGTCAGTAAACACCCACGGTCAATAAATAGTCAACACTCACGGTCAGTAAATAGTCAACAATCACGGTCAGTAAATAGTAAACACCCACGGTCAGTAAATAGTAAACACCCACGGTCAGTAAATAGTAAACACTCACGGTCAGTAAATAGTAAACACCCACGGTCAGTAAAGAGTAAACACTCACGGTCAGTAAATAGTCAACACCCACGGTCAGTAAATAGTAAACACCCACGGTCAGTAAATAGTAAACACTCACGGTCAGTAAATAGTCAACACCCACGGTCAGTAAATAGTAAACACCCACGGTCAGTAAATAGTAAACACCCACGGTCAGTAAATAGTAAACACCCACGGTCAGTAAATAGTAAACACCCTCTGTCAGTAAATAGTAAACACCCACGGTCAGTATATAGTAAACACTCACGGTCAGTAAGTAGTAAACACCCACGGTTAATAAATACTAAACACCCTTGGTCAATAAATAGTAAGCACTCACGGTCAGTAAATAGTAAACACCCACGGTCAATAAACACTCACAGTCAGTAAATAGTAAACACCCACGGTCAGTAAATAGTAAACACTCATGGTCAGTAAATTGTCAACACTCACGGTCAGTAAACACCCACGGTCAGTGAATAATAAACACCCACGGTCAAAAATAGTAAACACACACGGTCATTAAGTAGTCAACACCCACGGTCAGTAAATAGTAAACACCCACGGTCAGAAAATAGTAAACACTCACGGTCAGTAAATAGTCAACACTCACGGTCAGTAAATAGTAAACACCCACGGGCAGTAACACCCACGGTCAGTAAATAGTAAACACTCACTGTGAGAAAATAGTAAACACCCACGGTCAGAAAATAGTAAACCCCCAAGTTCAGTAAACACCCACGGTCAGTAAATAGTAAACACTCACTGTGAGAAAATAGTACACACCCACGGTCAGAAAATAGTAAACACCCAAGTTCAGTAAACACCCACGGTCAGTAAATAGTCAACACCCACGGTCAGTCAACACCCACGGTCAGTAAACACCCACGGTCAATAAATAGTCAACACCCACGGTCAGTAAATAGTAAACACTCACGGTCAGTAAATAGTCAACACCCACGGTCTGTAAATAGTAAACACCCACGGTTAATAAATAGTAAACACCCACGGTCAATAAATAGTAAACACCCACGGTAAATAAATAGTAAACATCCACAGCCAATAAATAGTAAACACCCGCGGTCAGTAAATAGGAAACACTCACGGTCAGTAAATAGTCAACACCCACGGTCAGTAAATAGTAAACACCCACGGTCAATAAATAGTAAACACCCACGGTCAGTAAATAGTAAACACTCACAGTCAGTAAATAGTCAACACTCACGGTCAGTAAACACTCACGGTCAGTAAATAGTAAACACTCACGGTCAGTAAATAGTCAACACTCACGGTCAGTAAACACTCATGATCAGTAAATAGTAAACACCCACGGTCAGTAAATAGTAAACACCTACGGTCAGTAAATAGCAAACACTCACGGTCAGTAAATAGTAAACCCTCACGGTCAGTAAATAGTAAACATCCACGGTCAGCAAATAGTAGACACCCACGGTCAATAAATAGTAAACACCCACGGTCAATAAATAGTAAACACCCACGGTCAGTAAATAGTCAACACCCACGGTCAGTAAACACCCACGGTCAATAAATAGTCAACACTCACGGTCAGTAAATAGTCAACAGTCACGGTCAGTAAACACTTACGGTCAGTAAATAGTAAACACTCATGGTCAGTAAATAGTCAACACTCACGGTCAGTAAATAGTAAGCACCCACGGGCAGTAACACCCACGGTCAATAAATAGTCAACACTTACGGTCAGTAAATAGTAAACACTCACGGTCAGTAAATAGTCAACACTCACGGTAAGTAAATAGTAAACACCCACGGGCAGTAACACCCACGGTCAGTAAATAGTAAACACTCACTGTGAGAAAATAGTAAACACTCACGGTCAATAAATAGTAAACATCCACGGTCAGTAAATAGTAAACATCCATGGTCAATAAACAGTAAACACTCAGGGTCATTAAATTGTAAACACCCACGTTCAGTAAAGTCATCACCCACAGTCAGTAAACACCCACGGTCAGTACACACCCATGGTCAGTAAACACCCACGGTCAGTAAATGGTAAACACACATGGTCAGTAAATAGTAAACACCCACGATTAATAAATACTGAACACCCACGGTCACTAAATAGTAAACACTCACGGTCAGTAAATAGTAAACACCCACGGTCAGTAAACACTCACGGTCAGTAAATAGTAAACACCCACGGTCAATAAATAGTAAATACCCACGGTCAGTAAATAGTCAACACCAACAGACAGTAAATAGTCAACACCCACGGTCAGTAAACACCCACGGTCAATAAATAGTCAACACTCACGGTCAGTAAATAGTCAACACTCACGGTCAGTAAATAGTAAACACCCACGGTCAGTAAATAGTAAACACCCACGGTCAGTACATAGTCAACACCAATGGTCAGTAAATAGTAAACACCCACGGTCAATAAATAGTAAACACCCACGGTCAGTAAATAGTCAACACCTACGGTCAGTAAACACCCACGGTCAATAAATAGTCAACACTCACGGTCAGTAAATAGTCAACAATCACGGTCAGTAAATAGTAAACACCCACGGTCAGTAAATAGTAAACACCCACGGTCAGTAAATAGTAAACACTCACCGTCAGTAAATAGTAAACACCCACGGTCAGTAAAGAGTAAACACTCACGGTCAGTAAACAGTCAACACCCACGGTCACTAAATAGTAAACACCCACAGTCAGTAGATAGTAAACACCCACGGTCAGTAAATAGTAAACACTCACGGTCAGTCAATAGTCAACACTCACGGTCAGTAAATAGTGTCACATGCCTGTGGCGCTCGGGAACGCGCCTGGTGTGAGGCTTGTGTTCACGTTTCCATTTCACGCAAGCTATTAATAATTTGTTAATTGTACTTATTATATTATTATTGCTCTTAGTTATTTAGGTTAATTGTATATTTATGTATGTTATTAATATGCATCATTGTGTTACTCTGTTAAGTTCAAATCAAGAGAGTATTAATTAATTATATAAAAAATCTAGCAGATGTTCTAGATCACGTGATATGAGACGCTCTCCTCCCGGCGTGGGCACGCCACGCCAGTAGTGGAAAAACTGTGGCTTAGGTTAGACGTGTCCATTCGTTCTCCAGCCTTGACCCTTGTCTAGGGCATTATCCAGTCTTTTGCAATGCCCTAGGGGTATCAGGTATTAGTGACACGTTTAGTTAGGCCTAGGAAGGGATCCTGGTGGTATGGAATCTCCTGTTTGGTAGGGATAATCATTTTGTAGTGATTGTTGTATGTATGTATTTCGTATGTCTTGTGTAATATAGTAATGCTAAGTAATATTTGTTTGGTCTAACTCCTTACAGTATATCTACGTCCTTCCGGCATTACTCTTATTTTATTATACAATTACTTATTCCCTTAAATTCAGGTTTGCTAATCATTACTCCATTTAAAACATAAATTGAATTAATTAATTATCTTCCCTTTTGTGATTCACTTATTTCAACTGTTCTTACTTTTCAAGTACACTTAGTTGAGTAGGTTTTTTGGTGAGGATAATTATTGCCGTGTTCCCTATTTGTTCCTTTAATTGTTAGTAACTTGGGGTAGGATTCTCTCCCCAAATATTAAGGGTAGTTGGGATCACGACAATAGTAAACACTCACGGTCAGTAAATAGTAAACACTCACTGTCAGAAAATAGTAAACACCCACGGTCAGAAAATAGTAAACCACCAAGGTCAGAAAACACCCACGGTCAGTAAATAGTAAACACCCACGGTCAGTAAATAGTAAACACCCTCTGTCAGTAAATAGTAAACACCCACGGTCAGTATATAGTATACACTCACGGTCAGTAAGTAGTAAACACCCACGGTTAATAAATACTAAACACCCTTGGTCAATAAATAGTAAGCACTCACGGTCAGTAAATAGTAAACACCCACGGTCAATAAACACTCACAGTCAGTAAATAGTAAACACCCACGGTCAGTAAATAGTCAACACCCACGGTCAGTAAATAGTAAACACTCACGGTCAGTAAATAGTAAACACTCATGGTCAGTAAATTGTCAACACTCACGGTCAGTAAACACCCACGGTCAGTAAATAGTAAACACCCACGGTCAGAAAATAGTAAGCACTCACGGTCAGTAAATACTGTAGTCAACACTCACGGTCAGTAAATAGTAAACACCCACGGGCAGTAACACCCACGGTCAGTAAATAGTAGACACTCACTGTGAGAAAATAGTAAACACCCACGGTCAGAAAATAGTAAACCCCCAAGTTCAGTAAACACCCACGGTCAGTAAATAGTAAACACTCACTGTGAGAAAATAGAAAAAACACCCACGGTCAGAAAATAGTAAACACCCAAGTTCAGTAAACACCCACGGTCAGTAAATAGTCAACACCCACGGTCAGTCAACACCCACGGTCAGTAAACACCCACGGTCAATAAATAGTCAACACCCACGGTCAGTAAATAGTAAACACTCGCGGTCAGTAAATAGTCAACACC
This sequence comes from Homarus gammarus, assembly GCA_958450375.1. Lineage (NCBI taxonomy): Eukaryota > Metazoa > Arthropoda > Malacostraca > Decapoda > Nephropidae > Homarus > Homarus gammarus. The sequence goes on along the minus strand of CAUDMG010001230.1, from coordinate 9,445 downwards.
CACGGTCTGTAAATAGTAAACACCCACGGTTAATAAATAGTAAACACCCACGGTCAATAAATAGTAAACACCCACGGTAAATATATAGTAAACATCCACAGCCAATAAATAGTAAACACCCGCGGTCAGTAAATAGGAAACACTCACGGTCAGTAAATAGTCAACACCCACGGTCAGTAAGTAGTCAACACCCACGATCAGTAAATAGTAAACACCCACGGTCAGTAAATAGTAAACACCCACGGTCAATAAATAGTAAATACCAACGGTCAGTAAATAGTCAACACCCACGGTCAGTAAACACCCACGGTCAATAAATAGTCAACACTTATGGTCAGTAAATAGTCAACACTCACGGTCAGTAAATAGTAAGCACCCACGGGCAGTAACACCACCGGTCAATAAATAGTCAACACTTACGGTCAGTAAATAGTAAACACTCACGGTCAGTAAATAGTCAACACTCACGGTAAGTAAATAGTAAACACCCACGGGCAGCAACACCCACGGTCAGTAATTGGTAAACACTCACTGTGAGAAAATAGTAAACACTCACGGTCAATAAAAAGTAAACATCCATGGTCAGTAAATAGTAAACATCCACGGTCAATAAACAGTAAACACTCAGGGTCATTAAATTGTAGACACCCACGTTCAGTAAAGTCATCACCCACAGTCAGTAAACACCCACGGTCAGTACACACCCATGGTCAGTAAACACCCACGGTCAGTAAATGGCAAACACACACGGTCAGTAAATAGTAAACACCCACGATTAATAAATACTGAACACCCACGGTCACTAAATAGTAAACACTCACGGTCAGTAAATAGTAAACACCCACGGTCAGTAAACACTCACGGTCAGTAAATAGTAAACACCCACGGTCAATAAATAGTAAATACCCACGGTCAGTAAATAGTCAACACTCACGGTCAGTAAATAGTAAACACCCACGGTCAGTAAACACCCACGGTCAATAAATATTCAACACTCACGGTCAGTAAATAGTCAACACTCACGGTCAGTAAATAGTAAACACCCACGGTCAGTAAATAGTAAACACCCACGGTCAGTACATAGTCAACACCCATGGTCAGTAAATAGTAAACACCCACGGTCAATAAATAGTAAACACCCACGGACAGTAAATAGTCAACACCCACGGTCAGTAAACACCCACGATCAATAAATAGTCAACACTCACGGTCAGTAAATAGTCAACAATCACGGTCAGTAAATAGTAAACACCCACGGTCAGAAAATAGTAAACACTCACGGTCAGTAAATAGACAACACTCACGGTCAGTAAACACTCATGGTCAGTAAATAGTCAACACTCACGGTCAATAAATAGTAAATACCCAGGGTCAGTAAATAGTCAACACTCACGGTCAGTAAATAGTAAACACCCACGGTCAGTAAATAGTAAACACTCACGGTCAGTAAATAGTCAACACTCACGGTCAGTAAATAGTAAACACCCACGGTCAGTAAATAGTAAACACTCAGGGTCAGTAAATAGTCAACACTCATGGTCAGTAAATAGTAAACACCAACGGTCAATAAAGAGTAAACACCCACGGTCAGTAAATAGTCAACACCCATGTTCAGTAAGCACCCACGGTCAGTAAATAGTAAACACCCACGGTCAGTAAATAGTCAACACCCACGATCAGTAAATAGTAAACACCCACGGTCAATAAATAGTAAACACTTACGGTCAGTAAATAGTAAACACTCACGGGCAGTAAATAGTAAACACTCACGGTCAATAAAAAGTAAAAACCCACGGTCAGTAAATAGTCAACACTCACGGTCAGTCAACACCCACGGTCAGTAAACACCCACGGTCAATAAATAGTCAACACCCACCTTCAGTAAATAGTAAACACTCACGGTCAGTAAATAGTCAACACCCATGGTCAGTAAATAGTATACACCCACGGTTAATAAATAGTAAACACCCACGGTCAATAAATAGTAAACACCCACGGTAAATAAATAGTAAACATCCACAGCCAAGAAATAGTAAACACCCGCGGTCAGTAAATAGGAAACACTCACGGTCAGTAAATAGTCAACACTCACGGTCAGTAAATAGTAAACACCCACGGTCAGTAAATAGTAAACACCCACCGTCAGTAAATACTGAACACTCACGGTCAGTAAATAGTCAACACCCACGGTCAGTAAATAGTAAACACCCACGGTCAGTAAATAGTAGACACCCACGGTCAGTAAATAGTATACACTCATGGTCAGTAAATAGTCAACACTCACGGTCAGTAAATAGTAAACACTCATGGTCAGTAAATTATCAACACTCACGGTCAGTAAACACCCACGGTCAGTAAATAATAAACACCCACGGTCAAAAATAGTAAACACCCACGGTCAGTAAGAAGTCAACACCCACGGTCAGAAAATAGTAAACACCCACGGTCAGTAAATAGTAAACACTCACGGTCAGTAAATAGTCAACACTCATGGTCAATAAATAGTAGACACCCACGAGCAGTAACACCGACGTTCAGTAAATAGTAAACACTCACTGTGAGAATATAGTAAACCCCGAAGGTCAGTAAACACCCACGGTCAGTAAATAGTAAACACCCACGGTCAATAAATAGTAAACACCCACGGTAAATAAATAGTAAACATCCACAGCCAATAAATAGTAAACACCCACGGCCAGTAAATAGGAAACACTCACGGTCAGTAAATAGTCAACACTCGCGGTCAGTAAATAGTAAACACCCACGGTCAGTAAATAGTAAACACCCACGGTCAGTAAATAGTAAACATTCCGGTCAGTAGATAGTAAACACCCAGGGTCAGTAAATAGTAAACACTCACGGTCAGTAAATAGTCAACAGCCACGGTCAGTAAATAGTAAACACCCACGGTCAGTAAATACTAAACACCCACGGTCAGTAAATAGTAAACACTCACGGTCAGTAAATAGTAAACACTCACGGTCAGTAAATAGTCAACACTCACGGTCAGTAAATAGTAAACACTCACGGTCAGAAAATAGTAAACACTCACGGTCAGTAAATAGACAACACTCACGGTCAGTAAACACCCATGGTCAGTAAATAGTCAACACTCACGGTCAATAAATAGTAAATACCCAGGGTCAGTAAATAGTCAACACTCACGGTCAGTAAATAGTAAACACCCACGGTCAAAAAATAGTAAACACTCACGGTCAGTAAACAGTCAACACTCACGGTCAGTAAATAGTAAACACCCACGGTCAGTAAATAGTAAACACTCAGGGTCAGTAAATAGTCAACACTCATGGTCAGTAAATAGTAAACACCAACGGTCAATAAAGAGTAAACACCCACGGTCAGTAAATAGTCAACACCCATGGTCAGTAAGCACCCACGGTCAGTAAATAGTAAACACCCACGGTCAGTAAATAGTCAACACCCACGATCAGTAAATAGTAAACACCCACGGTCAATAAATAGTAAACACTCACGGTCAGTAAATAGTAAACACTCACGGGCAGTAAATAGTAAACACTCACGGTCAATAAAAAGTAAAAACCCACGGTCAGTAAATAGTCAACACTCACGGTCAGTCAACACCCACGGTCATAAACACCCACGGTCAATAAATAGTCAACACCCACGGTCAGTAAATAGTAAACACTCACGGTCAGTAAATAGTCAACACCCACGGTCAGTAAATAGTATACACCCACGGTTAATAAATAGTATACACCCACGGTAAATAAATAGTAAACATCCACAGCCAATAAATAGTAAACACCAGCGGTCAGTAAATAGGAAACACTCACGGTCAGTAAATAGTCAACACTCACGGTCAGTAAATAGTAAACACCCACGGTCAGTAAATAGTAAACACCCACGGTCAGTAAATAGTAAACACTCACGGTCAGTAAATAGTCAACACCCACGGTCAGTAAATAGTAAACACCCACGGTCAGTAAATAGTAAACACCCACGGTCAGTAAATAGTAAACACCCACGGTCAGTAAATAGTAACACTCACGTCAAATAGTAAACACTCACGGTCAGTAAATAGTCAACACCCACGGTCAAATAGTAACACCCACGGTCATAAATAGTAAACACCCACGGTCAAAAATAGTAAACACCCACGGTCAGTAAATAGTCAACACCCACGGTCAGTAATAGAACACCCACGGTCAATAAATAGTCAACACTCACGGTCAGTAAATAGTCAACACTCGCGGTCAGTAAACACTTACGGTCAGTAAATAGTAAACACTCATGGTCAGTAAATAGTCAACACTCACGGTCAGTAAATAGTAAGCACCCACGGGCAGTAACACCCACGGTCAATAAATAGTCAACACTTACGGTCAGTAAATAGTAAACACTCACGGTCAGTAAATAGTCAACACTCACGGTAAGTAAATAGTAAACACCCACGGGCAGTAACACCCACGGTCAGTAAATAGTAAACACTCACTGTGAGAAAATAGTAAACACTCACGGTCAATAAATAGTAAACATCCACGGTCAGTAAATAGTAAACATCCACGGTCAATAAACAGTAAACACTCAGGGTCATTAAATTGTAAACACCCACGTTCAGTAAAGTCATCACCCACAGTCAGTAAACACCCACGGTCAGTACACACCCATGGTCAGTAAACACCCACGGTCAGTAAATGGTAAACACACACGGTCAGTAAATAGTAAACACCCACGATAAATAAATACTGAACACCCACGGTCACTAAATAGTAAACACTCACGGTCAGTAAATAGTAAACACCCACGGTCAGTAAACACTCACGGTCAGTAAATAGTAAACACCCACGGTCAATAAATAGTAAATACCCACGGTCAGTAAATAGTCAACACCCACAGACAGTAAATAGTCAACACCCACGGTCAGTAAACACCCACGGTCAATAAATAGTCAACACTCACGGTCAGTAAATAGTCAACACTCACGGTCAGTAAATAGAAAACACCCACGGTCAGTAAATAGTAAACACCCACGGTCAGTACATAGTCAACACCCATGGTCAGTAAATAGTAAACACCCACGGTCAATAAATAGTAAACACCCACGGTCAGTAAATAGTCAACACCCACGGTCAGTAAACACCCACGGTCAATAAATAGTCAACACTCACGGTCAGTAAATAGTCAACAATCACGGTCAGTAAATAGTAAACACCCACGGTCAGTAAATAGTAAACACCCACGGTCAGTAAATAGTAAACACTCACGGTCAGTAAATAGTAAACACCCACGGACAGTAAAGAGTAAACACTCACGGTCAGTAAATAGTCAACACCCACGGTCAGCAAATAGTAAACACCCACAGACAGTAAATAGTAAACACCCACGGTCAGTAAATAGTAAACACTCACGGTCAGTAAATAGTAAACACCCACGGTCAGTAAATAGTAAACACCCACGGTCAGTAAATAGTAAACACCCACGGTCAGTAAATAGTAAACACCCACGGTCAGTAAATAGTAAACACCCACGGTCAGTAAAACACCCACGGTCAGTAAATAGTAAACACCCACGGTCATAAATAGTAAACACCCACGGTCAGTAAATAGTAAACACCCACGGTCAAGTAAACACTCAGTCAATAACACTCACGGTCAGTAAATAGTAAACACCCACGGTCAGTAAATAGTAAACACCCTTGGTCAATAAATAGTAAGCACTCACGGTCAGTAAATAGTAAACACCCACGGTCAGTAAACACCCACGGTCAGTGAATAATAAACACCCACGGTCAAAAATAGTAAGCACACACGGTCATTAAGTAGTCAACACCCACGGTCAGTAAATAGTAAACACCCACGGTCAAAAATAGTAAACACCCACGGTCAGTAAGTAGTCAACACTCACGGTCAGTAAATAGTAAACACCCACGGGCAGTAACACCCACGGTCAGTAAATAGTAAACACTCACTGTGAGAAAATAGTAAACACCCACGGTCAGAAAATAGTAAACCCCCTAGTTCAGTAAACACCCACGGTCAGTAAATAGTAAACACTCACTGTGAGAAAATAGTAAACACCCACGGTCAGAAAATAGTAAACACCCAAGTTCAGTAAACACCCACGGTCAGTAAATAGTCAACACCCACGGTCAGTCAACACCCACGGTCAGTAAACACCCACGGTCAATAAATAGTCAACACCCACGGTCAGTAAATAGTAAACACTCACGGTCAGTAAATAGTCAACACCCACGGTCTGTAAATAGTAAACACCCACGGTTAATAAATAGTAAACATCCAGGGTCAATAAATAGTAAACACCCACGGTCAATAAATAGTCAACACCCACGGTCAGTAAATAGGAAACACTCACGGTCAGTAAATGGTCAACACCCACGGTAAGTAAATAGTAAACACCCACGGTCAATAAATAGTAAACACCCACGGTCAGTAAATAGTAAACACTCACAGTCAGTAAATAGTCAACACTCACGTTCAGTAAACACTCACGGTCAGTAAATAGTAAACACTCACGGTCAGTAAATAGTCAACACTCACGGTCAGTAAACACTCATGATCAGTAAATAGTAAACACCCACGGTCAGTAAATAGTAAACACCCACGGTCAGTAAATAGTAAACACTCACGGTCAGTAAATAGTAAACACTCACGGTCAGTAAATAGTAAACATCCACGGTCAGCAAATAGTAGACACCCACGGTCAATAAATAGTAAACACCCACGGTCAATAAATAGTAAACACCCACGGTCAGTAAATAGTAAACACCCACGGTCAGCAAATAGTAGACACCCACGGTCAAAAATAGTAAACACCCACGGTCAATAAATAGTAAACACCCACGGTCAGTAAATAGTCAACACCCACGGTCAAAAAACACCCACGGTCAATAAATAGTCAACACTCACGGTCAGTAAATAGTCAACACTCACGGTCAGTAAACACTTACGGTCAGTAAATAGTAAACACTCACGGTCAGTAAATAGACAACACTCACGGTCAGTAAACACTCATGGTCAGTAAATAGTCAACACTCACGGTCAATAAACAGTAAATACCCAAGGTCAGGAAATAGTCAACACTCACGGTCAGTAAATAGTAAACACCTACGGTCAGTAAATAGTAAACACTCACGGTCAGTAAATAGTCAACACTCACGGTCAGTAAATAGTAAACACCCACGGTCAGTAAATAGTAAACACTCACGGTCAGAAAATAGTCATCACTCATGGTCCGTAAATAGTAAACACCAACGGTCAATAAATAGTAAACACTCACGGTCAGTAAATAGTCAACACCCATGGTCAGTAAGCACCCATGGTCAGTAAATAGTAAACACCCACGGTCAGTAAATAGTCAACACCCATGATCAGTAAATAGTAAACACCCACGGTCAATAAATAGTAAACACTTACGGTCAGTAAATAGTAAACACTCACGGGCAGTAAATAGTAAACACTCACGGTCAGTAAAAAGCAAAAACCCACGGTCAGTAAATAGCCAACACTCACGGTCAGTAAATAGTAAACACTCACGGTCAGTAAATAGTAAACACTCACTGTCAGAAAATAGTAAACACCCACGGTCAGAAAATAGTAACACACCACGGTCAGTAAATAGTCAACACCACGGTCAGTAAATAGTAAACACCCACGGTCAGTAAATAGTAAACACCCACGGTCAGTAAATAGTAAACACCCACGGTCAGTAAATAGTAAACACCCACGGTCAGTAATAGTAAACACCCACGGTCAATAAATAGTAAACACCACGGTCAGTAAATAGTAAACACCCACGGTCAGTAAATAGTAAACACCCACGGTCAGTAAATAGTAAACACTCACGGTCAGTAAATAGTAAACACTCACGGTCAGTAAATAGTCAACACCCACGGTCAGTAAATAGTAAACACCCACGGTCAGTAAATAGTAAACACTCACGGTCAGTAAATAGTCAACACTCACGGTCAGTAAACACCCACGGTCAGTGAATAATAAACACCCACGGTCAAAAATAGTAACACCCACGGTCAGAAAATAGTAAACACTCACGGTCAGTAAGTAGTCAACACCCACAGTCAGTAAATAATAAACACTCACGGTCAAAAATAGTAAACACCCACGGTCAGTAAGTAGTCAACACTCACGGTCAGTAAATAGTAAACACACACGGGCAGTAACACCCACGGTCAGTAAATAGTAAACACTCACTGTGAGAAAATAGTAAACACCCACGGTCAGAAAATAGTAAACCACCAAGTTCAGTAAACACCCACGGTCAGTAAATAGTAAACACCCACGGTCAGTAAAGTAAACACCCACGGTCATAGTAAATAGTAAACACCCACGGTCAGTAAATAGTAAACACCCACGGTCAGTAAATAGTAAACACTCACGGTCAGTAAATAGTAAACACTCACGGTCAGTAAATAGTAAACACCCACGGTCAATAAATAGTAAACACCCACGGTCAATAAATAGTAAACACCCACCGTCAGTAAATACTAAACACTCACGGTCAGTAAATAGTCAACACCCACGGTCAGTAAATAGTAAACACCCACGGTCAATAAATAGTAAACACCCACGGTCAGTAAATAGTAAACACTCACAGTCAGTAAATAGTCAACACTCACGTTCAGTAAACACTCACGGTCAGTAAATAGTAAACACTCACGGTCAGTAAATAGTCAACACTCACGGTCAGTAAACACTCATGATCAGTAAATAGTAAACACCCACGGTCAGTAAATAGTAAACACCCACGGTCAGTAAATAGTAAACACTCACGGTCAGTAAATAGTAAACACTCACGGTCAGTAAATAGTAAACATCCACGGTCAGCAAATAGTAGACACCCACGGTCAATAAATAGTAAACACCCACGGTCAATAAATAGTAAATACCCACGGTCAGTAAATAGTAAACACCCACGGTCAGCAAATAGTAGACACCCACGGTCAATAAATAGTAAACACCCACGGTCAATAAATAGTAAACACCCACGGTCAGTAAATAGTCAACACCCACGGTCAGTAAACACCCACGGTCAATAAATAGTCAACACTCACGGTCAGTAAATAGTCAACACTCACGGTCAGTAAACACTCACGGTCAGTAAATAGTAAACACTCACGGTCAGTAAATAGACAACACTCACGGTCAGTAAACACTCATGGTCAGTAAATAGTCAACACTCACGGTCAATAAACAGTAAATACCCAAGGTCAGGAAATAGTCAACACTCACGGTCAGTAAATAGTAAACACCTACGGTCAGTAAATAGTAAACACTCACGGTCAGTAAATAGTCAACACTCACGGTCAGTAAATAGTAAACACCCACGGTCAGTAAATAGTAAACACTCACGGTCAGTAAATAGTCATCACTCATGGTCAGTAAATAGTAAACACCAACGGTCAATAAATAGTAAACACTCACGGTCA
>CAUDMG010001229.1:0-31130 GCA_958450375.1 Homarus gammarus | reverse complement strand
CAAACAAGAATTGAAGGGCAAAGTGCTGAAAAATTTGAGGTTAATTGTTGAATTTATTATTGGAGTTTATCTTCCCCAGTGGTTTAGTGTGAAACTTAATCCTATGTGGGTGGATGGGCCCAATCACCTTTTGTTTCAATTGCAGCTAGTAAGAACACAGAGGAAAGTAGTGAGGGACATCGTGTTACCTGTGGCAAGAAGGTCCGCTTGGTATGCTCGATCAGAAGCAGTTTTGCAAGCAATGCTTTGCAGTCAATGTACCAATCTCCGAACCGAGGCTGTAGAAGTCATTCTAAAGATTAGAGGAACGCTAATAGATGACGACCAGTTGGGAGACTGTTCGTTTCATTCAAGAAAAGTTCCCCCAATAAACGTCAATGCCACCAAATTGTCAGAATTGGTTGACTTGAGTTTGGAAGTCTTAGAGCCACCATTGACAACAAGTCTAACTAGCCAAGAATTGAGAAACCTTAAAGAGACTCCAATGCAGGTGCCGAAGTGGCCTTCCCACACTCAAAGTGTGGAGAGATGTGTGAAAATGGTCACAGAAGCAGCGGGCCATGTTTACAGCCACGAGAGGCGAGAAGGTTACATCAAAGCACAAATAGCAAGCAGACTACTGATGACAAGAAACCAAAGCAAAGAGAGTATGAAGGCATTGGTTACTTTCAAATAGACTACGGATAATAAAATATAATAATTTGAAACTTGAAACAGTAACATGTGTGCAAACGCTGGTTATGTTATAAATTCACAAATATGTACATTTAAAAATCCATTTGATGTAGGTAGGACTTATTATAAAAAAAAATTTATGCCAGAATATTGTTTTGCATGCTTAAAGACTACAATAAATTGCTACCAAATTACTCGATTTTCAATTTAGCCAGTTCACCCCCTAAATTGACACACCCTAAAACCCACCCTCCTGACCCTAGCCCTGAGTTTTTTCAGCTCAGGGTCACTATAGCACTGCTGTTGCCTGTTCCCATTATACTGACCACGTTTTCTCCTTTTTTTGGTGGAGGCATTGTTGGTGAAGTATGCATAAGTCCTATCTATCAGATCGTCATGGAAACTTTGGTAGTTGTCAGGCTTGTAGTCCTTGTACCAGTCATGGATGAAGTCTATGAACTGGCTTTCATGTTCTTGCTTGACTGTGATTCTACGTCTGTTGAGTTTACCACCAGTGGGGGTGTCATTGGCTACATGTATACTAGCTTGGATTGGGCTGTGGTCAGACATAAGATGAGTGACAACATCAGAGCTATGAGTTGTGTATGATAGATTAAAACCAATACATTTGTCTAGACCCCCGCCATAGATGTGTGTTGGTTCATTATTACCTATAATTTGAACATCTTCATATGCGCTGAGAAGTGAGATAAGTCTCCTACCATTGGTGTTAGTGGTGGAGTCACCTAATTTCTTGTGTCTAGTATTCAGGTCACCCATCAGGACAGTGGGCTCAGTGTGTAAAAAGTTTGGGAGATCTGTGTACTGAAGCTGATCTGAGGGAGCATAGGCGTTTAGCACGTTGAGTGTGGAGTTGCCCAGGTGGATAGTGATCCCATGGTACTGAAGGTTGGTAGTCTTTTTGGATACAAGAGGTACATGCGGGAGTGACTTCTTAACATACATCAAACATGTGTGAGTAGAAATAGGATCATAATACACATAATTGGGCAGACTGGGTGGGGGCTTACCATTAGGTGTGAGACACTCCTGCAGACACACAATATCGATGTCCTCAGTCACAACTTTGTGGTGTAGGTCAGGGTATCGTTTTCTAAGGGATGAGATGTTCCAACTCATCACCTTCACCGCTCTGTATCTTTGCCTGGTATCAACACTGGCCATTATGAAATGTATTTGGAACTTTGTTTGGTATTAACACTGGCCATTATGAAATGTATTTGGAAAGAAGCAAAAGGCACTGTATGATACTGTTCTTTTCTGTGCTGCCTGTCCCTTCGGCAGGCAGTAGGCCAGTTAACCTTTTTGAAACATTTCTGGAGCATGTACGGCTCAACAATTGTTGTATTTCAGTGGCAGACAACAACACACTTTGGTTACACTCGACATCACCACCATTTTCTGCTTGTGCTTGTTCATCTTCACTGACCATGTCCACAGAGGCATCAGTGGAACTGTTACCAGTATCACTATTTTCCTCTGCGTGGACACTAGTTCCTGGTGGGTCTTGAGTTTCCACATCTGGTACTGACATCTGAATGTCTTCAGTTTGACTGTAATTTTTCCGTAGCTGCTGCACTGTGTTGGAGGTGTTTTTTTCCTTTAGTGTATCACAGAGGCTTCTTAACATTTCAGTTTGAGCTGTAAACTGAGCTTTGAGTTCTTAATTTCATTTTTCAAATCATTGATCTCTTCACGTTGTGCGTGTTCACGGAGTGTGTTGGCAGCTACCTGTTGTGTCGGTACGTCTGTGTTGCCCCATGCTGATCTTTCGATGACTGCTGGTGATGATCCTGGAGCTTTGGTGGGGAGGGCGGGCCAGGGGTTGGCCGTAGGGAGTACCCTAGCAGCATTAGTGTTTCTTGAGACCTGCCTGGGTGGCGGGTCTGGGCGCTGAAGGGGTGTAGGAGCTCTAGAACAGTTAGGGTGCCATACAGGAACTCCAACTGTTTTGCAGTTAATACACTTCTGTTGGATGACACCCCCTTGAGCAACTGTATCTCTGCAAACCTGTGTTGCATGTTGCCTTGAGCAGAGACCACACCACGGCTTAGTCGAGGGGCATAACCGGGCCACATGGCCCCAGTGCTGACAGTTGTAACACCTCCGGTTAGGGGGCTCATAGAGAGTTACCTTCAAAGTCCGATAGGCACCACGGACTCGAATGGTCTTGGGTGGGTCTTCCGAGCCAACCCAGTCTGCAATGACTGCATTCTTGCCCCTGAGTCGCTTCGTCCTTCTGATGTAGGGATGGGCTTCTAGTAGTGTAGGGGTCTGGTACTGGTCGAGCCCTATGATTATTATGGTTTTCTTGCTTGATGGTTGGGATGATTGTTCCATGGTTATTCCCCTTATGCTATTGGTGAGGAGATCCTGTATGACTGCTGGGTCGTTTCTAATCAGAACATGATCTTGTGTACCGACTCTGAACTGAAACTCAGCCTCTGGGTGTTTGTCTTCCGCATCGTTCAGCCAGAGATACTTGTCTTCAGGTGATGTACCTCCAGGGATGTCCAATCTTACTCTCATAGGGGGTTGTGGTTGTAGTTGATTGTCTCTGAGTCTTTCTGCCTTTTCGGCCTTCCGCTTGTTCCTGGACTGAACGAGTTGAAAGCCATCCTCTCCGTTGGTGTCAAGGTCAACACCACAGTCTCCTGGCTCACTCAGTGCATCAGGAGAGTTAAAGCGAGTAGCTGGGTCTCCAGTCAACTCAGACATGGTGGAGAGAGAGGGTCGTGGGTGGTGATAGAGAGTGTCGTGGGTGGTGAGAGAGAGGGTCGTCGGTGGTGATGGAGTGGGTCGTGGGTGGTGATAGAGGGGGGTCATGGGTTGTGATAGAGAGGGTCGTGGGTGGTGATAGAGAGGGTCGTGGGTGGTGATAGAGAGGGTCGTGGGTGGTGTGAGAGAGGGTTGTGGGTGGTGATAGAGAGGGTCGTGGGTGGTGATAGAGAGTGTCGTGGATGGTGATAGAAAGGGTCGTGGGTGGTGATGGAGAGGGTCGTGGGTGGTGATAGAGGGGGTCGTGGGTGGTGATAGAGAGGGTCGTGGGTGGTGATAGAGAGGGTCGTGGATGGTGATAGAGAAGGTCGTGGGTGGTGATAGAGTGGGTCGTGGGTGGTGATAGAGACGGTCGTGGGTGGTGATAGAGTGGGTCTTGGATGGTGATAGAGTGGGTCGTGGGTGGTGTTGGAGTGGGTCGTGGGTGGTGATAGAGGGGTTTGTGGGAGGTGATAGAAAGGGTCGTTGGTGGTGATAGAGGGGGTCGTGGGTGGTGATAGAGAGGGTCGTGGGTGGTGATAGAAAGGGTCGAGGGTGGTGATAGAGAGGGTCATGGGTGGTGATGGAGAGGGTCGTGGGTGGTGATAGAGAGGGTCGTGGGTGGTGTGAGAGAGGGTCGTGGGTGGTGATAGAAAGGGTCGTGGGTGGTGATAGAAAGGGTCGTGGGTGGTGATGGAGAGGGTCGTGGGTGGTGATAGAGAAGGTCGTGGGTGGTGATAGAGAGGGTCGTGGGTGGTGATAGAGAGGGTCGTGGGTGGTGATAGAAAGGGTCGTGGGTGGTGATGGAGAGGGTCGTGGGTGGTGATAAAGAGGGTCGTGGGTGGTGATAGAAAGAGTCGTGGGTGGTGATAGAGAAGGTCGTGGGTGGTGATAGAGTGGGTCGTGGGTGGTGATAGAGACGGTCGTGGGTGGCGATGGAGAGGGTCGTGGGTGGTTATAGAGAGGGTCGTGGATGGTGATAGAGTGGGTCGTGGGTGATGATAGAGAAGGTCGTGGGTGGTGATAGAGTGGGTCGTGGGTGGTTATAGAGAGGGTCGTGGGTGGTGATAGAGTGGGTCGTGGGTGGTGATAGAGAAGGTTGTGGGTGGTGATAGAGTGGGTCGTGGGTGGTGATGGAGAGGGTCGTGGGTAGTTATAGAGAGGGTCGTGGGTGGTGATAGAGTGGGTCGTGGGTGGTGATAGAGAAGGTCGTGGGTGGTGATAGAGTGGGTCGTGGGTGGTGATAGAGACGGTCGTGGGTGGTGATAGAGAGGGTCGTGGGTGGTTATAGAGAGGGTCGTGGGTGGTGATAGAGTGGGTCGTGAGTGGTGATAGAGTGGGTCGTGGGTGGTGATAGAGACGGTCGTGGGTGGTGATATAGAGGGTCGTGGGTAGTTATAGAGAGGTTCGTGGGTGGTGATAGAGTGGGTCGTGGGTGGTGATAGAGAGGGTCGTGGGTGGTGATAGAGAGGGTCGTGGTGTGGTGTGAGAGAGGGTCGTGGGTGGTGATAGAGGGGGTCGTGGGTGGTGATAGAGGGGGTCGTGGGTGGTGAGAGAGAGGGTCGTGGGTGGTGATAGAGGGGGTCATGGGTGGTGATAGAGTGGGTCGTGGGTGGTGATAAAAAAGGTCGTGGGTGGTGATAGAGTGGGTCGTGGGTGGTGATATAAACGGTCGTGGGTGGTGATAGAGAGGGTCGTGGGTGGTGATAGAGAGGGTCGTGGGTGGTGATAGAGAGGGTCGTGGGTGGTGATAGAGAGGGTCGTGGGTGGTGATAGAAAGGGTCGTGGGTGGTGATAGAGGGAGTCGTGGGTGGTGAGAAAGAGGGTCGTGGGTGGTGATAGAGAGGGTCGTGGGTGGTGATAGAGAGGTTCTTGGATGATGATAGAGTGGGTCGTGGGTGGTGATGGAGTGGGTAGTGGGTGGTGATAGAGGGGTTCGTGGGTGGTGATAGAGAGGGTCGTAGGTGGTGATAGAGGGGGTCGTGGGTGGTGATAGAGAGGGTCGTGGGTTGTGATAGAGAGGGTCGTGGGTGGTGATAGAGAGGGTCGTGGGTGGTGATGGAGAGGGTCGTGGGTGGTGATAGAGAGGGTCGTGGGTGGTGATAGAAAGGGTCGTGGGTGGTGATAGAAAGGGTCGTGGGTGGTGATAGAGAGGGTCGTGGGTGGTGATAGAGAGGGTCGTGGGTGGTGATAGAGAGGGTCGTGGATGGTGATAGAGAAGGTCGTGGGTGGTGATAGAGAGGGTCGTGGGTCGTGATAGAGAGGGTCGTGGGTGGTGATAGAAAGGGTCGTGGGTGGTGATGGAGAGGGTCGTGGATGGTGATAAAGGGGGTCGTGGGTGGTGATAGAGAGGGTCGTGGGTGGTGATAGAGAGGGTCGTGGGTGGTGATAGAGAGGGTCGTGGGTGGTGTTAGAGAAGGTCGTGGGTGGTGATAGAGTGGGTCGTGGGTGGTGATAGAGACGGTCGTGGGTGGCGATGGAGAGGGTCGTGGGTGGTAATAGAGAGGGTCGTGGGTGGTGATAGAGTGGGTCGTGGGTGGTGATAGAGAAGGTCGTGGGTGGTGATAGAGTGGGTCGTGGGTGGTTATAGAGAGGGGCGTGGGTGGTGATAGAGAGGGTCGTGGGTGGTGATAGAGAAGGTCGTGGGTGGTGATAGAGACGGTCGTGGGTGGTGATAGAGTGGGTCGTGGGTGGTGATAGAGAGGGTCGTGGGTGGTGATAGAAAGGGTCGTGGGTGGTGATAGAGGGAGTCGTGGGTGGTGAGAAAGAGGGTCGTGGGTGGTGATAGAGAGGGTCGTGGGTGGTGATAGAGAGGGTCTTGGATGGTGATAGAGTGGGTCGTCGGTGGTGATGGAGTGGGTCGTGGGTGGTGATTGAGAGGGTCGTGGGTGGTGATAGAGAGGGTCGTGGGTGGTGATGGAGAGGGTCGTGGGTGGTGATAGAGAGGGTCGTGGGTGGTGATAGAGAGGGTCTTGGATGGTGATAGAGTGGGTCGTGGGTGGTGATGGAGTGGGTCGTGGGTGGTGATAGAGGGGTTCGTGGGTGGTGATAGAGAGGGTCGTGGGTGGTGATAGAGGGGGTCGTGGGTGGTGATAGAGAGGGTCGTGGGTGGTGATAGAGCGGGTCTTGGGTGGTGATAGAGAGGGTCGTGGGTCTTGATAGAGAGGGTCGTGGGTGGTGCTAGAAAGGGTCGTGGGTGGTGATAGAGAAGGTCGTGCGTGGTGATAGAGAGGGTCGTGGGTGGTGATGGAGAGGGTCGTGGGTGGTGATAGAGGGGGTCGTCGGTGGTGATAGAATGGGTCGTCGGTGGTGATAGAGGGGGTCGTGGGTGGTGATAGAGAGGGTCGTGGGTGGTGATAGAAAGGGTCGTGGGTGGTGATAGAAAGGGTCGTCGCTGGTGATGGAGTGGGTCGTGGGTGGTGATAGAGAGGGTCGTGGGTGGTGATGGAGTGGGTCGTGGGTGGTGATAGGGGGGTCGTGGGTGGTGATGGAGTGGGTCGTGGGTGGTGATAGAGAGGGTCGTGGATGGTGATGGAGTGGGTCGTGGGTGGTGATAGAGAGGGTCGTGGGTGGTGATGGAGTGGGTCGTGGGTGGTGATAGAGGGGGTCGTGGGTGGTGAGAGAGAGGGTCGTGGGCGGTGATAGAGAGGGTCGTGGGTGGTGATAGAGAGGGTCGTGGGTGGTGATAGAGGGGGTCGTGGGTGGTGATAGAGGGGGTCGTGGGTGGTGAGAGAGAGGGTCGTGGGTGGTGATGGAGAGGGTCGTGGGTGGTGATAGAGAGGGTCGTGGGTGGTGTGAGAGAGGGTCGTGGGTGGTGATAGAGAGGGTCGTGGGTGGTGATAGAGGGGGTCGTGGGTGGTGATAGAGAGGGTCGTGGGTGGTGATAGAGAGGGTCGTGGGTGGTGTGAGAGAGGGTCGTGGGTGGTGATAGAGAGGGTCGTGGGTGGTGATAGAGGGGGTCGTGGGTGGTGATAGAGGGGGTCGTGGGTGGTGAGAGAGAGGGTCGTGGGTGGTGTGAGAGAGGGTCGTGGGTGGTGATAGAAATAGTCGTCGGTGGTGATGGAGGGGGTCGTGGGTGGTGATGGAGTGGGTCGTGGGTGGTGATAGCGAGGGTCGTGGGTGGTGATGGAGTGGGTCGTGGGTGGTGATAGAGAGGGTCGTGGGTGGTGATGGAGTGGGTCGTGGGTCTTGATAGAGGGGGTCGTGGGTGGTGAGAGAGAGGGTCGTGGGCAGTGATAGAGAGGGTCGTGGGTGGTGATAGAGAGGGTCGTGGGTGGTGATAGAGGGGGTCGTGGGTGGTGATAGAGGGGGTCGTGGGTGGTGAGAGAGAGGGTCGTGGGTGGTGATGGAGAGGGTCGTGGGTGGTGATAGAGAGGGTCGTGGGTGGTGTGAGAGAGGGTCGTGGGTGGTGATAGAGAGGGTCGTGGGTGGTGATAGAGGGGGTCGTGGGTGGTGATAGAGGGGGTCGTGGGTGGTGAGAGAGAGGGTCGTGGGTGGTGTGAGAGAGGGTCGTGGGTGGTGATAGAAATGGTCGTCGGTGGTGATGGAGTGGGTCGTGGATGTTGATAGAGATGGGTCATGGGTTGTGAGAGAGAGGGTCGTGGGTCGTGATAGAGAGGGTCGTGGGTGGTGATAGAAAGGGTCGTGGGTGGTGATGGAGAGGGTCGAGGGTGGTGATAAAGGGGGTCGTGGGTGGTGATAGAGAGGTGTCGTGGGTGGTGATAGAGAGGGTAGTGGGTGGTGATAGAGAGGGTCGTGGGTGGTGATAGAGACGGTCGTGGGTGGGGATGGAGTGGGTCGTGGGTGGTGATAGAGGGGTCGTGGGTGGTGAGAGAGAGGGTCGTGGGCGGTGATAGAGAGGGTCGTGGGTGGTGTGAGAGAGGGTCGTGGGTGGTGATAGAAATGGTCGTCGGTGGTGATGGAGGTGGGTCATGGGTGGTGAGAGAGAGGGTCGTGGGTGGTGATAGAGAGGGTCGTGGGTGGTGATAGAGAGGGTCGTGGGTGGTGATAGAGAGGTTCGTGGGTGGTGTGAGAGAGGGTCGTGGGTGGTGATAGAGGGGGTCATGGGTGGTGATAGAGTGGGTCGTGGGTGGTGATAAAGAAGGTCGTGGGTGGTGATAGAGTGGGTCGTGGGTGGTGATATAAACGGTCGTGGGTGGTGATAGAGAGGGTCGTGGGTGGTGATAGAGAGGGTCGTGGGTGGTGATAGAGGGGGTCGTGGGTGGTGATAGAGGGGGTCGTGGGTGGTGAGAGAGAGGGTCGTGGGTGGTGATAGAGATGGTCATGGGTGGTAATGGAAAGGGTTGTGGGTGGTGATTGAGGGTCGTGGGTGGTGATAGAGAGAGGGTCGTGGGTGGTGATAGAGAGGGTCGTGGGTGGTGATAGAGAGGGTCGTGGGTGGTGAGAGAGGGTCGTGGGTGGTGATAGAGAGGGTCGTGGGTGGTGATAGAGGGGGTCGTGGGTGGTGATAGAGGGTGTCGTGGGTGGTGAGAGAGAGGATCGTGGGTGGTGTGAGAGAGGGTCGTGGGTGGTGATAGAAATGGTCGTCGGTGGTGATGGAGGTGGGTCATGGGTGGTGAGAGAGAGGGTCGTGGGTGGTGATAGAGAGGGTCGTGGGTGGTGATAGAGAGGGTCGTGGGTGGTGATAGAGAGGTTCGTGGGTGGTGTGAGAGAGGGTCGTGGGTGGTGATAGAGAGGGTCGTGGGTGTTGATAGAGGTGGGTCATGGGTGGTGAGAGAGAGGGTCGTGGGTGGTGATAGAGGTGGGTCATGGGTGGTGAGAGAGAGGGTCGTGGGTGGTGATAGAGAGGGTCGTGGGTGGTGATAGAGAGGGTCGTGGGTGGTGAGAGAGAGGGTCGTGGGTCGTGATAGAGAGGGTCGTGGGTGGTGATAGAAAGGGTTGTGGGTGGTGATGGAGAGGGTCGTGGGTGGTGATAAAGGGGGTCGTGGGTGGTGATAGAGAGGGTCGTGGGTGGTGATAGAGAGGGTCGTGGGTGGTGATAGAGAGGGTCGTGGGTGGTGATAGAGAGGGTCGTGGATGGTGATAGAGAAGGTCGTGGGTGGTGATAGAGTGGGTCGTGGGTGGTGATAGAGACGGTCGTGGGTGGTGATAGAGTGGGTCTTGGATGGTGATAGAGTGGGTCGTGGGTGGTGTTGGAGTGGGTCGTGGGTGGTGATAGAGGGGTTTGTGGGAGGTGATAGAAAGGGTCGTTGGTGGTGATAGAGGGGGTCGTGGGTGGTGATAGAGAGGGTCGTGGGTGGTGATAGAAAGGGTCGAGGGTGGTGATAGAGAGGGTCATGGGTGGTGATAGAGAGGGTCGTGGGTGGTGATAGAGAGGGTCGTGGGTGGTGTGAGAGAGGGTCGTGGGTGGTGATAGAAAGGGTCGTGGGTGGTGATAGAAAGGGTCGTGGGTGGTGATGGAGAGGGTCGTGGGTGGTGATAGAGAAGGTCGTGGGTGGTGATAGAGAGGGTCGTGGGTGGTGATAGAGAGGGTCGTGGGTGGTGATAGAAAGGGTCGTGGGTGGTGATGGAGAGGGTCGTGGGTGGTGATAAAGAGGGTCGTGGGTGGTGATAGAAAGAGTCGTGGGTGGTGATAGAGAAGGTCGTGGGTGGTGATAGAGTGGGTCGTGGGTGGTGATAGAGACGGTCGTGGGTGGCGATGGAGAGGGTCGTGGGTGGTTATAGAGAGGGTCGTGGATGGTGATAGAGTGGGTCGTGGGTGATGATAGAGAAGGTCGTGGGTGGTGATAGAGTGGGTCGTGGGTGGTTATAGAGAGGGTCGTGGGTGGTGATAGAGTGGGTCGTGGGTGGTGATAGAGAAGGTTGTGGGTGGTGATAGAGTGGGTCGTGGGTGGTGATGGAGAGGGTCGTGGGTAGTTATAGAGAGGGTCGTGGGTGGTGATAGAGTGGGTCGTGGGTGGTGATAGAGAAGGTCGTGGGTGGTGATAGAGTGGGTCGTGGGTGGTGATAGAGACGGTCG
The DNA here is from genome assembly GCA_958450375.1 of Homarus gammarus. Classification (NCBI taxonomy): domain Eukaryota; kingdom Metazoa; phylum Arthropoda; class Malacostraca; order Decapoda; family Nephropidae; genus Homarus; species Homarus gammarus. The sequence continues at coordinate 20,698 of CAUDMG010001229.1, read as the reverse complement.
TTGGTGGTGATAGAGAGGGTCGTGGGTGGTTATAGAGAGGGTCGTGGGTGGTGATAGAGTGGGTCGTGAGTGGTGATAGAGTGGGTCGTGGGTGGTGATAGAGACGGTCGTGGGTGGTGATATAGAGGGTCGTGGGTAGTTATAGAGAGGTTCGTGGGTGGTGATAGAGTGGGTCGTGGGTGGTGATAGAGAGGGTCGTGGGTGGTGATAGAGAGGGTCGTGGTGTGGTGTGAGAGAGGGTCGTGGGTGGTGATAGAGGGGGTCGTGGGTGGTGATAGAGGGGGTCGTGGGTGGTGAGAGAGAGGGTCGTGGGTGGTGATAGAGGGGGTCATGGGTGGTGATAGAGTGGGTCGTGGGTGGTGATAAAGAAGGTCGTGGGTGGTGATAGAGTGGGTCGTGGGTGGTGATATAAACGGTCGTGGGTGGTGATAGAGAGGGTCGTGGGTGGTGATAGAGAGGGTCGTGGGTGGTGATAGAGAGGGTCGTGGGTGGTGATAGAGAGGGTCGTGGGTGGTGATAGAAAGGGTCGTGGGTGGTGATAGAGGGAGTCGTGGGTGGTGAGAAAGAGGGTCGTGGGTGGTGATAGAGAGGGTCGTGGGTGGTGATAGAGAGGTTCTTGGATGATGATAGAGTGGGTCGTGGGTGGTGATGGAGTGGGTAGTGGGTGGTGATAGAGGGGTTCGTGGGTGGTGATGGAGAGGGTCGTAGGTGGTGATAGAGGGGGTCGTGGGTGGTGATAGAGAGGGTCGTGGGTTGTGATAGAGAGGGTCGTGGGTGGTGATAGAGAGGGTCGTGGGTGGTGATGGAGAGGGTCGTGGGTGGTGATAGAGAGGGTCGTGGGTGGTGATAGAAAGGGTCGTGGGTGGTGATAGAGAGGGTCGTGGGTGGTGATAGAGAGGGTCGTGGGTGGTGATAGAGAGGGTCGTGGATGGTGATAGAGAAGGTCGTGGGTGGTGATAGAGAGGGTCGTGGGTCGTGATGGAGAGGGTCGTGGGTGGTGATAGAAAGGGTCGTGGGTGGTGATGGAGAGGGTCGTGGATGGTGATAAAGGGGGTCGTGGGTGGTGATAGAGAGGGTCGTGGGTGGTGATAGAGAGGGTCGTGGGTGGTGATAGAGAGGGTCGTGGGTGGTGTTAGAGAAGGTCGTGGGTGGTGATAGAGTGGGTCGTGGGTGGTGATAGAGACGGTCGTGGGTGGCGATGGAGAGGGTCGTGGGTGGTAATAGAGAGGGTCGTGGGTGGTGATAGAGTGGGTCGTGGGTGGTGATAGAGAAGGTCGTGGGTGGTGATAGAGTGGGTCGTGGGTGTTTATAGAGAGGGGCGTGGGTGGTGATAGAGAGGGTCGTGGGTGGTGATAGAGAAGGTCGTGGGTGGTGATAGAGACGGTCGTGGGTGGTGATAGAGTGGGTCGTGGGTGGTGATAGAGAGGGTCGTGGGTGGTGATAGAAAGGGTCGTGGGTGGTGATAGAGGGAGTCGTGGGTGGTGAGAAAGAGGGTCGTGGGTGGTGATAGAGAGGGTCGTGGGTGGTGATAGAGAGGGTCTTGGATGGTGATAGAGTGGGTCGTCGGTGGTGATGGAGTGGGTCGTGGGTGGTGATAGAGAGGGTCGTGGGTGGTGATAGAGAGGGTCGTGGGTGGTGATGGAGAGGGTCGTGGGTGGTGATAGAGAGGGTCGTGGGTGGTGATAGAGAGGGTCTTGGATGGTGATAGAGTGGGTCGTGGGTGGTGATGGAGTGGGTCGTGGGTGGTGATAGAGGGGTTCGTGGGTGGTGATAGAGAGGGTCGTGGGTGGTGATAGAGGGGGTCGTGGGTGGTGATAGAGAGGGTCGTGGGTGGTGATAGAGCGGGTCTTGGGTGGTGATAGAGAGGGTCGTGGGTCTTGATAGAGAGGGTCGTGGGTGGTGCTAGAAAGGGTCGTGGGTGGTGATAGAGAAGGTCGTGCGTGGTGATAGAGAGGGTCGTGGGTGGTGATGGAGAGGGTCGTGGGTGGTGATAGAGGGGGTCGTCGGTGGTGATAGAATGGGTCGTCGGTGGTGATAGAGGGGGTCGTGGGTGGTGATAGAGAGGGTCGTGGGTGGTGATAGAAAGGGTCGTGGGTGGTGATAGAAAGGGTCGTCGCTGGTGATGGAGTGGGTCGTGGGTGGTGATAGAGAGGGTCGTGGGTGGTGATGGAGTGGGTCGTGGGTGGTGATAGGGGGGTCGTGGGTGGTGATGGAGTGGGTCGTGGGTGGTGATAGAGAGGGTCGTGGATGGTGATGGAGTGGGTCGTGGGTGGTGATAGAGAGGGTCGTGGGTGGTGATGGAGTGGGTCGTGGGTGGTGATAGAGGGGGTCGTGGGTGGTGAGAGAGAGGGTCGTGGGCGGTGATAGAGAGGGTCGTGGGTGGTGATAGAGAGGGTCGTGGGTGGTGATACAGGGGGTCGTGGGTGGTGATAGAGGGGGTCGTGGGTGGTGAGAGAGAGGGTCGTGGGTGGTGATGGAGAGGGTCGTGGGTGGTGATAGAGAGGGTCGTGGGTGGTGTGAGAGAGGGTCGTGGGTGGTGATAGAGAGGGTCGTGGGTGGTGATAGAGGGGGTCGTGGGTGGTGATAGAGAGGGTCGTGGGTGGTGATAGAGAGGGTCGTGGGTGGTGTGAGAGAGGGTCGTGGGTGGTGATAGAGAGGGTCGTGGGTGGTGATAGAGGGGGTCGTGGGTGGTGATAGAGGGGGTCGTGGGTGGTGAGAGAGAGGGTCGTGGGTGGTGTGAGAGAGGGTCGTGGGTGGTGATAGAAATAGTCGTCGGTGGTGATGGAGGGGGTCGTGGGTGGTGATGGAGTGGGTCGTGGGTGGTGATAGAGAGGGTCGTGGGTGGTGATGGAGTGGGTCGTGGGTGGTGATAGAGAGGGTCGTGGGTGGTGATGGAGTGGGTTGTGGGTCTTGATAGAGGGGGTCGTGGGTGGTGAGAGAGAGGGTCGTGGGCAGTGATAGAGAGGGTCGTGGGTGGTGATAGAGAGGGTCGTGGGTGGTGATAGAGGGGGTCGTGGGTGGTGATAGAGGGGGTCGTGGGTGGTGAGAGAGAGGGTCGTGGGTGGTGATGGAGAGGGTCGTGGGTGGTGATAGAGAGAGTCGTGGGTGGTGTGAGAGAGGGTCGTGGGTGGTGATAGAGAGGGTCGTGGGTGGTGATAGAGGGGGTCGTGGGTGGTGATAGAGGGGGTCGTGGGTGGTGAGAGAGAGGGTCGTGGGTGGTGTGAGAGAGGGTCGTGGGTGGTGATAGAAATGGTCGTCGGTGGTGATGGAGTGGGTCGTGGATGTTGATAGAGATGGGTCATGGGTTGTGAGAGAGAGGGTCGTGGGTCGTGATAGAGAGGGTCGTAGGTGGTGATAGAAAGGGTCGTGGGTGGTGATGGAGAGGGTCGAGGGTGGTGATAAAGGGGGTCGTGGGTGGTGATAGAGAGGTGTCGTGGGTGGTGATAGAGAGGGTAGTGGGTGGTGATAGAGAGGGTCGTGGGTGGTGATAGAGACGGTCGTGGGTGGGGATGGAGTGGGTCGTGGGTGGTGATAGAGGGGGTCGTGGGTGGTGAGAGAGAGGGTCGTGGGCGGTGATAGAGAGGGTCGTGGGTGGTGTGAGAGAGGGTCGTGGGTGGTGATAGAAATGGTCGACGGTGGTGATGGAGGTGGGTCATGGGTGGTGAGAGAGAGGGTCGTGGGTGGTGATAGAGAGGGTCGTGGGTGGTGATAGAGAGGGTCGTGGGTGGTGATAGAGAGGTTCGTGGGTGGTGTGAGAGAGGGTCGTGGGTGGTGATAGAGGGGATCATGGGTGGTGATAGAGTGGGTCGTGGGTGGTGATAAAGAAGGTCGTGGGTGGTGATAGAGTGGGTCGTGGGTGGTGATATAAACGGTCGTGGGTGGTGATAGAGAGGGTCGTGGGTGGTGATAGAGAGGGTCGTGGGTGGTGATAGAGGGGGTCGTGGGTGGTGATAGAGGGGGTCGTGGGTGGTGAGAGAGAGGGTCGTGGGTGGTGATAGAGATGGTCATGGGTGGTAATGGAAAGGGTTGTGGGTGGTGATAGAGGGTCGTGGGTGGTGATAGAGAGAGGGTCGTGGGTGGTGATAGAGAGGGTCGTGGGTGGTGATAGAGAGGGTCGTGGGTGGTGAGAGAGGGTCGTGGGTGGTGATAGAGAGGGTCGTGGGTGGTGATAGAGGGGGTCGTGGGTGGTGATAGAGGGTGTCGTGGGTGGTGAGAGAGAGGATCGTGGGTGGTGTGAGAGAGGGTCGTGGGTGGTGATAGAAATGGTCGTCGGTGGTGATGGAGGTGGGTCATGGGTGGTGAGAGAGAGGGTCGTGGGTGGTGATAGAGAGGGTCGTGGGTGGTGATAGAGAGGGTCGTGGGTGGTGATAGAGAGGTTCGTGGGTGGTGTGAGAGAGGGTCGTGGGTGGTGATAGAGAGGGTCGTGGGTGTTGATAGAGGTGGGTCATGGGTGGTGAGAGAGAGGGTCGTGGGTGGTGATAGAGGTGGGTCATGGGTGGTGAGAGAGAGGGTCGTGGGTGGTGATAGAGAGGGTCGTGGGTGGTGATAGAGAGGGTCGTGGGTGGTGAGAGAGAGGGTCGTGGGTCGTGATAGAGAGGGTCGTGGGTGGTGATAGAAAGGGTTGTGGGTGGTGATGGAGAGGGTCGTGGGTGGTGATAAAGGGGGTCGTGGGTGGTGATAGAGAGGGTCGTGGGTGGTGATAGAGAGGGTCGTGGGTGGTGATAGAGAGGGTCGTGGGTGGTGATAGAGGGGGTCGTGGGTGGTGATAGAGAGGGTCGTTGGTGGTGATAGAGAGGGTCGTGGGTCGTGATAGAGAGGGTCGTGGATGGTGATAGAGAGGGTCGTGGGTGGTGATAGAAAGGGTCGTGGGTGGTGATAGAAAGGGTCGTCGGTGGTGATAGAAAGGGTCGTGGGTGGTGATAGAGAGGGTCGTGGGTGGTGATGGAGAGGGTCGTGGGTGGTGTGAGAGAGGGTCGTCGGTGGTGATGGAGAGGGTCGTGGGTGGTGATAGAGAGGGTCGTGGGTGGTGATAGAAAGGGTCGTCGGTGGTGATAGAAAGGGTCGTGGGTGGTGATAGAGAGGGTCGTGGGTGGTGATGGAGAGGGTCGTGGGTGGTGTGAGAGAGGGTCGTGGGTGGTGATAGAGAGGGTCGTGGGTGTGATAGAGGGGTTCGTGGGTGGTGATAGAGGGGGTCGTGGGTGGTGAGAGAGAGGGTCGTGGGTGGTGTGAGAGAGGGTCGTGGGTGGTGATAGAAATGGTCGTCGGTGGTGATGGAGGTGGGTCATGGGTGGTGAGAGAGAGGGTCGTGGGTGGTGATAGAGAGGGTCGTGGGTGGTGATAGAGAGGGTCGTGGGTGGTGATAGAGAGGTTCGTGGGTGGTGTGAGAGAGGGTCGTGGGTGGTGATAGAGAGGGTCGTGGGTGTTGATAGAGGTGGGTCATGGGTGGTGAGAGAGAGGGTCGTGGGTGGTGATAGAGGTGGGTCATGGGTGGTGAGAGAGAGGGTCGTGGGTGGTGATAGAGAGGGTCGTGGGTGGTGATAGAGAGGGTCGTGGGTGGTGAGAGAGAGGGTCGTGGGTCGTGATAGAGAGGGTCGTGGGTGGTGATAGAGACGGTCGTGGGTGGTGATGGAGTGGGTCGTGGGTGGTGATAGAGGGGGTCGTGGGTGGTGAGAGAGAGGGTCGTGGGCGGTGATAGAGAGGGTCGTGGGTGGTGATAGAGAGGGTCGTGGGTGGTGATAGAGGGGGTCGTGGGTGGTGAAAGAGGGGGTCGTGGGAGGTGAGAGAGAGGGTCGTGGGTGGTGATGGAGAGGGTCGTGGGTGGTGATAGAGAGGGTCGTGGGTGGTGTGAGAGAGGGTCGTGGGTGGTGATAGAGAGGGTCGTGGGTGGTGATAGAGGGGGTCGTGGGTGGTGATAGAGGGAGTCGTGGGTGGTGAGAGAGAGGGTCGTGGGTGGTGATAGAGATGGTCATGGGTGGTAATGGAAAGGGTTGTGGGTGGTGATAGAGGGTCGTGGGTGGTGATAGAGAGAGGGTCGTGGGTGGTGATAGAGAGGGTCGTGGGTGGTGATAGAGAGGGTCGTGGGTGGTGTGAGAGAGGGTCGTGGGTGGTGATAGAGAGGGTTGTGGGTGGTGATAGAGGGGGTCGTGGGTGGTGATAGAGGGTGTCGTGGGTGGTGAGAGAGAGGGTCGTGGGTGGTGTGAGAGAGGGTCGTGGGTGGTGATAGAAATGGTCGTCGGTGGTGATGGAGGTGGGTCATGGGTGGTGAGAGAGAGGGTCGTGGGTGGTGATAGAGAGGGTCGTGGGTGGTGATAGAGAGGGTCGTGGGTGGTGATGGAGAGGTTCGTGGGTGGTGTGAGAGAGGGTCGTGGGTGGTGATAGAGAGGGTCGTGGGTGTTGATAGAGGTGGGTCATGGGTGGTGAGAGAGAGGGTCGTGGGTGGTGATAGAGGTGGGTCATGGGTGGTGAGAGAGAGGGTCGTGGGTGGTGATAGAGAGGGTCGTGGGTGGTGATAGAAAGGGTCGTCGGTGGTGATAGAAAGGGTCGTGGGTGGTGATAGAGAGGGTCGTGGGTGGTGATGGAGAGGGTCGTGGGTGGTGTGAGAGAGGGTCGTGGGTGGTGATAGAGAGGGTCGTGGGTGTGATAGAGGGGTTCGTGGGTGGTGATAGAGGGGGTCGTGGGTGGTGAGAGAGAGGGTCGTGGGTGGTGTGAGAGAGGGTCGTGGGTGGTGATAGAAATGGTCGTCGGTGGTGATGGAGGTGGGTCATGGGTGGTGAGAGAGAGGGTCGTGGGTGGTGATAGAGAGGGTCGTGGGTGGTGATAGAGAGGGTCGTGGGTGGTGATAGAGAGGTTCGTGGGTGGTGTGAGAGAGGGTCGTGGGTGGTGATAGAGAGGGTCGTGGGTGTTGATAGAGGTGGGTCATGGGTGGTGAGAGAGAGGGTCGTGGGTGGTGATATTGGTGGGTCATGGGTGGTGAGAGAGAGGGTCGTGGGTGGTGATAGAGAGGGTCGTGGGTGGTGATAGAGAGGGTCGTGGGTGGTGAGAGAGAGGGTCGTGGGTCGTGATAGAGAGGGTCGTGGGTGGTGATAGAGACGGTCGTGGGTGGTGATGGAGTGGGTCGTGGATGGTGATAGAGGGGGTCGTGGGTGGTGAGAGAGAGGGTCGTGGGCGGTGATAGAGAGGGTCGTGGGTGGTGATAGAGAGGGTCGTGGGTGGTGATAGAGGGGGTCGTGGGTGGTGAAAGAGGGGGTCGTGGGATGTGAGAGAGAGGGTCGTGGGTGGTGATGGAGAGGGTCGTGGGTGGTGATAGAGAGGGTCGTGGGTGGTGTGAGAGAGGGTCGTGGGTGGTGATAGAGAGGGTCGTGGGTGGTGATAGAGGGGGTCGTGGGTGGTGATAGAGGGGGTCGTGGGTGGTGAGAGAGAGGGTCGTGGGTGGTGATAGAGATGGTCATGGGTGGTAATGGAAAGGGTTGTGGGTGGTGATAGAGGGTCGTGGGTGGTGATAGAGAGAGGGTCGTGGGTGGTGATAGAGAGGGTCGTGGGTGGTGATAGAGAGGGTCGTGGGTGGTGTGAGAGAGGGTCGTGGGTGGTGATAGAGAGGGTTGTGGGTGGTGATAGAGGGGGTCGTGGGTGGTGATAGAGGGTGTCGTGGGTGGTGAGAGAGAGGGTCGTGGGTGGTGTGAGAGAGGGTCGTGGGTGGTGATAGAAATGGTCGTCGGTGGTGATGGAGGTGGGTCATGGGTGGTGAGAGAGAGGGTCGTGGGTGGTGATAGAGAGGGTCGTGGGTGGTGATAGAGAGGGTCGTGGGTGGTGATAGAGAGGTTCGTGGGTGGTGTGAGAGAGGGTCGTGGGTGGTGATAGAGAGGGTCGTGGGTGTTGATAGAGGTGGGTCATGGGTGGTGAGAGAGAGGGTCGTGGGTGGTGATAGAGGTGGGTCATGGGTGGTGAGAGAGAGGGTCGTGGGTGGTGATAGAGAGGGTCGTGGGTGGTGATAGAGAGGGTCGTGGGTGGTGAGAGAGAGGGTCGTGGGTCGTGATTGAGAGGGTCGTGGGTGGTGATAGAAAGGGTTGTGGGTGGTGATGGAGAGGGTCGTGGGTGGTGTTAAAGGGGGTCGTGGGTGGTGATAGAGAGGGTCGTGGGTGGTGATAGAGAGGGTCGTGGGTGGTGATAGAGGGGGTCGTGGGTGGTGATAGAGAGGGTCGTGGGTGGTGATAGAGAGGGTCGTGGGTCGTGATAGAGAGGGTCGTGGATGGTGATAGAGAGGGTCGTGGGTGGTGATAGAAAGGGTCGTGGGTGGTGATAGAAAGGGTCGTCGGTGGTGATAGAAAGGGTCGTGGGTGGTGATATAGAGGGTCGTGGGTGGTGATGGAGAGGGTCGTGGGTGGTGTGAGAGAGGGTCGTCGGTGGTGATGGAGAGGGTCGTGGGTGGTGATACAGAGGGTCGTGGGTGGTGATAGAAAGGGTCGTCGGTGGTGATAGAAAGGGTCGTGGGTGGTGATAGAGAGGGTCGTGGGTGGTGATGGAGAGGGCCGTGGGTGGTGTGAGAGAGGGTCGTGGGTGGTGATAGAGAGGGTCGTGGGTGTGATAGAGGGGTTCGTGGGTGGTGATAGAGGGGGTCGTGGGTGGTGAGAGAGAGGGTCGTGGGTGGTGTGAGAGAGGGTCGTGGGTGGTGATAGAAATGGTCGTCGGTGGTGAGGGAGGTGGGTCATGGGTGGTGAGAGAGAGGGTCGTGGGTGGTGATAGAGAGGGTCGTGGGTGGTGATAGAGAGGGTCGTGGGTGGTGATAGAGAGGTTCGTGGGTGGTGTGAGAGAGGGTCGTGGGTGGTGATAGAGAGGGTCGTGGGTGTTGATAGAGGTGGGTCATGGGTGGTGAGAGAGAGGGTCGTGGGTGGTGATAGAGGTGGGTCATGGGTGGTGAGAGAGAGGTCGTGGGTGGTGATAGAGAGGGTCGTGGGTGGTGATAGAGAGGGTCGTGGGTGGTGAGAGAGAGGGTCGTGGGTCGTGATAGAGAGGGTCTTTGGTGGTGATAGAGACGGTCGTGGGTGGTGATGGAGTGGGTCGTGGGTGGTGATAGAGGGGGTCGTGGGTGGTGAGAGAGAGGGTCGTGGGCGGTGATAGAGAGGGTCGTGGGTGGTGATAGAGAGGGTCGTGGGTGGTGATAGAGGGGGTCGTGGGTGGTGAAAGAGGGGGTCGTGGGAGGTGACAGAGAGGGTCGTGGGTGGTGATGGAGAGGGTCGTGGGTGGTGATAGAGAGGGTCGTGGGTGGTGTGAGAGAGGGTCGTGGGTGGTGATAGAGAGGGTCGTGGGTGGTGATAGAGGGGGTCGTGGGTGGTGATAGAGGGGGTCGTGGGTGGTGAGAGAGAGGGTCGTGGGTGGTGATAGAGATGGTCATGGGTGGTAATGGAAAGGGTTGTGGGTGGTGATAGAGGGTCGTGGGTGGTGATAGAGAGAGGGTCGTGGTTGGTGATAGAGTGGGTCTTGGGTGGTGATAGAGAGGGTCGTGGGTGGTGTGAGAGAGGGTCGTGGGTGGTGATAGAGAGGGTTGTGGGTGGTGATAGAGGGGGTCGTGGGTGGTGATAGAGGGTGTCGTGGGTGGTGAGAGAGAGGGTCGTGGGTGGTGTGAGAGAGGGTCGTGGGTGGTGATAGAAATGGTCGTCGGTGGTGATGGAGGTGGGTCATGGGTGGTGAGAGAGAGGGTCGTGGGTGGTGATAGAGAGGGTCGTGGGTGGTGATAGAGAGGGTCGTGGGTGGTGATAGAGAGGTTCGTGGGTGGTGTGAGAGAGGGTCGTGGGTGGTGATAGAGAGGGTCGTGGGTGTTGATAGAGGTGGGTCATGGGTGGTGAGAGAGAGGGTCGTGGGTGGTGATAGAGGTGGGTCATGGGTGGTGAGAGAGAGGGTCGTGGGTGGTGATAGTGAGGGTCGTGGGTGGTGATAGAGAGGGTCGTGGGTGGTGAGAGAGAGGGTCGTGGGTCGTGATAGAGAGGGTCGTGGGTGGTGATAGAAAGGGTTGTGGGTGGTGATGGAGAGGGTCGTGGGTGGTGATAAAGGGGGTCGTGGGTGGTGATAGAGAGGGTCGTGGGTGGTGATAGAGAGGGTCGTGGGTGGTGATAGAGAGGGTCGTGGGTGGTGTTACGAACCCCTCCACCGATTGTCTTCATCTACCTACCCAGCACCACGAGCAACGCCATCTAGGGACGAAACACGAGTATGGCTCGTCTTAGTTACCACTCCCGGGTTTCCCTTCTCCATATCCTGGTTGTTGCGTCACTTCCGCCTCAGTCTACTTTGTCAGCTCCAATTCGAGGAGAGGACACTTCACTCTGGGAAGCGACCACAGGATCACCTATCCTGGAAACCTACGGCACAGTGACTATTTACCGTCTTCTACCATACTCAGCCTTGCTCGTCAGCCATCTCAGCTCCTCACTTAAGTATTTGTAATCTTGTATTGCCTCTCCCCCCTCCACATTGCTTCACTATTGTTTTATGTTTTATTACTATGTATATACTGTTCGTGTTTAGGTTAAGTTTGGTTAAGGGTAGTGTATAAGCTGAATATTTTGTTAAGGAATTTATGGTACTTTATTATATACAACGAAAACTCGCATCCTTTGTCTACCCTTTTATGTCCGATTGTCTTTGTTTTTTTTTTGTTGTTACCTGTTGGGATCTGGGTAGACGTATAACTATATTCTAAATCCCCAACTCGTAACAGTGGTGATAGAGGGGGTCGTGGGTGGTGATAGAGAGGGTCGTGGGTGGTGATAGAGAGGGTCGTGGGTCGTGATAGAGAGGGTCGTGGATGGTGATAGAGAGGGTCGTGGGTGGTGATAGAAAGGGTCGTGGGTGGTGATAGAGAGGGTCGTGGGTGGTGATAGAGAGGGTCGTGGATGTTGATAGAGAGGGTCGTGGGTGGTGATAGAAAGGGTCGTGGATGGTGATAGAGAGGGTCGTGGGTGGTGATAGAGTGGGTCGTGGGTGGTGAGAGAGAGGGTCGTCGGTGGTGATAGAGAGGGTCGTGGGTGGTGATAGAGAGGGTCGTGGGTGTTGATAGAGGGGGTCGTGGGTGGTGATAGAGGGGGTCATGGGTGGTGAGAGAGAGGGTCGTGGGTGGTGATAGAAAGGGTCTTGGGTGGTGATGGAGAGGGTCGTGGGTGGTGATAGAGAGGTTCGTGGGTGGTGATGGAGAGGGTCGTGGGTGGTGAGAGAGAGGGTCGTTGGTGGTGTGAGAGAGGGTCGTGGGTGGTGATAGAGGGGTCGTGGGTGGTGATAGAGGGGGTAGTGGGTGGTGAGAGAGGGGGTCGTGGGTGGTGAGAGAGAGGGGCGTGGGTGGTGATAGAGGGGGTCGTGGGTGGTGATGGAGTGGGTCGTGGGTGTTGATAGAGGGGGTCATGGGTGGTGAGAGAGAGGGTCGTGGGTGGTGATAGAAAGGGTCTTGGGTGGTGATGGAGAGGGTCGTGGGTGGTGATAGAGAGGGTCGTGGGTGGTGATGGAGAGGGTCGTGGGTGGTGATAGAGAGGGTCGTTGGTGGTGTGAGAGAGGGTCGTGGGTGGTGATAGAGGGGGTCGTGGGTGGTGATAGAGGGGGTAGTGGGTGGTGACACAGGGGTCGTGGGTGGTGAGAGAGAGGGTCGTGGGTGGTGATAGAGTGGGTCGTGGGTGGTGTGAGAGAGGGTCGTGGGTGGTGATAGAAATGGTCGTCGGTGGTGATGGAGAGGGTCGTGGGTGTTGATAGAGGGGGTCATGGGTGGTGAGAGAGAGGGTCGTGGGTGGTGATAGAGGGGGTCGTGGGTGGTGAGAGAGAGGGTCGTGGGTGGCGATAGGAGGGTCGTGGATGGTGATAGAGAGGGTCGTGGGTGGTGATAGAAAGGGTCTTGGGTGGTGATGGAGAGGGTCATGGGTGGTGAGAGAGAGGGTCGTGGGTGGTGATAGAAAGGGTCTTGGGTGGTGAAGGAGAGGGTCGTGGGTGGTGATAGAGAGGATCGTGGGTGGTGATGGAGAGGGTCGTGGGTGGTGATAGAGGGGGTCGTGGGTGGTGAGAGAGAGGGTTGTGGGTGGTGATAGAGAGGGTCGTGGGTGGTGATAGAGTGGGTCGTGGGTGGTGAGAGAGAGGGTCGTTGTGGTGATAGAGGGGGTCGTGGGTGGTGATAAAGAGGGTCGTGGGTGGTGATAGAGAGGGTCGTGGGTGGTGATGGAGTGGGTCATAGGTGGTGAGAGAGAGGGTCGTGGGTGGTAATAGGGGGGTCGTGGGTGGTGATAGAGAGGGTCGTGGGTGGTGATAGAGGGGGTCGTGGGTGGTGATAGAGAGGGTCGTCGGTGGTGATGGAGTGGGTCGTGGATGGTGATAGAGAGGGTCGTGGGTGGTGATAGAGAGGGTCGTGGGTGGTGATAGAGTGGGTCGTGGGTGGTGATAGAGGGGGTCGTGGGTGTTGATAGAGGGGGTCGTGGGTGTTGATAGAGGGGGTCGTGGGTGGTGATAGAGGGGGTCGTGGGTGGTGATAGAGGAGGTAGTGGGTGGTGAGAGAGGGGGTCGTGGGTGGTGATAGAGGGGGTCGTGGGTGGTGATAGAGACGGTCGTGGGTGGTGATAGAGAGGGTCGTGGGTGGTGATAGAGAGGGTCGTGGGTGGTGATAGAGAGGTCGTGGTGGTGGAGAGGGTCGTGGGTGGTGATAGAGAGGGGTCGTGGGTGGTGATAGAGGTGGTCATGGTGTGAGAGAGAGGGTCGTGGTGGTGATAGAGGTGGGTCATGGGTGGTGAGAGAGAGGTCGTGGGTGGTGATAGAGAGGTCGTGGTGGTGTAGAGAGGGTCGTGGGTGGTGAGAGAGGGGTCGTGGGTCGTGATAGAGAGGGGTCGTGGGTGGTGATAGAAAGGGTTGTGGGTGGTGATGGAGAGGGTCGTGGGTGGTGATAAAGGGGGTCGTTGGTGGTGATAGAGAGGGTCGTGGGTGGTGATAGAGAGGGTCGTGGGTGGTGATAGAGAGGGTCGTGGGTGGTGTTACGAACCCCTCCACCGATTGTCTTCATCTACCTACCCAGCACCACGAGCAACGCCATCTAGGGACGAAACACGAGTATGGCTCGTCTTAGTTACCACTCCCGGGTTTCCCTTCTCCATATCCTGGTTGTTGCGTCACTTCCGCCTCAGTCTACTTTGTCAGCTCCAATTCGAGGAGAGGACACTTCACTCTGGGAAGCGACCACAGGATCACCTATCCTGGAAACCTACGGCACAGTGACTATTTACCGTCTTCTACCATACTCAGCCTTGCTCGTCAGCCATCTCAGCTCCTCACTTAAGTATTTGTAATCTTGTATTGCCTCTCCCCCCTCCACATTGCTTCACTATTGTTTTATGTTTTATTACTATGTATATACTGTTCGTGTTTAGGTTAAGTTTGGTTAAGGGTAGTGTATAAGCTGAATATTTTGTTAAGGAATTTATGGTACTTTATTATATACAACGAAAACTCGCATCCTTTGTCTACCGTTTTATGTCCGATTGTCTTTGTTTTTTTTTTTGTTGTTACCTGTTGGGATCTGGGTAGACGTATAACTATATTCTAAATCCCCAACTCGTAACAGTGGTGATAGAGGGGGTCGTGGGTGGTGATAGAGAGGGTCGTGGGTGGTGATAGAGAGGGTCGTGGGTCGTGATAGAGAGGGTCGTGGATGGTGATAGAGAGGGTCGTGGGTGGTGATAGAAAGGGTCGTGGGTGGTGATAGAGAGGGTCGTGGGTGGTGATAGAGAGGGTCGTGGATGTTGATAGAGAGGGTCGTGGGTGTTGATAGAGGGGGTCGTGGGTGGTGATAGAGGGGGTCATGGGTGGTGAGAGAGAGGGTCGTGGGTGGTGATAGAAAGGGTCTTGGGTGGTGATGGAGAGGGTCGTGGGTGGTGATAGAGAGGTTCGTGGGTGGTGATGGAGAGGGTCGTGGGTGGTGAGAGAGAGGGTCGTTGGTGGTGTGAGAGAGGGTCGTGGGTGGTGATAGAGGGGGTCGTGGGTGGTGATAGAGGGGGTAGTGGGTGGTGAGAGAGGGGGTCGTGGGTGGTGAGAGAGAGGGGCGTGGGTGGTGATAGAGGGGGTCGTGGGTGGTGATGGAGTGGGTCGTGGGTGTTGATAGAGGGGGTCATGGGTGGTGAGAGAGAGGGTCGTGGGTGGTGATAGAAAGGGTCTTGGGTGGTGATGGAGAGGGTCGTGGGTGGTGATAGAGAGGGTCGTGGGTGGTGATGGAGAGGGTCGTGGGTGGTGATAGAGAGGGTCGTTGGTGGTGTGAGAGAGGGTCGTGGGTGGTGATAGAGGGGGTCGTGGGTGGTGATAGAGGGGGTAGTGGGTGGTGAGAGAGGGGGTCGTGGGTGGTGAGAGAGAGGGTCGTGGGTGGTGATAGAGGGGGTCGTGGGTGGTGTGAGAGAGGGTCGTGGGTGGTGATAGAAATGGTCGTCGGTGGTGATGGAGAGGGTCGTGGGTGTTGATAGAGGGGGTCATGGGTGGTGAGAGAGAGGGTCGTGGGTGGTGATAGAGGGGGTCGTGGGTGGTGAGAGAGAGGGTCGTGGGTGGCGATAGGGAGGGTCGTGGATGGTGATAGAGAGGGTCGTGGGTGGTGATAGAAAGGGTCTTGGGTGGTGATGGAGAGGGTCATGGGTGGTGAGAGAGAGGGTCGTGGGTGGTGATAGAAAGGGTCTTGGGTGGTGAAGGAGAGGGTCGTGGGTGGTGATAGAGAGGATCGTGGGTGGTGATGGAGAGGGTCGTGGGTGGTGATAGAGGGGGTCGTGGGTGGTGAGAGAGAGGGTTGTGGGTGGTGATAGAGAGGGTCGTGGGTGGTGATAGAGTGGGTCGTGGGTGGTGAGAGAGAGGGTCGTTGTGGTGATAGAGGGGGTCGTGGGTGGTGATAAAGGGGGTCGTGGGTGGTGATAGAGAGGGTCGTGGGTGGTGATGGAGTGGGTCATGGGTGGTGAGAGAGAGGGTCGTGGGTGGTAATAGAGGGGGTCGTGGGTGGTGATAGAGAGGGTCGTGGGTGGTGATAGAGGGGGTCGTGGGTGGTGATAGAGAGGGTCGTCGGTGGTGATGGAGTGGGTCGTGGATGGTGATAGAGAGGGTCGTGGGTGGTGATAGAGAGGGTCGTGGGTGGTGATAGAGTGGGTCGTGGGTGGTGATAGAGGGGGTCGTGGGTGTTGATAGAGGGGGTCGTGGGTGTTGATAGAGGGGGTCGTGGGTGGTGATAGAGGGGTCGTGGGTGGTGATAGAGGAGGTAGTGGGTGGTGAGAGAGGGGGTCGTGGGTGGTGATAGAGGGGGTCGTGGGTGGTGATAGAGACGGTCGTGGGTGGTGATATAGAGGGTCGTGGGTGGTTATAGAGAGGTTCGTGGGTGGTGATAGAGTGGGTCGTGGGTGGTGATAGAGAGGGTCGTGGGTGGTGATAGAGAGGGTCGTGGGTGGTGATGGAGAGGGTCGTGGGTGGTGATAGAGAGGGTCGTGGGTGGTGATGGAGAGGGTCGTGGGTGGTGATAGAGAGGGTCGTTGGTGGTGTGAGAGAGGGTCGTGGGTGGTGATAGAGGGGGTCGTGGGTGGTGATAGAGTGGGTCGTGGGTGGTGATAGAGAGGGTCGTGGGTGGTGATAGAGGGGGTCGTGGGTGGTGTGAGAGAGGGTCGTGGGTGGTGATAGAGTGGGTCGTGGGTGGTGATAGAGAAGGTCGTGGGTGGTGATAGAGGGGGTCATGGGTGGTGTGAGAGAGGGTCGTGGGTGGTGTGAGAGAGGGTCGTGGGTGGTGATAGAGAGGGTCGTGGGTGGTGATAGAGAAGGTCGTGGGTGGTGATAGAGTGGGTCGTGGGTGGTGATGGAGAGGGTCGTGGGTGGTGATAGAGAGGGTCGTGGGTGGTGATAGAGAGGGTCGTGGGTGGTGATAGAGAGGGTCGTGGGTGGTGTTAGAGAAGGTCGTGGGTGGTGATAGAGTGGGTCGTGGGTGGTGATAGAGGGGGTCGTGGGTGGTGATAGAGAAGGTCGTGGGTGGTGATTGAGTGGGTCGTGGGTGGTGTGAGAGAGGGCTGTGGGTGGTGATAGAGAGGGTCGTGGGTGGTGATGGAGGGGGTCGTGGGTGGTGTGAGAGAGGGTCGTGGGTGGTGATAGAGAGGGTCGTGGGTGGTGATAGAGGGGGTCGTGGGTGGTGATGGAGTGGGTCGTGGGTGGTGAGAGAGAGGGTCGTGGGTGGTGATAGAGGGGGTCGTGGGTGGTGATGGAGTGGGTCGTGGGTGGTGATAGAGGGAGTCGTGGGTGGTGATAGAGAGTGTCGTGGGTGGTGATAGAGAGGGTCGTGGGTGGTGAGAGAGAGGGTCGTGGGTGGTGATAGAGGGGGTCATGGGTTGTGATAGAGGGGTTCGTGGGTGGTGATAGAGAGGGTCGTGGGTGGTGTGAGAGAGGGTCGTGGGTGGTGATGGAGAGGGTCGTGGGTGGTGATATAGAGGGTCGTCAATAGTTAACAGGAGGAAGAGCCTCCATCATGCCCCGCTAACAGGCTATCAACCCAGATCACTGCAGCAATGATATATGGCCCTGCCTGTGTGTGTGTGTGTGTGTGTGTGTGTGTGTGTGTGTGTGTGTGTGTGTGTGTGTGTGTGTGTGTGAATGGCCGTGCGTTGTGTATGACTCATTACAGCAACAGTGACTCTCAGTGTATGACTCAGTATAACAACAGTGACTCTCCGTGTATGACTCAGTATAACAAGAGTGACTCTCCGTGTATGACTCAGTATAACAACAGCGATTCTACGTGTATGACTCAGCATAACAACAGTGACTCTCCGTGTATGACTCAGTATAACAACAGTGACTCTCCGTGTATGACTCAGTATAGCAACAGTGAGTCTCCGTGTATGACTCAGCACAGCAGTAGTGGGAGGGTCTTGATAAGGAGGCGTGTGGCACCGTCTATCAGCGCTGGATCTCCACAGAATGAGGAATAGTTTGCTTCAATATTACGTGATTGATGAACACGTCTTGGACCGCCCCCTTGATGGATCCCAGAGCTCTAAGGACATTTAAGGCTTTAAGGACACCCACAGAGCTTTAAGGACACCCACATAGCTTTAAAGACACCCACAGAGCTTTAAGGACACACACATAGCTTTAAGATCACCCACAGAGCTTTAAGGACACCCACAGAGCTTTAAGGACAACCCACAGAGCTTTAAGGACACGCACAGAGCTTTAAGGACACACACACAGCTTTAAGGACACCCACACAGCTTTAAAGACACCCACACAGCTTTAAGGACACACACACAGCTTTAAGGACACACACACAGCTTTAAGGACACACACACAGCCTTAAGGGCTCCCACACAGCTTTAAGGACACCCACACAGCTTTAAAGACACACACACAGATTTAAAGACACCCACACAGCTTTAAGGACACACACACAGCTTTAAGGACACCCACACAGCTTTAAAGACACACACACAACTTTAAAGACACACACACAGCTTTAAGGACACCCACACAGCTTTAAAGACACACACACAGATTTAAAGACACCCACACAGCTTTAAAGACACACACACAGATTTAAAGACACCCACACAGCTTTAAGGACACACACACAGCTGTAAGGACACCCACACAGCTTTAAAGACACCCACACAGATTTAAAGACACCCACACAGCTTTAAGGACACCCACACAGCTTTAAAGACACCCACACAGCTTTAAGGACACACACACAGCTTTAAGGACACACACACAGCTTTAAGGACACCCACACAGCTTTAAAGACACCCACACAGCTTTAAGGACACAGACACAGCTTTAAGGACACCCACGCAGCTTTAAGGACACCCACATAGCTTTAAGGACACCCACAGAGCTTTAAGGACACCCACAGAGCTCTAAGGACATTTAAGGCTTTAAGGACACCCACACAGCTTTAAAGACACCCACACAGCTTTAAGGACACACACACAGCTTTAAGGACTCCCATACAGCTTTAAAGACCCCCACACAGCTTAAAAGACACCCACACAGCTTTAAGGACACCCACACAGCTTTAAGGACACACACACAGCTGTAAGGACACCCACACAGCTTTAAGGACACACACACAGCTTTAAGGACACCCACACAGCTTTAAAGACACAACACACAGATTTAAAGACACCCACACAGCTTTAAGGACACACACACAGCTTTAAGGACACCCACACAGCTTTAAAGACACACACACAGCTTTAAGGACACCCACACAGCTTTAAAGACACACACACAGATTTAGAGACACCCACACAGCTTTAAGGACACACACACAGCTGTAAGGACACCCACACAGCTTTAAAGACACCCACACAGATTTAAAGACACCCACACAGCTTTAAGGACACCCACACAGCTTTAAAGACACCCACACAGCTTTAAGGACACACACACAGCTTTAAGGACACACACACAGCTTTAAGGACACCCACACAGCTTTAAAGACACCCACACAGCTTTAAGGACACACACACAGCTTTAAGGACACCCACACAGCTTTAAGGACACCCACATAGCTTTAAGGACACCCACAGAGCTTTAAG
The DNA here is from genome assembly GCA_958450375.1 of Homarus gammarus. Taxonomy (NCBI): domain Eukaryota; kingdom Metazoa; phylum Arthropoda; class Malacostraca; order Decapoda; family Nephropidae; genus Homarus; species Homarus gammarus. The sequence continues at coordinate 2,144 of CAUDMG010001229.1, read as the reverse complement.
GACACCCACACAGCTTTAAGGACACCCACAGAGCTTTTAGGACACCCACAGAGCTCTAAGGACATTTAAGGCTTTAAGGACACCCACACAGCTTTAAAGACACCCACACAGCTTTAAGGACACACACACAGCTTTAAGGACACCCACACAGCTTTAAGGACTCCCATACAGCTTTAAAGACCCACACACAGCTTAAAAGACACCCACACAGCTTTAAGGACACCCACACAGCTTTAAAGACACCCACACAGCTTTAAAGACACCCAAACAGCTTTAAGGACACCCACACAGCTTTAAAGACACCCACACAGCTTTAAAGACACCCACACAGCATTAAAGACACCCACACAGCTTAAAAGACACCCACACAGCCTTAAAGACACCCACACAGCATTAAAGACACCCACACAGCTTTAAAGACACCCACACAGCTTTAAAGACACCCACACAGCATTAAAGACACCCACACAGCTTTAAAGACACCCACACAGCTTTATTGACACCCACACAGCTCTAAAGACACCCACACAGCTTTAAAGACACCCACACAGCTTTAAAGACACCCACACAGCATTAAAGACACCCACACAGCTTTAAAGACACCCACACAGCATTAAAGACACCCACACAGCTTTAAGGACACCCACACAGCTTTAAGGACACCCACACAGCTTTAAGGACACCCACACAGCATTAAAGACACCCAAAGGCGGCCGGAAGGTGTTAAAGTGAGCCTCAGTGTAACTTGGCGGCAATTCAGTAGAGTTAATGGTCTTCTGTTTTTCCCTTAAGAGAGAATAAGGTCAGAGAGAGAGAGAGAGAGAGAGAGAGAGAGAGAGAGAGAGAGAGAGAGCCTAGAGAGAGAGAGGGAGAGAATAAGGTCCTAGAGAGAGAGAGAGAGATCTAGAGAGAGAGAGAGAGAGAGAGAGAGAGAGAGAGAGAGAGAGAGAGAATAAGGTCCTAGAGAGAGAGAGAGAGAGAGAGAGAGAGAGAGAGAGAGAGAGAGAGAGAGAGAGAAAGAATAAGGTCCAAGAGAGAGAGAGAGAGAGAGAGAGAGAGAGAGACATAGAGAGAGAGTTTTTAATTTGCGGAATCCCTCTCTCTCTATCTCACCTCTCTCAGTCTCTCTCTCTCTCTGTTCTCTCCCCCTGCTTCCCCTCCCTCTCCCTCTCCCCCCTCCCCTTCCTCTCCCTCTCCCTTCCTCTCACCCTCCCCTCCCCCTTCCACTCCCTCTCCCCCTCCCTCTCCACCCTCCCCCTCCGTCAGCCCCTCCCCCTCCCTCTCCCTCAGCCCCTCCCCCTCCCTCTCCCCTTCCTCTCCCCCTCCCTCTCCCCCTCCCTCTCCCCCTCCCTCTCTTCTCTCCCCCTCCCTCTCCCCCTCCACCTCCCCCTCCCAATCCCTCTTCAACTCCCCCTCCCTCTCCCCCCTCCCCCTCCCACTCCTCCTCCCCCTCCCCCTGCCTCTCCTCCTCCCCCTCCCCCTCCCTCTCCCTCTCCCCCTCCCTCTCCCTCTCCCCTCCCCCTCCCTCTCCCCCTCCCCTCCCTCTCCCCCTCCCTCTCCCTCTCCCCCTCCCTCTCCCCTCTCCCCCTCCCTCTCCCCCTCCCCTCTCCCCCCTCCCTCTCCCCTCCCCTCCCCTCCCTCCTCCCCTCCTCTCCCCTCCCTCTCCCCTCCCCTCCCCTCCCTCTCCCCTCCCTCTCCCTCTCCCCTCCCTCTCCCCTACCTCTCCCCTCCCTCTCCCCTGCCTCTCCCCTCCCTCTCCCCTCCCTCTCCCCTCCCTCTCCCCTACCTCTCCCCTCCCTCTCCCCCTCCCTCCCCCTCCCCCTCCCTCTCCCCTCCCCCTCCCTCTCCCCCCCCCTCTCCTCTCCCCCTCCCCTCCCCTCCTCTCCCCCTCCCCTTCCTTCTCCCTCCCCCTCCCCCTCCCCTCTCCCCCTCCCCTCCCCCTCCCTCTCCCCCTCCCTCCCCCTCCCCCTCCCCCCCCCCTCTCCCCTCCCCCTCCCCCTCCTCTCCCCTCCCCCCTCCCCCTCCCCTTCCCTCCCCCTCCCTCCTCTCCCCTCCCCCTCCCCCCTCTCCCCTCCCCCTTCCCCTCCCTCTCCCCCCTCCCCTCCCCCTCCCCTCCCCTCCCTCTCCCTCTCCCCCTCCCCTCC
>CAUDMG010001228.1:0-20412 GCA_958450375.1 Homarus gammarus | reverse complement strand
TTGTGTTCTGACCTCACTAGGGGAAAGGTCACGGCAGGGTTAGCTCCGGAGGGATAATTATCAGATATGGCCAGAGCAAGGTGCGGTCTTGGGTATGAGAGTTTGGTGACCAAACTGGAGTGGTCCACTGAAGAATTGGCGAAGGTCAAGTTGGAGAACTTGAAATTAAGGGAAGAGCTGGCGATGTTAAAAGGAGAGGCTGGACGAGTAAAGCCAGTGGCTGACGAAAAATCAAGCGAGTGGAAAATTGTGAGTAGTGGGAAGACAAAGCTTTTGGTGAAGAAGCACACCAAGGATACGACAACAACGACAACAACAGCTAAGTGTACCAACCCGTTCAGTCCCTTGATAGACGAATTGGACGTTAGTACAGTCAGGGACAGGGATGACAAGGAAGGTATAAAAACTTTAATTGTTGGTGACTCACAGGTAAGGTACATGGACAGGGCCTTTTGTGGTAAAAACAAAAATAGGATGAGGGTGTGTTTGCCAGGAGCTGGGGTGGGGGATATAATTGACAGGATGGACAATATCTTGTCTGGTAATGGGAACAAACCCATTATCTGCCTCAGTGCAGGAGGCAATGATATTGGCCGGTGTAGGAGCGAGGAGCTTCTTGATAAGTTCAAGGCAGCCATAGATCGTATTAGGACTAAGGGAGGGATCCCTATCATATGCGGTGTCCTGCCTAGAAGGAGAGTTGGCAGTGAATGGTTGTCAAGGGCAGTTGGTGTTAACGACCGTCTTGACAGATATTGCAAGTCAATATCAGTCCCATTCATTGACAACTGGGACAACTTCTATGGCAGAAGGGACCTTTATGCTAGGGATGGGGTGCACCTGTCTAGGGATGGAGTAGCAACCCTGGCTGGGGCTCTAGAGGGGGCAGTTCAAAAGATATCGAAGTCTTTAAACTGCTAAGAGAACATAGGGGCACGGGGGTGGAGGAGACTGCAGTGGGAGCGGGTAAACAAGGCGAAAGATTACAGGGAAATAGTGTTAGGAATGATGACATAACTAAATTAGACAGGGAGTTTAAAACTAAACGCGGTAAGGGAAGGACTCAGAACACGACTAACTTAAATGTATATTACGCGAACAGTAGAAGTATGAGAAACAAAATGGATGATATTAGGGCCTTGGTATGTACAGAAGAAATCGATATAATTGCATTCACTGAAACATGGATCAACCTAGACACACGTGAATTACCAGTCGAATACCAAATTGCGGGTTACAAACTGTTCCATACCGATAGGCAGACCAGGAAAGGAGGCGGAGTAGCAATCTATGTTAGGGATAATCTGAAGTGTGAAATAAATAAGGAAATAAAAACTGAGAGGAATACAGAAACAATTTGGATAGAATTAAGCGACGGTCGGGAAAAATTAATCACAGGAGTAATATATAGACCCCCCAATCTTGACAGAGTCAATGAGCGACTTATCTGGGATGAAATGCGCAGGGCTTCCATACACAACAAAGTCTGTATAGTAGGCGACTTTAACCTTGGCCAAATAGATTGGACCGACCTTACGGGAAACTCAGAATCAGAGGATTTTCTCGAGACGATCCAGGACTGTTTCCTAAGTCAACATATAACCGAACCCACACGGGGTAATAATATATTGGATTTAGTTTTGTCAAACAGAGAAAACCTCATTAGCAATGTCGAGGTAGGGAACGAACTTGCAAACAGCGATCACAAAGAAATTCGATTCCAGTTAGATTTTCAGGGCAGACGTAAGGAAAATTCCACTAAAGTACCAGATTTCAGAAGGGCAAACTTTGACAGTTTAAAGAGGCAGCTAAGAGAGGGGGTGTCGCGCTTGGCCGTGAACCTGACAGATGACACCGACCTGATAACGAGATCTGAGATTGCCGAGTTCCACGACAATTTAAATAGTGAGTTACTTAATGCACAAAGGCAGAACATACCATACAAAAAACTCAGATCAAACAACAATGACCCTAAATGGATAAATAATTATTTAAAGAACATCATTGGCCAAAGGAAGGCTATAGGTAGAAGGATAAATCGTGGCGAAATTCACCTCCGGGACTATTATAGGGTATTGGCGAGTAGGGTTAAAACCGAGATAAGGAAAGCAAAGAGGAATAATGAGGTAAGGATAGCAAGGGAGGCAAAGACAAACCCCAAAGGATTCTACCAAATGTACCAAACTAAAACACGAGAAAAGATTGGACCAATACGGTCAGACTCCGGCGAGCTCACTGATAACGACGGAGAAATGAGCAATAATTTGAATAAATATTTTTCAACAGTTTTCACCAGCGAAAATTTAAACATGATACCCGAGGCACCGACTCTATTCAGAGATAGTGAAGAAAACAAATTAAGTGAGATAGTAGTGACTAGTAACGATGTTAGTAAGCAAATAGACAAACTAAAGCCTAATAAGTCACCTGGTCCCGATGAGATATTTGCCAGAGTATTAAAGGAATGTAAGGAAGAGCTTAGTATGCCCTTAGCAAAGTTGTTTAACATGTCCTTAAAAACAGGTGTAGTACCAGAATCCTGGAGGATAGCGAATGTAATACCGATCTTCAAGAAGGGGGATAGATCACTATCCTCTAACTACCGCCCAATCAGTCTAACATCAATAGTAGGCAAATTACTGGAAGCAATCATTTCAAACTCTATTCGAAATCACCTGGAGAAGCACAGATTGATCAATGATTCCCAGCATGGCTTCACAAGCGGACGTTCTTGCCTAACTAATCTATTAACATTCTTTTCATCAGTTTTCGAATCAGTGGACGAGGGGCACAATTATGATGTGGTATATCTCGACTTTAGCAAAGCCTTCGACAGAGTACCCCACGAAAGACTAATTAGAAAGGTAGAAGCTCATGGCATCAAAGGTGACATCCTTAAATGGATTAGGGCGTGGTTACAGGACAGGAAACAGCGAGTGAGCATTAACGGCACTAAGTCCCATTGGAGCAACGTCACAAGTGGAGTTCCCCAAGGCTCAGTACTTGGACCATTATTGTTTATTATATACATAAACGACATAGATATCGGCATAGACAGCAACATAAGTAAATTTGCTGATGATACTAAAATAGGACGTGTTATCAAATCTGACGAGGACTCGGCAAAACTACAGGAGGATCTAAACAAATTTTTCGAATGGTCTGAAAAATGGCAGATGAAATTCAACATTGACAAATGTAAAGTACTCAGTATAGGGAATGTAAACAGGGAAACCAGATACCAGATGAACAACGATGCCATAGAGAAATCCGACTGCGAGAGAGATTTAGGAGTAATGATAAGTAGGAACCTTAAGCCAAGTAAACAATGTGTTTTTGCTCGTAACAAGGCTAATAAAGTACTTGGGTTCATACAAAGGAGTGTTAGTTACAAGACTAGCGAGGTCATCCTAAAACTGTATCTTGCTCTTGTGAGACCACACCTGGATTACGCAGTCCAGTTCTGGTCACCGTATTACAGAATGGATATAGAATCCTTGGAAAGAATCCAGAGGAGAATGACAAGACTAATCCCGGGTATCAGGAACCTTGAGTATAGAGACAGGTTAAAGCATCTTAATTTGCACTCCCTTGAGAGACGTAGAGCGAGGGGCGACCTGATAGAGGTGTATAAATGGAAGGCAGGGCTAAACAAAGGGGACATTACAAAGGTACTCAAATTATCCAACCAGGAGCGAACTCGTAACAATGGTTTTAAATTGGACAAATTTAGATTTAGGCGTGAAATAGGTAAACACTGGTTTGGAAACAGAGTAGTGGATGAATGGAACAAGTTACCAAATATCATCATTAACTCGAATACGCTGAATTGCTTCAAACATAGGTTGGATGCTCATATGAGCAATAGGGGTTGGGTGTAAACGGGACTGCCCAGTATGGGCCAATAGGCCCGCTGCAGTTTCCTCCATTCTTATGTTCTTATGTTCTTATGATTATAACAACCACGACCACAATTATAACAACCACGAATATAATTATAACAACCACGACCATGATTATAACAACCACGACCATGATTATAACAACCACAACTACGATTATAATATCCACGACCATGATTATAACAACCACGACCATGATTATAACAACCACGACCATGATTATAACAACCACGACCATGATTATAACAACCACGACTATGATTATAACAACCACGACCATGATTATTACAACCACGACCATGATTATAACAACCACAACTATGATTATAATAACCACGACCATTATTATAACAACCACGACCATGATTATAACAACCACGACCATGATTATAACAACCACGACCATGATTATAACAACCACGACCATGATTATAACAACCACAACCAGGATTATAGCAACCACGACCATGATTATAACAACCACGACTATGATTATAACAACCACAAACATGATTATAACAACCACAAACATGATTATAACAACCACGACCATGAATATAACAGCCACAACAAGGATTATAACAACCATGACTATGATTTTAACAACCATGACCATGATTATAACAACCACGTATATAATTATAACAATCACGATCATGATTATAACAACCACGACCATGATTATAACAACCACGACTATGATTACAATAACCACGACAATGACTATAACAACCACGATAATTATAACAATCCCGACTATGATTATAAAAACCACAACCATGATTATAACAACCAGGACTATGATTATAACAACCACGACCATGATTATAACAACAACGAATGATTATAACAACCACAACCATGATTATAACAACCACGACCATGACTATAACAACCACGACCATGATTATAACAGCCACGACTATGATTATAACAACCACGACCATGAATATAACAACCACGACCATAATTATAACAACCACAACCATGATTATAACAACCACGACTATGATTACAACAACCACGACCATGATTATAACAACCACGAATATAATTATAACAACCACGACCATGATTATAACAACCACGACCATAAGTATAACAACCACGACCATGATTATAACAACCACGACTCTGATTATAACAACCACGACCATGATTATAAAAACCACGAATATGATTATAACAACCACGACCATGATTATAACAACCATGACCATGATTATAACAACCACGGCCATGATTATAACTACCACGACTATGATTATAACAACCACGACCATGATTATAAAAACCACGAATATGATTATAACAACCACGACCATGATTATAACAACCACGACCATGATTATAACAACCACGAATATAATTATAACAACCACGACCATGATTATAACAGCCACGACCATGATTATAACAACCACGAATATAATTATAACAACGACGACCATGATTATAACAGCCACGACTATGTTTATAACAACCACGACCGTGATTATAACAACCACGACCATGATTATAACAACCACGACCATGATTATAACAACCACGACCATGAATATAACAAGCACGACCATGAATATAACAACCACGACTATGATTATAACAACCACGACTATGATTATAACAACCACGACCATGATTATAACAACCACGACCATGACTATAACACTCACAACCATGATTATAACAACCACGACTACATAAGAATATAAGAACATAAGAATGGGGGAAACTGCAGCGGGCCTATTGGCCCATACTGGGCAGTCCCGTTTACAGCCAACACCTATTGCTCATATAAGCATCCAACCTATGTTTGAAGCTATTCACCGTATTCGAGTTAATGATGATATTTGGTAACTTGTTCCACTACTCTGTTTCCAAACCAGTGTTTACCTACTTCACTCCTAAATCTAAATTTGTCTAATTTAAAACCATTGTTACGAGTTCGCTCCTGGTTGGATAGTTTGAGTACCTTTGTAATGTCCCCTTTGTTTAGCCCTGTCTTCCACTTATACACCTCTATCAGGTCGGCCCTCGCTCTACTTCTCTCGAGGGAGTGCAAATTAAGATGCTTTAACCTGTCTCTATACTCAAGGTTCCTAATGCCCGGGATTAGTCTTGTCATTCTCCTCTGAATTCTTTCCAAGAATTCTATATCCATTCTGTAATACAGTGACCACAACTGAACTGCGTAATCCAGGTGTGGTCTCACAAGCCCAAGATACAGTTTTAGGATGACCTCGCGAGTCTTGTAACTAACACTCCTTTGTATGAACCCAAGTACTTTATTAGCCTTGTTACGAGCAAAAACACATTGCTTACTTGGTTTAAGGTTCCTACTTATCATTACTCCTAAATCTCTCTCGCAGTCAGATTTCTCTATGGCATCGTTGTTCATCTGGTATCTGGTTTCCCTGTTTACATCTCCTATACTGAGTACTTTACATTTGTCCACGTTGAATTTCATCTGCCATTTTTCAGACCATTCGAAAAATTTGTTTAGATCTTCCTGTAGTTTTGCTGGGTCCTCGTCAGATTTAATAACACGTCCTATTTTAGTGTCATCAGCAAATTTACTTATATTGCTGTCTATGCCGATATCTATGTCGTTTATGTATATAATAAATAATAATGGTCCAAGTACTGAGCCTTGGGGAACTCCACTTGTGACGTTGCTCCGATGGGACTTAGTGCCGTTAATTCTCACTCGCTGTTTCCGATCCTGTAACCACGCCCTAATCCATTTCAGGATTTTACCTTTGATGCCATGTGCTTCTACCTTTCTAATTAGTCTTTCGTGGGGGACTCTGTCGAAGGCTTTGCTGAAGTCGAGATATACCACATCATAATTGTACCCCTGGTCCACAGATTCGAAAACTGATGAAAAGAATGTTAATAGATTAGTTAGACAAGAACGTCCGCTTGTGAAGCCATGCTGGGAATCATTGATCAATCAGTGCTTCTCCAGGTGATTTCGAATAGAGTTTGAAATGTTTGCTTCCAGTAATTTGCCTACTATTGATATTAGACTGATTGGGCGGTAGTTAGAGGATAGTGATCTATCCCCCTTCTTGAAAATCGGTATTACATTCGCGATTCTCCAGGATTTTGGTACTACACCTGTTTTTAAGGACATGTTAAACAACTTTGCTAAGGGCATACTAATCTCTTCCTTACATTCATTTAATACTCTGGCAAATATCTCATCGGGACCAGGTGACTTATTAGGCTTTAGTTTGTCTATTTGCTTACTAACATCGTTACTAGTCACTACTATCTAGCTTAATTTGTTTTCTTCACTATCTCTGAATAGAGCCGGTGCCTCGGGTATCATATTTAAATTTTCTGTGGTGAAAACTGTTGAAAAATATTTATTCAAATTATTGCTCATTTCTCCGTCGTTATCAGTGAGCTCGCCAGTATCTGACCGTATTGGTCCAATCTTTTCTCTTGTTTTAGTTTGATACATTTGGTAGAATCCTTTGGGGTATGTCTTCGCCTCCCTTGCTATCCTTACCTCATTATTCCTCTTGGCTTTCCTTATCTTGGTTTTAACCCTACTCGCCAATATCTTATAATAATCCTGGAGGTAAATTTCGCCACACTTTATCCTTCTACCTATAGCCATCCTTTGGCCAATGATGTTCTTTAAATAATTATTCATCCATTTAGGATCATTGTTGTCTGATCTGAGTTTTTGTATGGTATGTTCTGCCTTTGTGCATTAAGTAACTCATTATTTAAATTGTCGTGGAACTCGGCAATCTCAGATCTCATTATCAGGTCGGAGTCACCTGTCAGGTTCACGTCCAAGCGCAACACCCCCTCTCTCAGCTGCCTCTTTAAACTGTCAAAGTTTGCCCTTCTGAAATCTGGTACTTTAGTGGAATTTTCCTTACGTCTGCCCTGAAAATCTAACTGGAATCTAATTTCTTTGTGATCACTGTTTTCAAGTTCGTTCCCTACCTCGACATTGCTAATGAGGTTTTCTCTGTTCGACAGAACTAAATCGAGTATATTATTACCCAGGGTGCGTTCGGTTATATGTTGACTGAGGAAACAGTCCTGGATCGTCTCGACGGGATGAAGAAAATGCACTAGTTGAGACTGTGTGTGAGAAGGACCTAGGTGTGTCTGTTGACAATGAGCTGAAGTTCTCGGGCCATTGTGAGAAGAAGGTAAATCAGGCAAATAAATTATTGGGTCTTATAAGAAGGTCGTTCAGATATCTAGACGGTCCGTCCCTCGTGACGATCTTCAGGAGTGAAGTGCTTCCCCATCTGGAGTACTGTCACCCCATTTGGTCCCCGAGATATGCTAGGGACTGTCAGTTGGTTGAAAATGTTCAAAGGAGGGCCACCAAACTGGTGCCTGCACTTCGGCACCTCAGCTACCCTGAGAGATTGGAGCGCCTGAACTTGCCTAGCTTATACTACAGACGGGCAAGGGGGGACCTAGTTGAGGTGTATAAGCATATCAGGGGGCACTACTCAGTTGAGTGTCCTTACTTGGAGCTGGCGGACGCTCGCCCCACAAGGGGTCACAGCTCAAGATTGAAGAAGCGGCAAGTCCAGAAAACCGTGAGGGCAAACTTTTTCGGAGTGAGGGTTGTAAACTCTTGGAACAATCTACCAGAGAGTGTTGTGACGGCACCGAGTGTAAGCTCTTTCAAGAGAAGACTTGACCAACACTGGAGCGGGTTCAGGTACATTCAGGAGCCGGTGCATGCCCAGTATTTGCCAACAGTACGTGACAGAGACGTGACCGATACCGGGCGGCTAGCGAGCCGATCTTTTGGTGAAGAATATAAAGGAAAAGAGACGTGACCGATCGCCCAAGCGGCTAACAAGCCGATCAGTGGCGAAGAGGATAAAAGTAAAAAGTAAGTAAAAGAGAAAATCCTCTGATTCTGAGTTACCCGTAAGGTCAGTCCAATCTATTTGGCCAAGGTTAAAGTCACCTACTATACAGACTTTGTTGTGTATGGAAGCCCTGCGCATTTCATCCCAGATAGGTCGCTCATTGACTCTCTGACGTTCGTCTTGATACCTCCAAAATGTTCTATACTACTGAAGGTATACACAAACACTTGTTATCTTAAAAGTAGGTTCTATTCTCGTATGGGAGATATATATACAAGGGGACTAGGAAGCTCAATTCCACACCACAAGGACTCTGTCTTCACTCTCTATGTATTGCTGCGCGCTGGCCTGTACAGATGCCAGCATTCACAAGCTGAATACATACAATGTAAATATGATAATTTATATACTTAACATGGTGCATAATAAATGGAGATATTACATAGAATTAATACATGTTCTGTAATATTTTACTATACATAATTAATAAGAGTAATATAAGAGTAATATAATAATACACAGCTTAAGGTACTACTTCGTGTCCATATCATACAGACTCTATCAAGATTGGGAGGTCTATATATTACTCCTGTGATTAATTTTTCCCTACCGTCGATTAATTCTATCCAAATTGTTTCTGTATTCCTCTCAGTTTTTATTTCCTTATTTGTTTCACACTTCAGATTATCCCTAACATAGATTGCTACTCCGCCTCCTTTCCTGGTCTGCCTATCGGTATGGAACAATTTGTAACCCGCAATTTGGTATTCGATCGGCAACTCACGTGAGTCTAGGTTGATCCATGTTTCAGTGACTGCTATTATATCGATTTTTTCCGTACATACCAAGGCCCTAATATCATCCATTTTGTTTCTCATACTTCTACTGTTCGCGTCCTCCCTTTACCGCGTTTAGTTTTAAACTCCCTGTTTAATTTTGTTTTGTCATCATTCCTAACACTATTTCCCTGTAATCTTTTACTTTGTTTACCCTCTACCACTGCAGTTTCCCCCACCTCCGTGCCCATATGTTCCCCTCAGTTTAAAGACTTCGATATCCCTTGAACTGCCCCCTCTAGAGACCCAGCCAGGGTTGCCACCCCATCCCGAGACAGGTGCACCCCATCCCTAGCATGAAGGTCCCTTCTGCCGTAGAAGTTGTCCCAGTTGTCAATCAATGGGACTGATATTGACTTGCAATATCTGTCAAGATGGTCGTTGACACCAACCGCCCTTGACAACCATTCACTTCCAAATCTCTGATTATAACAACCACGACTATGATCATAACCACGACTATGATTATAACAACCACGACCATGATTATAACAACCACGACGATGATTATAATAACCACGACCATGATTATAACAACCACGACCACGATTATAACAACCACGACCATCTGGAAAACGATGTCGCTGTACCCTGTCAGCCTGAATGCTGTTGCCTGCTAGCCAAGCAAGAGCATTTGAACTTTCACGCCTCGGTTAAACTGTACCATCGGACTCGCCACCGGGCACGAAGGGCCCACGATCACTTGTTTTCGTCTAAAGACAAACATACTTTTCCCTGATCTTACAGAAAGCCACGGCATTTTAATCTCCCCCACCGGAAATCAGTATCAACATTTGGCTAAACTTTTATAAAAATAATATTCTGTCAAATAAAATTAACTTCCTGTATCGCAACCCATACAACTACAGCTTATTCAAACAAATTATAGTCCATTACAGCTCGTGTGCTGGCAATTCAGTTTAATTAAAGAGAATCACTTGGTTATTCCTTTATCTTAATACCATTTACTTATTTGTACTCATCCATCTGTTACTAGGGACTCATTATTGTTATTAGATTAGTCAGGGGGAAATGTAGAGATGTCTGACAAATTAAATTTATTCAACAAAAGACGTAATATGAAGTTATATGTCTTATCCCTATTTCTATCTAGATATACCGTGGGGAAGGGAATTCACCATACACCCGTAAGATTACAGACAAACCTCCATCAACCTTGCTGCGCCCAGTACTGTTGTCGCTAGTCCACGCGAGGTGCCTGACCAGACCACACCACACCCAACGCTAAACTGACTGTACATCTAACATTATCTCTTGGCAGTAGAGAGTATATTCTCAGTGTCCAATGATGGTCCGTCTTTCAAAGCTTCTTTAGGCATTTTTTTTCCACTTATTGTCGAGTTCACAATATGGGCGTAGTCAAGCCAGTTCTATGGGTGGAGCTATCTCCATGTCACTTGGTTACAGATACTGTAACAACACAGAGCCCCACAGGTCAAATTTAAAGTTCCCCTCGTAATGAATGGCCATCGGACGCCGGTGGAAGACCGGTACCGCTCTTGCCTCGCAAGCGAAATGTCACGGGTTCGAATCCCGGGCCGGTGGAAAAGTTGTTTGAACATACTTCTTAGCCCCCTTGGTCCCTGTTCACCTAGCAGTAATGTAGGTACCTGTTGTAAATCGAAAGTTGCGAATTCGTATTCAGGGAAAGTTGTTGGAGCTTCCAATTACTTGATGACATAAGCCATTGACTCTTCAGGCTTCTACGCCTTATGACCCTATGACATAAAGGCAAGCATGAACTTAGCATGCTTCCCTGTTTGGCGCTGTAAACGCTTCTGCGCTTCACCTTACACAGGATGTTGAGGGGTGCCCAATAAATAATAAAAAAAAAAATCGTGCGCGTAGGCGTGTGTGGGTGTGACCGTCCCTTTTATTAAAAGCTTATCCAAACAATTTATGACCCACTACAGCTTATCCAAACATTTATTGTCCATTACAGATTATTCAAACAACTTACGGCCCGATACAGCTAATTCAAACAACTTAAGGCCCACTACAACTTATCCAAACAACTTATAGCCCATAAGAGCTTATTCAAACAACTTATTGCCCACTACACCTAATTCAAAACTTTTATGGTCCACTACAGCTTAGTTAAACAACTTATGGCCCACTACATCATATTTAAACAACCCATGGCCCACTACTTCTTATTTAAACCACTTATGGCCCACTACAGCTTATATAAACAACGTATGGCCCTCTACAGCCAATTCAAACAACTTATGGTCCACTAGTACTTATTCAAACGACTTATGGTCCACTACAGCTTATTCATACAACTTAGGGCCCACTACAGCTTATTCTACAACTTATAGCCCACTACAGCTTATTTAAACAACTTAGGGCCCACTACAGCTTGTTGTTATGGCCCACTACAGTTTATATAAACAACCCATGGCCCACTACAGCTTATTTAAACAACTTAGGGCACACTACAGCTTATCCAAATGACTTATGGCCCACTACAATTTATTTAAACAACCCATGGCCCACTACAGCTTATTCAAACAACTCAAAACGTATACCTGTACTGTCTATGATTTAGCATAAAGGCCTTTACACACACATTCCTACAGAAAGGTGTAGAGATTTGGTTTATGTTCAAAACTCCTGTCAAACAGTCAAACATAATTACTACACAAGTAATCACAACAACCGTCCTCTCTCCTGAGAGGGCCATGATACTAACTTCACCTACCATGTTGTGTGACCATTCATCAGAATGGAAACGTATAGACTTAAAAAAGGGAAAAGTAATTGAATAGCAGGAGGTCAGCCAGGCTAGCCTTTTCATAAGTGTTGATCCTGGTAATCTTAAGAGTGTGAGTGAGGAGGTCCTTTTCAAGGAATTAGCTAAGTTTAGGGATATAACATATTATCAAATTTTGTCCTGTGTCCTTTAACTTCCCCTGACCTACATATTATGATAATAATTAACCAGATTTTCCTCACAACTGATGGATAAGTGACAAAAATTTTCTCTCCTTCGTGACGACAGAGCGGTGAGTGAGGTTGTCATTATATTTTGTTTAATAATTGATGGTATACTTCACTAAAAAAACGTGGGTGGCATAGTGTCACACATACATGGTTTTGGCCTGGGTGGCGCATAGCCTCATATATTGTATTGGTATTCATCTATCTGCGCTCGCAAGTCTAGGCCCATGACGTCATGAATTGTAGGCAGGGCCTCACATTCTCAGTGAATTTATTCTGTTCTCCATATATTGATATTGATATTTAGTAATGCGTGCCTTGAAAACTTCTTCTCTTACTCTTATTTCAGTTGTTTTCCATAGAAATTTAATCTAAGAAATCCATAATTAACTATATGTTCTTCAAGACGATTTTACTAGGTCTCCCTAGACAGCCCACTCCTTGTCTGGTCAGTTGGACGACTCGCGTTACCCTGTAGTAATGGTTTGTTTTGACTTGTCAATTATTCAGCCTCAAGATACAACTGGGACAACATGAATACTAACACATTCGTAAATCACTTACAATGATTCTAGCTAATTTTAGGTTTATGCTACATGAACAAATTCTCCACGCGATTATTAAGATGTCTCTGAACTCTGAACTCTGAACTCCATTTAAACGGTCAAATTTCAAACTATTATATATATATATATATATATATATATATATATATATATATATATATATATATATATATATATATATATATATATATATATATATATGCTGATAACCACAAGGAAAGAAGAAAACACGAAGTTCCCAAGCGCTTTCGTGTAATTCACATCTTCAGGGGTGAGTACAGACTCTGTACAGAGTCTGTACTCACCCCTGAAGATGTGAATTACACGAAAGCGCTTGGGAACTTCGTGTTTTCTTCTTTCCTGGTGGTTATCAGCATATACCTAGATCACGCGCACCTACAGTGATTTACTTGCATATATATATATATATATATATATATATATATATATATATATATATATATATATATATATATATATATATATATATATATATATATATATATATATATATATGCTGATAACCACCAGGAAAGAAGAAAACACGAAGTTCCCAAGCGCTTTCGTGTAATTCACATCTTCAGGGGTGAGTACAGACTAGCTAGTCTGTACTCACCCCTGAAGATGTGAATTACACGAAAGCGCTTGGGAACTTCGTGTTTTCTTCTTTCCTGGTGGTTATCAGCATATACCTAGATCACGCACACCTACAGTGATTTACTTGCATATATATATATATATATATATATATATATATATATACTTCATTTTTAGTCCATTTAACACGCAGACTTTGAACATACAATCAACGACCTCACCAGCAAGGAATCGAACCCTCGACCTACTGGGTGTGACTAGGGAGCGCTTACCGGCTAGGCCACAAGGACACTAAAAGCAGTTCTAGACTCTGTTATATTTCACACAAAGCCTGTTCATCGAGCTGATGGCGCCGTGAACCTCAATGGGAAACTGCCCGTGCCTCGTATGTGGTGTCAGTAGCATTTTACCGAATCCAGCTGGTATGAAACGCGAGGTACATATATATACTTCATTTTTAGTCCATTTAACACGCGGACTTTGAACATACAATCAACGACCTCACCAGCAAGGAATCGAACCCTCGACCTACTGGGTGTGACTAGGGAGCGCTTACCGGCTAGGCCACAAGGACACTAAAAGCAGTTCTAGACTCTGTTATATTTCACACAAAGCCTGTTCATCGAGCTGATGGCGCCGTGAACCTCAATGGGAAACTGCCCGTGCCTCGTATGTGGTGTCAGTAGCATTTTACCGAATCCAGCTGGTATGAAACGCGAGGTACATATATATACTTCATTTTTAGTCCATTTAACACGCGGACTTTGAACATACAATCAACGACCTCACCAGCAAGGAATCGAACCCTCGACCTACTGGGTGTGACTAGGGAGCGCTTACCGGCTAGGCCACAAGGACACTAAAAGCAGTTCTAGACTCTGTTATATTTCACACAAAGCCTGTTCATCGAGCTGATGGCGCCGTGAACCTCAATGGGAAACTGCCCGTGCCTCGTATGTGGTGTCAGTAGCATTTTACCGAATCCAGCTGGTATGAAACGCGAGGTACATATATATACTTCATTTTTAGTCCATTTAACACGCGGACTTTGAACATACAATCAACGACCTCACCAGCAAGGAATCGAACCCTCGACCTACTGGGTGTGACTAGGGAGCGCTTACCGGCTAGGCCACAAGGACACTAAAAGCAGTTCTAGACTCTGTTATATTTCACACAAAGCCTGTTCATCGAGCTGATGGCGCCGTGAACCTCAATGGGAAACTGCCCGTGCCTCGTATGTGGTGTCAGTAGCATTTTACCGAATCCAGCTGGTATGAAACGCGAGGTACATATATATACTTCATTTTTAGTCCATTTAACACGCGGACTTTGAACATACAATCAACTGGTGAGGTCGTTGATTGTATGTTCAAAGTCCGCGTGTTAAATGGACTAAAAATGAAGTATATATATGTACCTCGCGTTTCATACCAGCTGGATTCGGTAAAATGCTACTGACACCACATACGAGGCACGGGCAGTTTCCCATTGAGGTTCACGGCGCCATCAGCTCGATGAACAGGCTTTGTGTGAAATATAACAGAGTCTAGAACTGCTTTTAGTGTCCTTGTGGCCTAGCCGGTAAGCGCTCCCTAGTCACACCCAGTAGGTCGAGGGTTCGATTCC
This sequence comes from Homarus gammarus, assembly GCA_958450375.1. NCBI lineage: Eukaryota > Metazoa > Arthropoda > Malacostraca > Decapoda > Nephropidae > Homarus > Homarus gammarus. The sequence goes on along the minus strand of CAUDMG010001228.1, from coordinate 5,053 downwards.
TTGCTGGTGAGGTCGTTGATTGTATGTTCAAAGTCCGCGTGTTAAATGGACTAAAAATGAAGTATATATATGTACCTCGCGTTTCATACCAGCTGGATTCGGTAAAATGCTACTGACACCACATACGAGGCACGGGCAGTTTCCCATTGAGGTTCACGGCGCCATCAGCTCGATGAACAGGCTTTGTGTGAAATATAACAGAGTCTAGAACTGCTTTTAGTGTCCTTGTGGCCTAGCCGGTAAGCGCTCCCTAGTCACACCCAGTAGGTCGAGGGTTCGATTCCTTGCTGGTGAGGTCGTTGATTATATATATATATATATATATATATATATATTGTGTGTGTGTGTATTAGGCAAATTAGGGATAATTGCTGATTCACGATAGCTTCTACAATATGCATCTATCCTTTTGTGAAACTTCTGACTGGTAATAAACGATCATGTAGGCCATAAAAATATATGTATATGAAAAGTTTCATGCAAAACCTAACCTAACCTAACCTAACCTAACCTTCCCTCAACTACTTCACGTATAATTTTGTTATAATAATGGTAATCCACTCCTCACGTGATACACAATAAACTTGACCATATACGAATCAATTTCCATTGATGTAGAGCAAATAAAACAAAAGGTTTTCCCTATTCAACAAAAACCTCACTTGTGTCTTAAGGCTTAAGCTGAAGTTTTCCCTATTTAGTGTAAAACACACACACACACAATATCCTTGACGACCGGAGGGTTAAGACCTATCGGGCGTGCGCTCCTGCTGCGGCAGCTGCACCCCAGCCAATGTTGGCCCATTCCCCAAGTACCTCTCTTCGACCCATCATCACCACCGGGATATCAACATAATCCCACCAAAAGTGACAATTTCGTATCAGAAAGAAGTGGATCAGTGAAGAACAGTGTTTAAGCCAGTGAATTCAGCACTAGACAGTGCAGCTAGAGCTGTGACCCACCAGTGAGATAAGCACCCCTGGGAACCGACCACCATCTTCTGACCAGGCAGTGTTAATCAGTCCACCCTAGGAACAACAGTGGGTCGTCTTTACACCTGACTACAAGACAACACACCACCACCAAGCAGAGAGTGAGGTATTGTGACACCACCCCACACCACACGGTGTCTCTATGACCATCATATCAACAACCGAGGACGAGTCACTACACCACGTGAGCACCACACCACCCGGTGTATCCATGACTACGTGAAGTCTTTCATGTCAACACCAAGGGCGATTCACAACATCACGTGGCTTACGTGACCTCACACAGTAGGGCAAGAGACCAGCCCGGGCCATCAACTGCAAACTATAATGATTTGAATGTTCAATTCATGTTCCTTCTCCTTTTAGTAATGAAAGCGTTTGTTAAAAAACCGACCTACTCCATGTCTTTGTATGAAATAAGTCATTTTAGTCTAATGTATATTCTCAGCCTTCGTGCTGCTGAACTTTTTCAATAAACCGTTGAGGATTATAATTATTATTATTATTATTATACACACAGTGTTTACTCAACATTCATACTTCCCAAGCTCACCTATGCCTCCCCTGCCCGGTCTTCCTCCCTAAACGCCACACAACGAAAACACCTAGAAAAGGTACAGAAGAGGGCATTCGAAATTATTCCGTTCCCCTCCTACTCCACATATCAAGAAGCGCTTAACACACTGACCCTCTCGGCTCTCTCTGATCATCACCACGACCACATCTGCAAATTTCGCGAGGAGCTTCTGCACCATCCTCCATCGGGTGCTGCTTCCACCTGAGATCTCTCGTCCGTGAATTGTTATTCGACACCACAGCCGCATGCAGCCTATACAAGCACGGATTGATCTCTATAAGAACAGCCCAGTCCCAACCATCGTAAAAATCATCAACAACTCGTAGCCAACCAGTGTGTTCACTCCTAGCCAATCTTACCTTTTTGCACTGTTACTATGTTGAAATGCCCTGTAGTATGACCTTCTCCCCACCTTGCTGTTATATATCATATTTGTATCACTTATGTTACTTGTATATTATTTGTCAATCAAGTGCTCCATTCCCAATTATGGTACTGCATATTTTCAACCTTCTGGCTGCCATGCTCTCTCAATAAACCGTTAATTATTATTATTTTTATTATTATTATTATTATTATTATTATTATTATTATTATTATTATTATTATTGCACACACACACACACACACACACACACACACACACACACACACACATTCTCATTCACTGAGAGAAGATGTCTTTTTCTTTGCGTTTAATAACACTGGGGAACAAAATTCAACTTTTTGTCAGTTGCATACATTTTGAGACCTGTTTCTGGGTAAATTGAGGTCACTGATTTCAAATATGGCACCAGTTTTTTTCTATCGGGTCTAGTTTTGTTGCGGTGAGTTACCTACCATTTACTACTATATATAGTTAGACTACCATATACTACTGCTAAAAATCTAAACCAGCACACAGAGAGGAATTACCAAACACGTAGAATTAATTTTTAATTACTTTTATTTACCTTGACAAGCATATTTTGGATTCATCAGTTGCTTTTGTGAACTATGCCAGATTTATTCAGGCACAAACTTGCGTTTAATGGGCTGTCTTGAATATCGCCTCTCAGTGCAGTCTCGCTGAATGCTCCAGCAATAGTCCGCCATCATGTGAATGTCCCAGCGACCTTGATACCTGTCTTCCATGACCTTGATATCCTGGTGAAAGCGTTCACCTTGCTCATCACTCACGTCCCCCAAGTTTGCCGGAAACAGTTCAAGATGACTGTTCAGGAAATGCATCTTAGTGCTCATGTTGCAACCTAACACATGGAAACTTTCCATCAAAGATTCAACGAGCTTTTTATAGTCCTCTGATTTCCTGTTTCTAAGAAAGTTCCTTACAACAGAAACGAATGCTCCCCATGCATTTCTCTCAACATCAGTCATGGATTGAGTGAAGGCTTGGTCTTTAATCAGCGTCCTAATTTGAGGGCCGTCGAAAATACCTGCTTTGAGTTTTTCTAGCGTTAAACCAGGGAACACTTCACACAGATACTTAAAACAGTCACTGTCAGTATCGAGCGCCTTGACAAACTGTTTCATAAGGCCCAGCTTGATGTGAAGGGGCGGGAAAACAATTTTTTCACGTTCCACTAGGGGTTCATAAATGATGTTCTTTTCCCCAACATTGAGGCTTTCCCTAACTGGCCATTCCTTCTGAATCCAGTGTCTGTCTTTGGCTCTGCTGTCCCAGAGGCAGATAAAGCAAGGAAATTTTGTATACCCACCTTGCTGTCCTAGCAAAAAATTGACCATTTTTAGATCAACACAGATGATCCATTTGTGTTCTTCATATTTGAGTAGCTCCAAAACCGTTTTGATGTGTTCATATTTTTCTTTCAGGTGTACTGAGTGTCCTATGGGTATTGCGCCAAAGATGTTGCCTATATGTAATAAAACACACTTCAGACTCCGCTTAGAGCTATCTATAAAGAGGCGCCACTCTTTCGGATCATAACCTGGAGCTCCCATCGCGGTGACTAATCCAGAAATATCAAAACTAGACCTGATCTGCACAAACGAATGCCATTTTCAGAATCTGTTACCTCAAATCTACCAGAATCAAGTGTCAGAACTCATGCAACCGAAAGTGTGTTCCCTAGTGTAATAAATACTGCCATTTGAAGATATGAATATGTAATCTTGAGGTTCACATGCTAAACCAGTGTGACTTTCTATTGCAATTCTTCTGCATAAATAAATATCTATCTATCTATCTATCTAAACATGAGCAAGCTTACCAGTTTTTTCATGGTGATAGTGATGAAACAGGTAGTCGTGGCGAAGAGAGACCAGATGATGGTTGTGACCAGATGGGCTTGGCGGCAGTAACAATGGTGTGGTAGCCACCGTGCTTTCATCAATTACGTTACACAATGCAGTAAGTTGTAATATACTTTCCTATACACACCTGTTTGGGAACATATGATACATTATTATTTGAGTTTTCTTGCCAGTATTTTTATTTTTCGGATATTAGGGATAAGTGCATAATAGCGATAACTTCTATGTACGTACACATTTTTTTTAATCACATTTCTGACTGGCAATTGATAATATAATACATCATAATACCGTACATATGAATGATCAGATTCATACATTACCTAACCTAACTTATCCTGACATACCCTAACTTATCCTAACGTAACTTTACCTAACCTACTTAAGGTAAAGCTATCTTACGATGGTAAACGTCTTAAGTAAAATAGAGCAAAGTTTACCATATATAAATAAATTTTTATTAAGTTGTAGATGTAAAAATCAAGTTATCCCTATCTAGCAAATATGCCATTAACATTTTAAAAGCTAATCAGAAATTATTGAGCATAACACACACATTATCACATTTTATATATATATATATATATATATATATATATACTTCATTTTTAGTCCATTTAACACGCGGACTTTGAACATACAATCAACGACCTCACCAGCAAGGAATCGAACCCTCGACCTACTGGGTGTGACTAGGGAACGCTTACCGGCTAGGCCACAAGGACACTAAAAGCAGTTCTAGACTCTGTTATATTTCACACAAAGCCTGTTCATCGAGCTGATGGCGCCGTGAACCTCATTGGGAAACTGCCCGTGCCTCGTATGTGGTGTCAGTAGCATTTTACCGAATCCAGCTGGTATGAAACGCGAAGTACATATATATACCAGCTGGATTCGGTAAAATGCTACTGACACCACATACGAGGCACGGGCAGTTTCCCAATGAGGTTCACGGCGCCATCAGCTCGATGAACAGGCTTTGTGTGAAATATAACAGAGTCTAGAACTGCTTTTAGTGTCCTTGTGGGTAAGCGTTCCCTAGTCACACCCAGTAGGTCGAGGGTTCGATTCCTTGCTGGTGAGGTCGTTGATTATATATATATATATATGTATTTCATTCGCCCAATAAAGCACGCGGACTTCTACATACAATCAACACCTCAACCCGCCAGGATTCGAACCCACGGCCCACGAGCCCATGACTGTGAC
>CAUDMG010001226.1:1135000-1504311 GCA_958450375.1 Homarus gammarus | reverse complement strand
GGAAGAGGAGGGGAGTGTGGGAAGGACGACCTCCTTGCCACGCTGTTAAGGCAGCTGGGGCAGTTGAGGAGTGAGGTTGACACTCTAAAGGGGGAAAATGAAGCCCTCAGGACGGAACTCCTTCAGGTAGGTGTCCTGCCTAGCAGGACACCTGCGAAGGAGGAGCAGGCGTGGAGAGTGGTTGTCTCCAAGGGGACTAGGGTCAGGCTTAGGAAAGCTGACCAGGGTGTGGAGTGCAGTAACCCTTACCAGGTGCTGCAGGAAGCTGGAGAGGAAGAGAAGAGGCAGGACGGTATGGATCAAGGAGAGGAAAGGGCAGTTGTACAAACCCTGCCCACAGGTAAGGTCGTGGTAGTTGGTGACAGCCAGGTGAGGTTTATGGATAGGGCTTTTTGTGCGAGAGATAGGAAACGTAGGACTAGGGTATGTTTTCCTGGGGCTGGGATAGGGCATGTAGCCGAGAGGTTAGACAGAGTTTTGTCAGGGGAGGGTACCAATCCAGTAGTGTGTCTTAGTGTGGGAGGAAACGACATAGGTAAGGTTAGGAGTGAGGAACTTTTCAAGAGGTATAGGGAGGCGCTGGGGAAGATTAGAGATAGGGGAGGGATCCCGATAGTATGTGGTGTCTTGCCTAGAAGAGGGGTTGGTCGTGAATGGCTGTCCAGGGCAATTGCTATTAATTGCCGACTGGAAAAACATTGTGCAAACAATGGTTGGGCATTCATTGATGACTGGCAACGATTTTATGGCAACGACTACCTGTACTGTCGCGACGGAGTACACTTGTCTCGTGAGGGGGTAAAGACGTTGTCTGCATCCCTGGAGCGTGAAATTGTCACTCCGAAGGGGGGGTTTCGCCAGTAGAGAGGGGTCGGGGAAAATGGGAGTCAAAAAACAAGCAGGTCCTGGGAAGTAGTGAAACAGAAGTAGATAATGCTGAAAATATAGTTAGTCATAATAACAAACATCAAAGTAATAAATGTAAAACAGATAGAAACGGAAGAAATATATTGAGTGTTTATTATACTAATAGTAGAAGCCTGTGTAACAAAATGGACCAGCTCAGGGCCATTGTTAGTAAAGAGAACATAGATATAATTGCAATAACGGAAACATGGATAAATTCAAACAGCAAACATTTTTTAGCAGAATTTCATATTCCAGGATATAACCTATTTAAATTTGACAGAGTAGGAAGGAGAGGTGGCGGTGTAGCAGTGTATATCAGGGTGTCATTAAAAAGCTGCAATAAATCAAACATTAAAACAAATAGCGACAATGAAAGTATTTGGGTAGAGATTGGTGAGGGCAGTGAATCCGTAGTCATTGGTGTTATATATAGACCACCTAATTTGAGTAGGAACGATGGTAAATTGCTATGGGAGGAAATAAAGAAGGCATCTGATAGAAACAATGTATGTATTCTAGGCGATTTCAACTTTTCAGGCATAGATTGGAAAAATCAACTTAGCGATAATGAATCTGAAGATTTTCTAGAAGTAGTACAAGATAGTTTTTTATATCAATTCATAAACTCGCCCACTAGAGGAAATAATATCCTCGATTTAGTTCTCAGTAATAATGAAAATCTAGTAAAAGATGTTGGGATTGGAGACGAACTAGGAAACAGTGATCATAAAGCCATATATTTTAACATAATATGGGATGGCAGGAAGAAGGAAAATTCGGCCTTGATCCCGGATTTTAGGAAGGCTAATTACGGTAGCTTAAGGAGAGACCTAAGGGATGACCCTATGGTCAAAAGATTAATCCCCCCCACACCTCCGGAAACTGTCAACTTAGGACGGGATAACCCCGAATTTAATTTAGCAGCTACTTATGAACAATTTATTGCGACAATCAATAATGCTCAAAATAAACACATCCCTAAAAGAAAATTCAGATCGATACGGAACCAACCAAAATGGATGAATAATAGACTCTTAGATCTTCTCTGGGGAAAAAGATCAAGGAGTCAGTATGACTAGAAAACGGAGTGATGAGAAAGTGAAAAGGCGCGATTAGCGAAAATGTCAATCATTACTGGTGTTGACTATCAAGAAGTCGGAATCAAGACAGGTCACTTGAAAAACGAAAGAAATTAACGGACGGAAAACGGCGAACACAAGAGGGAAATTGATGAAAGAGAACTGCCTTGGTGTTTAGCCCAAACGAATCGAAAAATAACCCCATAAAGCCTTGTGTAGAAACTGTATAAAAGCACCAAGGTTGAACTTAGAAAATATAAATAGGTAAATAAAAGTGTATAAAACTAATTAAAGCGCAGAAACATGGCCAGGATTAGTGAAGGGTTTAGAAATAGTGTTACTGAGTACCATTGAAATCAGTAATTTTCCGGCATAAAGATTATATAACAAAGTGAGGAAAAAATAGCCTGAGGCACAAGTTTCAAGAAGACGTAATAAACCAGGTTATATACACCACAGACCCGATAGAAAAAATTCGTGGGACCATTGATGATTAAGATATTTACTAGGAACGATTGGGGCCTACTCTATTAAAGTAATTAACAAGAATCTCGCATAAGAGCAAGTCCGTAAATAGCAGGGTCAAGACGACACGGGATCCGATACGAAAGATATTTAAAAGAATGTATTAGGATGAGTCCTTGACGTTTACATCCTATGTAGCACAACAGTTTTATTCAATATGTTAATGTCACTACCTTAGAATAAGGGAAGCACCGACACATTAGGTCACAACAGGAGTCCAAGACGGACTTGGGAAACTTGCTAATAATGTAGTTACGATATTCACTTTTCAAATCAAGAGGTGTGATTGATTGAAAATCAATCTGCAAAATCCAAATTCACAGTAATCTTTTTAATCACCATTTAGTCCTCGGCTCAAAAAATGATTGACGCACCGGTGAACTCAACAAATCAGCAAAAGAGCCAGCCTGTTTTTCGAATAGTCATTTCAACTTTAATGCATTCTTCCTCAACGTAGCACACGCCGTGGCACCAAAGGGTAAAGATCACTTGTATAACAAAATTTTGATCTGAGGCTTTTTTTAAGTAGCGGATCAGCAAGGTATCCATGAAGCAACCAACGGTAGATAAAATGATAAAGTAAGTATGATACCGGTAATTGTATTTCAGGAATTCAGTGAATGTAAGCATGGCCTGATAGCGCGTACTAATCCAAATGAGGAGTATGATAAGGAAGGGGGGGATAATAAAGAGGAAAGAAAAAAGGGGAAGAATTAGAGAAGAGAACCGGGAATGAAGAGTGAATGAAAGGAGGTGGATATGCGAAGGTCATAAGGGTATAACAGGAGATGATCACCTAAAGGCGGGGACAAAAGACAGGCGTGAGAAGGAATAAACAGACAAGCGGGTTTAAAAGTGCAGATAGATAATCTCAATAATGCCGCGCGACCAGATAACACCACTTGTGCACTTCTTTATACATTTTATTTTTTTCAGTCGTACACCCGAACCAACTTCCGTCGCTTACACCACACAGTGAATAACAGGAAAGGATGATAAAACCAGATATGGAACAAGCGAATGGTAACAACAAAGACTCGCCAGGAAGAGAATAACAAGATCGACAGAATAACATGATAGACAGACAGAATAACAAGATATGACGAGGTAGAAAGATAGACACAGGAGGAGAAAGATAAGAACTACACTAGAGTTACAAAAAATGGAAAATACAAAATGAAAAAAAAGTACGTGGCTGTATTTTTGTCGGTGCTGAAGATGGAAGTTCTCGTGAAGTACAGTATATAAGTATGTATGAATTGGATAAGTTTAGGTTTAGGAGGGAGATAGGAAGAAACTGGTTCACAAATAGGGTGGTGGACGAGTGGAACAAGCTTAGCAACTTTGTAGTAAGTGCGGGAACTCTGGAAAGTTTCAAAAGGAGGCTAGATAGATTCATGGATGATAGAGAGTGGTAGTAACTCTCGACAGGAGCTGCCATGCACAGGCCAACCGGCCTATTGTAGACTCCTTATTTTCTTATGTTCTTATGGATCACCAGAAGAATCGTCACCCCAGAATGTCCACCTGAAGAATCATCACCCCAGGGTATCCCACTTGAAGAATTGTCACCCCAGCCCACAGTGAATATAATTTGTATAATTAGGATAACATAAATATATTCCTTTGTGTTATGCATCTTTATTGTGAAAAGTTTAAAGTAATAAGAATAATATACACCTAACCTAACCTAACCATGGAGGGTCCTGACCCCACCTGAAGAATTGTTACCCTGCTAAACTCTGGGGTGACAATTCTTCAGGTGATCCGTTTTTAAGTATGTACTTGGGTTCATACAAAGGAGTGTTAGTGACAAGACTAGCGAGGTCATCCTAAAACTGTATCTTGCTCTTGTGAGACCACACCTGGATTACGCAGTTCAGTTCTGGTCACCGTATTACAGAATGGATATAGAACCCTTGGAAAGAATTCAGAGGAGAATGACAAGACTAATCCCGGGCATTAGGAACCTTGAGTATAGAGACAGGTTAAAGCATCTTAATTTGCACTCCCTCGAGAGACGTAGAGCGAGGGGCGACCTGATAGAGGTGTATAAATGGAAGGCAGGGCTAAACAAAGGGGACATTACAAAGGTACTCAAATTATCCAACCAGGAGCGAACTCGTAACAATGGTTTTAAATTAGACAAATTTAGATTTAGGCGTGAAATAGGTAAACACTGGTTTGGAAACAGAGTAGTGGATGAATGGAACAAGTTACCAAATATCATCATTAACTCGAATACGCTGAATTGCTTCAAACATAGGTTGGATGCTCATATGAGCAATAGGGGTTGGGTGTAAACGGGACTGCCCAGTATGGGCCAATAGGCCCGCTGCAGTTTCCTCCATTCTTATGTTCTTATGTTCTTATTTGTAATTATGTATATATTGAGAGCGTGTATAGGTATGTATGTATTTGTATATTCACAAGTAAACGCTTACTCATGCGAATGTGTATGAAAGGATATTATGTAATGTATTTATATAAGAACCCCCCCCCCCAAAAAAAAATTAATTTGCTTCAATATAATTCCCCCCCCCCCCCCCCCCCCACACACAACATTCACCAGCTAGAGATAAAACTATTTCCAAATGTCGTACTAGTTAAGCCAAAGTCGTAGCCAATACCTACAGCTCAGGATGTCGTCTTCAGAACCAACAACTTGCGAGGATTCAGTTTGTTTACGTTTGTATCAGCTGGGGCGGGTGTGTCTACCATGACGTCATCAGTGATCCTTCCTCTTGGCGGTGACGAATGAGATGACTTACTTGTGCTCAGGGAAAAATTAGTTGTTTGTCTTATGTTTTACTTTTGTTTTGCTTCTCAGAGGTTTAAACACACTAAGACTCCACCCATGGTAATTCAAGAAGCTCTAAACGTTCCTGTGGTGTAAGATTAGGTCAAACTAAACTCCTCCAAATGTGAGTTGGAATTTACGCCAGACTTGTGAAACAATAACAAAAACAATAATAATAATAACAATAAAAATAATACAGTAATAATACAACAATAACAATAATAATACAGTAATAATACAACAATAACAATAATAATAGTAATAATACAACAATAACAATACAGAAATAATACAACAATAACAATCAATAATAATACAGTAATAATACAACAATAACAATCAATAATAATACAGTAATAATACAACAATAACAATAAAGTAATAATAACACAAAAACAACAAAAATAACACCACCTCAACACTACCCCAGACTGATAACTATCTCTGTCACGACAAAGTTTGGTTACTCACCCGCATGAGTCTTATGATAGCCACGAGTTTGTTCGTTCTTACCACACACTCGGGATTTCTCCACTCAGGTGTGAAGATTTGACACATTATCCACAACCTCCGGACCTTTAACTCGCGATACAATGATTACCTTTATGGGGAGGGGGGGAGAAGGGGGAAGGGGTGGAGGGGGAGAGAGGAGGGGAGGAAGAGGGGGGAGAGGATGGGGGGAGAGAGAATGGGAGAGAGGTGCGGTGGAGGGAGGGAGGGAGGGGTGAAAGGTTGGTGGTCAAATGGGTTCCAGTCCTAATCGAACTCATCATAACCTAACCAAACTTAATTAAGTATTTAGAACTGGAAAGCCCATTAAGACTGGAGGCGGGTCAATAATAGGGGGGGGGGGGGAGGGGGTTATTAGGACAGTGGTTCATTACGATTGGGACCCCGATATGAACTGTTTTAGGGGTCGGATAAGAGTGCAGGGGCCCGTTAAAATTGGAGGGGCCCGTTAAGACTTAGAGGGGCCCGTTAAGACTAGAGGGGCCCGTTAAGACTAGAGGAGCCCGTTAAGCCTAGAGGGGCCCGTTAAGACTAGAGGGGCCCGTTAAGACTAGAGGCCCATCTCGACAGTCATCTCCGGGTGCGAGTATTTTACGAGGCAGCAAACCTTGTTGTGTTACGCTATCAGTAACCTGTATACTGAGACTTGATCCTGATGTATTTAGTGAGCGAGATGTGGTCAAATTTTGTGACACGGATTTACTGTATTAATTTGATGGGGGCGAGTTAAGACAATGTCCCTTATACACGAGCGCGCGCGCGCGCGCACACACACACACACACACACACACACACACACACACACACATTATCACTATCATTATTTACACTTTCTAACCAGGGCCGTCAATATCCCTGACCTGGTGTTGAGACATGTAAAACAAGGACCCACAAAACAGCGAAGCAAGCCCGACTTAAAAAAGGGTCCAAGGTGCAAAAAAGGTCACAGTGGGTCTGGTTGGCCATACAGGGAAGGGCGTCCACGGCACTGACCTCCGCCCAAAGTTTGACACCAATGACATCATCGCCTGACGTCATCCTCCGAGAATACACCTGACGTGTCGGTTGGTGAGTCTTCTAAGGAGTGGAGGAAGACCCTGAAGGAGGTGTGTAGGACTCTAGGGGGAGTAAGAGATCCTATAGCATTCCGCCCCTGGGAGACCTGTGTCGGAAGGTCCTTTATAGGATTCCAGAAGTGAAGGACTTTGCCCATAGGATCCATATTGGAGTCTGAAGGAAGGAAAGTCCCTTGAGCTCCTGTGTAGGACTCCAAATGTAGGTGCAGAGGTCCCGTTTGCTGGGGCTGTGTGATGACCTTATTTAGGATATCACAACAATATGTAGGATCAACATAAGGAATTTCAAAGTTCAACTCTGCTTAGTACCCCGTGACCCCAAGTAGGACCCAATATAACCCAATGTGTCGGATCCTGGGAAGAAACTTGTGTAGGATCCAGGACAGTAATTTATGTAGGATCTCACATAAGATTGCCCAGGACACCGTATATTCCTGTCTAGGGCCCAGTGTCACACCCTCTGACAGGGCGTGGTGTAGGACTGTGTACGTGGTCTCGTGGTGGGATCTATACAGCCATATAAGGGCGGCCCTGGAAAAGCAGAGGCGAGAGTGAGGGTGGCAGGCCTGACGCGTGTATGACCAGCCCTCTATTGATTGTATTTTTTGACGTATAAGTGAGGGTGTGTGTGTGTGTGTGTGTGTGTGTGTGTGTGTGTACAGGAAATACAAGATTTACGTATAGGCGCGAGAAAAACAATGAATATTAATAGCCAATTTTTTCTTCCTCCCTCCAACAACAACCTCCATACTTCTCCCTCCTCCTCCCCCCTCCCCCAACAACCCTTCCCTCCATCTTCCCTCAACAGCCCTTCCTCCCTCTCCTCCTCACCCAATAACACCTCCTTCCTCCCTCTTCCCCCAACAAAAACCTCCTTCCCCTTCCCTACCCGTTAGTTAAGAGATCCCCTGTTTATTTTACCCGTTAACCCATTCAGTATGAGGTGGAGTAGCAGGTGACTAGTGGTGTGTAAGTGAGAGGATAAGGTAGTAGGTGAAGAGGATAAGGAAGTGACCCACCCACCCACCTGTTGAACACACTCTTAGGGAGTAACTACGTCAGTCAGCCCCACGAATGTTATCCCTCCTGACGGACTAACTGATTGTAACTGACAGAATGACTGCTTGACTGACTAATTAACTGACCATACACAATTAAATGAATGACATTGCTCTTCTTTCAATCCCAAACTTGGCTATTTTTTGGTCAGGGGGGGATGTGGGCGGATGTGGGCGTAAGGAAGAAACATCCCGAGGATATGAGAACGTGCCTGAATGAATCTGGTTGTGTGTGGGCGGTGTGGACGTGGGTACCTAACTATGGGCGTGGGTGTGCGGTTTTGGTGATGTGGGTATTGTGTGACTATATTTGGGTAGGCGCGGGCATGAAGGGAATTATTCTGTGAAGGCGTGGGCGTATCTCGGTGGATCTGATTATATGTAAAGGAGTTTATCATGGTGGGCGTGGGTGGGTGGCAGTGGGTGAGTGAGAACGGGTGTGGGTGAGTGAGAACGGGTGTGGGTGGGTGAGAATGGGTGTGGGTGGGTGATAATGGGTGCGGGTGGGTGATAATGGGTGCGGGTGGGTGAGAATGGGTGTGGGTGGGTGAGAATGGGTGTGGGTGGGTGAGAATGGGTGTGGGTGGGTGAGAATGGGTGTGGGTGGGTGAGAATGGGTGTGGGTGGGTGAGAATGGGTGTGGGTGGGTGAGAATGGGTGCGGGTGGGTGATAATGGGTGTGGGTGGGTGAGAATGGGTGTGGGTGGGTGAGAATGGGTGTGGGTGGGTGAGTGGGGGTGGGTGTGGGTGGGTGAGTGGGGGTGGGTGTGAGTGGGTGAGTGGGGGTGGGCGAGAGTGGGTGTGGTGGATGATGATGGGAATGGGTGGATGGAGGTGGTCGTGGGTGAATAAGAATGGATGTAGATGGGTGAGACGGACACAAATGTATGTGTGTGTGTGTGTGTGTGTGTGTGTGTGTATGAGTATAGCAGGGCGTAGACGGGTGTAGTCATGAGTGTGGGCGAGAGCTGGCCTGTCTGGGGGCTAGTGGACGAGACGTGGGCGTGCGTGGGCGAGTGAAAATATCCCTGGACTTTCACTCAACAGTCTGGACCTCTTGCACTCTTGGGAGCACTGGTGTGGTCTTCTGTACTCTTGTTATTATTATTGTTATCGTTTGCTATTGTTTGTTCTTGCTTGTTGTTATTGTTATTATCATTATTATTATTATTATTATTATTATTATTATTATTCATCTTTCTACACCACCATTAACAATTTCTCGACATATCACAACTGAAGATCTATGAAACTATTTGTGAATGAACTTAACTGATCAAGTTTTATTTTATGAATGAATCTATGTTACTCATAAAATATGTACCTTATTTATGAATGAACCCAGAACATCACTGAATGGACCCAGAACCAGTGAATGAACCCACGATTTCTCTCCACCATACACGACCCCACGCACTTAAGAATGAACCCAACAAACAAACAAACTCCTACATGTCCATTTTTTTTTGTTTCCACTCACAAATCTCTCTCCAAAATCCTTACCTGACCTTCCCATTCCATTAGCACACTACCCACAACGCCCGAATTAGCGAACATTTACATAATTTTTACGTATAATGAGAACCCAACTTTCGATGTCTTTTCCTCCTATAAAATATAATGTTTTCAGAATGTAGTTGTTGATATCGGCGGTGCTTAGTTCAACACCTTGTAAGTTCAATACGGTACAGAGGCTTGTGACAGAGGGACATACTATTGGACTGTCTTTAGTCGAATGGATTTACGGTTTACGTGTGCTGTCTATGTAAAACTCACTCTATATATATCTTTACCATCTTGTGTGAGATAATATGGCACAACGGACGAAGAGTATTGACAACCCTACCGAGACAACGCGACTCGCAGTGTTCATTCTGGTATTCATCGCATTCCCTTCCGTTGGAGATTAAAGTGTTTTGGTGTGGGATATACACGTTGTTTATATATTTGTATGATCTATGTACATCATTTGTATATCTGCACTAGTGTAAGTTCCATGCGACTCTCTACAGCATAAGTCTTAAAAAGTGTGAATGCTGAACCAATGTGACTTTCTATGACCCGGAACAATCTATCAGTGAACCCATGATATCTATATACAAACCCGTAACACTTGAGAATGAGACCAAGATTATATATGAATGAATCACAACTACGGAGCAGGAAAAACAAACATAAATATTGATTGACAAATAACAAATGACAATAACAATGCCGCCACACACACATAAGTTGACGCCTTGTCACTGTCTTCCGCCGAGATAAGATATGATGGGGAGGAGGAGGAGGAGGAGGAGGGGGGAGAACAGGAGGAGGAGGAGGAGGAGGGGGGGAAGAACAGGAGGAGGAAGAGGAGGAGGAGGAGGAGGAGGAGGGGGAAGAACAGGAGGAGGAGGAGGGGAGGGGGAGGAGGAGGAGGAGGGGAGGAGGAGGAGGAGGAGGGGGGGAGGGGGAGGCGGTGGGGGAGAACAGGAGGAGGAGGAGGAGGAAGAGGAGGAGGAGGGGGAGGGGGAGGAGGAGGGGGAGGGGGAGGGGGAAGAACAGGAGGAGGAGGAGGAGGAGCAGGGGGGAGGGGGAAGAACAGGAGGAGGAGGAGGAGGGGGAGGAGGAGAACAGGAGGAGGAGGAGGAGGAAGAGGAGGAGGAGGGGGAGGGGGAGGAGGAGGGGGAGGGGGAGGGGGAAGAGGAGGAGGAGGAGGAGGAGGAGGGGGGGAGAACAGGAGGAGGAGGAGGAGGAGGGGAGGACAGGAGGGAGGAGGAGGAGGAGGAGACCAGGAGGAGGGAGGAGGGGGAGGGGGAGGGGGAGGGGGAGGGGGAGGAGGAGGAGGAGGGGGAGGAGGAGGAGGGGGAGGGGGAAGAACAGGAGGAGGAGGAGGAGGAGGAGGAGGAGGGGGGAGGGGGAGGGGGGAGAACAGGAGGAGGAGGAGGAGGGGGAGGGGAAGGGGGAGGAGGGGGAGGGGGAAGAACAGGAGGAGGAGGAGGAGGAGGGGGGAGAACAGGAGGAGGAGGAGAAGGAGGAGGAGGAGGAGGGAGACCAGGAGGAGGGAGACCAGGAGGAGGGGGAGGAGGAGGAGGAGGAGGGGAAGGGGGAAGAACAGGAGGAGGAGGAGGAGGGGGAGGGAGGAGAACAGGAGGAGGAGGAGGAGGAGGGGGACGGGGAAGAACAGGAGGGGGAAGAACAGGAGGAGGAGGAGGGGGGAAAAGGAGGAGGAGGGGTGGAGAAGGAGGAGGAGGAGGAGAAAGAGGAGGAGGAGGAGAAAGAGGAGGACGAGGGGGAGGAGGGGAAGGTGGGGGAGGAGGAGAAGGTGGGGAAGGAGGGGGAGGAGGAGAAGGTGGAGGAGGAGGGGGGCAAGGGAGAGCAAGACGAGGAGGAAGGTGGTAAAGAAAGAAGGAGGGAGGAGGAGGAAGAAGAGGAGGAGAGGGTGATATAACACACTCGCATGTTATCAGACAGCCAGAGCTCCTGTAATCTTGATATAATGAACATTTTTCAGGGATTGGCGTCATGAATACCAACCTTGAACGTACTGTACTTGGACCTGAAGAAGTGGTTATGACGTCAATACAGAAGCTGGCGTTAAGCTCTTAGTTCTGGCAGGAATGTTATCATCTACAGAAAAATCAATGACAGACGCACTAGTAAGCTCTGGTTATGGGGGTGGTGGGGGTGGTAGAAGGTGGTGGGGGTGGTAGAAGGTGGTGGGGGTAATAGAAGAGAAGTAGGCGATGCGTGTAGCCGGTTGGGGAGGTTTGGGACCAAGACCCTACCAAAACATGATCCAAGGGTCGAACAAAACATAGCAATAGAGTCATTTCAAAAGTCACTGTTCGTACATTTTCTCGGGTTGTGTCCCAGACTATAGTAGATGGTACAGTGTTGGTGGTAAGATTAAATAGGGCAGCTGGAGGAGGTGGTGGTGGTGTTAGTGGGGGTACGGTAGTCATGGGGCCTTGAGGGGGGGGGGGGACTGGTGACAATTTGGAGGGTAGTGGCTCCCGTTAATGACACACATGACAGCAGCAGGTGTCACCCACGAGTCCCTACCTGAGTGTGACTGATCACCGTAGATATGTCTGTGTCGATGATGGATTGAAATATGTAATGTACAGTAAGTGTGACATTAATTTATAAACATGATATAGATCACCCGAGTGTGTGTGTGTGTGTGTGTGTAAGATGGATGCAACAGTGATAACAATAACATTTCAAGTGTGTATGCCAGAGTAAATGCATGTGTGTACAGTACATGTGCGTGAATGCATATACAATGTGTACAGTCTGTGTAACAGAAGCTGTCACAGGGCCACAACAATGAAAACAAACGTCACGGAGACAGTAGCGTTACGTGACTGTGACGTAGAAAAGATAACGTCACCGCTGCTGTATTGTACTGAGTGGGGGTGGGGTAACACCCATCACATGATTCCTCCGTGTTACGTGCGGGAGGGAGGGGGGAGAAAGTGCGGATGAAGGGATAGGGTTTAGGATGGAGGAAGATAAGAGGAAGGAGGATGAAAGGAAAAAGGGAGGAATGAGAGATCTAAACTGAGCTTAGTCCTCATCTGTTCTCTACCCTGAGTTCAGTATTAAGAGTGTTATCTACCCTGTGTTCAATGCCTCACTGTTCTTCACACATTGTTCAGTTATTTTTCCCCAGAGCTGTCGACAAATTACTCCCTTCTCAGTAACTCCCGCCCCACCCATTCCCCACTCACTCCCACGCCTCACCCACTCCCCACTCACTCCCACGCCTCACCCATTCCCCACTCACTCCCACGCCCCACCTACCCTCCACTCACTATTCACCCCCCACTCACCCCCACCCCTAGGCCGGTAAGAAGTAACTCCCACTTTCCCCCAGACTGTCGACAAGTAGCTGTTCCTTCCCCAGACTGTCGACAAGCAGCTGTTCCTTCCCCAGACTGTCGACAAGCAGCTGTTCCTTCCCCAGACTGTCGACAAGCAGCTGTTCCTTCCCCAGACTGTCGACAAGCAGCTGTTCCTTCCCCAGACTGTCGACAAGTAGCTGTTCCTTCCCCAGACTGTCGACAAGCAGCTGTTCCTTCCCCAGACTGTCGACAAGCAGCTGTTCCTTCCTTAGACTGTCGACAAGTAAACCTCTTCCCTACTGTAAATGGTCTACAATCAACTTCACGTCGGTCCACATTGTTGGCTAACCACTCACAGTCCTCAGTGACCAATCAACTCTCCTTATCTACCTCAGTGACCAATCAACTCTCCTTATATACCTCAGTGACCAATCAACTCTCCTTATCTACCTCAGTGACCAATCAACTCTCCTTATATAACTCATTGACCAATCAACTCTCCTTATCTACCTCAGTGACCAATCAACTCTCCTTATATAACTCATTGACCAATCAACTCTCCTTATCTACCTCAGTGACCAATCAACTCTCCTTATATAACTCATTGACCAATCAACTCTCCTTATCTACCTCAGTGACCAATCAACTCTCCTTATATAACTCATTGACCAATCAACTCTCCTTATCTACCTCAGTGACCAATCAACTCTCCTTATCTACCTGTCTACCCACCACCTTCCTCTCAGGTAGTTGATAGCCACCATCACCTTATCACGTCGACGACAAGCAATTCCTCTCTCTCTCTCTCTCTCTCTCTCTCTCTCTCTCTCTCTCTCTCTCTCTCTCTCAAATGTCAGTAAATAAGTGCTCCTTTCCCTTCAGGTTCTTAGATAAACAACAACATCTGTTCCCACCCACTCAACCCACCGCCCCTTTCTTCCATCCACCCAGCCATCCCTTTTCATCCATCCAGCCACTTTTTCATCCATCCACCTCCTTTAGTGTATCTTTCACTCTTTCTATCGGTCATCCAAGAGCATTTTCGTCTCCGTTCTCCCTCCTTTACCCTTCCCCCCTCTCTCCCCTTCCCATATTCTCTCCACCTCTCTCCTAATCTCCCGTTCTCCCTCCATCCCTCCTTCCTTCCTTCCCTCACACCCTTCTCTTACTCTCCCCACCCTTCCCTCCGTCACGCCCAGGCAATTTCATCTCCCCCTACTCTCTTTTCTCTCTATCATCCACAAGTATCTTAATCTCTCTTCTCCATCCCCCCCCCCATTATCCCCCCTCCCTCTCCTTCTCTATCCCGGTCATTCACATGTTGCTTCTCCCCTCCCCCCCTCTCTCTCCACTCCTCCCTAGTCGTCGTGCAGACTGAGGAATGCCTGCAACGTCCGGTCGAAATAATAGTGACTACAAAAACACACACAAAAAAAATGTTAAGAATTTACCACTCAAAGATTAAACTAACAATCTGTCTTTATCTTATGAGGAAAAACAAATTATTGTTTTAATATTTTGTGATTGTTTTTTATGAGGATAATTATGTCGATGTGAATTATATAAATCCCAAGATAAACAAAAAAATAAGAAATTTATATATTTTAAATTTAATGTGTATTTTCATATATCGTAGAATTTGATTTTTACGAGAAAAAGTTACAAAGACGAATATAAACTTTGAAGATTAATATAAAGACTCGAGAGGAAGATTTATAACTAGTGTTGGGATAAAGAAATTAAACTGAAGACAACATTCAGAAATTGGGTGTTCATGATGCATTACTTACGACCCCTTTAGGTTAGGTTAGGTTGATCTTCAAGACCGAGACAGAATCATCACCTCAAGAATGAAACTTAAAACTAAACCCATTGACATTCTCATTAAATAGCTTCACAATCTTTCAACCACCACAAGGAGAGGCGACACAGTGATATCATCTTGGCTGGGTGTGTCGTGGGCACGTCCGCTGGGCATCATCTGACACACTTCCAGCCAGTTTTAAATAGCAAGGTTTGCTGGACAAGTCTTCTCTTCTCACCTGCAGCTCAGCTTTAGTCTTGGATGTTTATACCTAGACTTTGACCAGGTTGCCACAGCTGAGAGAGAGAGAGAGAGAGAGAGAGAGAGAGAGCGCGTATTTTCTGGGGCTATACAAAGGTGTATACAGAGGTAGGTATGATATGCTATTAGACGATATACTGATAATTAAATATGAAGAAATTATGTAATAGTAGTCGTAATATAATCGACCTGTGACGGATATAGTAGGAAATAATAGTATATGTGGTGTTAAAGCGACTTGAGTGCACCATATTGTAGGGTGGGTGGTGCAAGGAGATGTTATGGTGATAGTTCGTGCTCCGGGAGGGTAGGTACAAGCACCCCGCCACCCAGCAACACCTGTCCTAAAGGTCGCTCAATATGTTCCGTACAGGTATGAAAAATAAATGAATTTCTATCTAAGCTTCAGTTCTCAGGTGGACTCTTTACCTGTTTAAATATTTAAGAACGTTAGGCAAGGTTAGGTTAGGTTACGTTAGGTTAGTTTAGATTAGGTTAGGTTAGGTTAGGTGATGGTAAAAGACGTTGCAAGACCATTTATATCCACACGAGATGTATAAATTAAAAATCGTATAATGCTCTAACTTTATCAATAAATAACATGATGCCAAGGTGATACTCAGGTACGTCCTTAATGAGGTATTTGCTCCTTAAACAGGTGAACCTGCCTAAGATATCTCGAAAACCAAACAAAAATTCAACTATTCACTTCTCTCACACATTCCAGACAGTGAGACAACAGTAAGTGTTTACAGGCAACACTCTGGCGACAAAACAGCGTCTGTGAATCCTTCCCCCATCCCAAGACCTCACAATAAACCAGCTGTGAGGGATAAAAACAAACGAGAATGGAAACAATCTGGGCGAGACTCAGCAGCAGGCGGTGAAGAAGAGAGGGGGAAGAGGGAGAGAGACCTGGTTGGCTATTAGCGCGTGGCGACTACGATGGCCGGCCACCACCCAGCTATGTTGTGTATGTCCGACGTCTTCACCTCCTCCACCGCCTCGCATACCACACAGTTTTGTCAAGATCGTTACCACATGTGCCTCGGTATCTATGTATAGCAACAACTGATTATACAAGAGATAAAACTTTCAGTAAATAGACTCGATAAAAATACATAGATAAATTTACTGATAATCTTTTCCTTTATATATGCGTGATAGGTCTTAATCTTATTTTATTCATAACTACGTGTTTATGACTTTATCACTTGCACCTGATAACGGGGTACACACACATACACACACACTGGATAATTTACCTAACCCCCTTTAACCAATACATAGATCTGGACCCGATAGCAATTTCACTTTAACCATCTGATCTTCCCGGGTGGTCAATGTTAACTACGTCATGTTGGAAGGGTGAATGTACATCTCTTAACCTACTTTGACCCAGTGAGTACAAGGACTTAACTGAGTAGAAAGTTCGTCGTAATCGAGAATATAGGTCACCGTTTTAAAAGGGTTAAGTCGTCTCATTCAAAGGGTTAAGTCTTTGTACTCAAGGGGTTAAGGCACCTCTCACTCTAGGGTATAAGATATCTCACTCAATGGGTTAATTCACTGTACTTAAGAGGTTTGGCATCATATTAAAGGGGTTAACATAAGCTAATATTACCAAAATTAACCTGAATTATCTAAACGTCGACTCAACAGAATTTAATAACCCTAACCTACTCTACTTTAAACTAACCTAACCTAACCTAACTTCTCCTAATCTAACGTAAATAACTTAATCAGCCAAACCTAACCTTACCATATTTAACGTAACCTAACATGTTAAACTTTCAACAACAACAACGGGAGGAACTGGTGAGATTTCTACATCCTTCCATAACTTTGATTGATTGACTGACTTAAGTGACTGACGGACTGACTGACTGATTGATTGTGGTAATTTACATCCCTGGTGACTCAACAGCTTAGGTCAAAAGCCGCCGAAAGACACTAAATACAACGTCAAAATTCTCAAAAAATTTTAAATCAAGTGAATGTGTCAAATATTTCCCGATACTTAGTGTTTTAATATCTGTTCAATACTCACAAAAGGATTCACGACTCTTAACTTAGGACTCTTTGATGATGATGATGATGATGCCTTGAGACTGAGAGACATCGGGAGGAGGAAAGAGGAAGGGGGGTTCCTACGTATCTGTAGAAGGTGTGACAACGGTGGAGTAACAGTGGCGTGCGTTGTCATCTACCCACGTCTACGCGCCTTGTCTTGGGAATCTACTCATGTTTAGGGAACGAGCGTGTGGTGGAGACATTAAGAGGCAAGAGAGAGAGACGGTGTTTAAGACGGACCTAAATTCTCGACGGACCTAAATTCTCAACGGACCTTAATTCTCGATGGACCTAAATTCTCGACGGACCTTAATTCTAGATGGAGCTAAATTATCGATGGAGCTAAATTATCGATGGAGCTAAATTCTCGATGGAGCTAAATTCTAGACGGACCTAAATTCTCGACGGATCTAAATTCTCGACGGACCTAAATTCTTGACGGACCTAAATTCTCTGACCAAGACACGTGTCCTCCAGACTTAAAGATGGATTATACTCGAGAGAGATTATTGTGCAAGGTTTATCATCTCCAGCGAGGATTAAAGTGACTTAAGATAATAAACAAGACAGTGGTGAGAGGTGATAAGGTGATAATGCAAGAGGCGTAAAAGAACATAAGAAGTCATTGAAGAAGAACAAGGAGGGGAAGGAGGTGAATCTGGGACGGTGTAGGAGGGCAGGTGTGGCCTGGAGTACGCCCTCGGAGAGAGAGAGAGAGAGAGAGAGAGAGAGAGAGAGAGAGAGAGAGAGAGAGAGAGAGAGAGAGTGTTACATGATATGTTCCTACCCGCAGGTGTGTACAGGTGATGATGACCAGCTAACACCTGTCATAGAAGGACAGGTGTCACACACCCTTTCATTCATTAGTTTCCATTATTGACATTAATGTGTGCTCTCTCTCTCTCTCTCTCTCTCTCTCTCTCTCTCTCTCTCTCTCTCTCCTGTCACATAGGCAGGAGGTGATAACTGTGATAACTGATGCAAAAAAATAACAGGGCTCAATAACTGATAAGAGAATGGGCAATAAATAAGACACATACCGCCCCCCCCCTCTCACTCCTCCCCCTCACCTCTACCTCCCTTTCCCACCGCTCCCTCCTTTTCTCACCTCTCCCACCCTTCCCTCACCTCTCCTTCCTCCACCTCACTCTCCCCAAGGAAAAAGATAAACATTAATAACATATTATCTTCCAGGGCATTATCTCAACTCTTTTATTTACCTTATTCATCTAGTAAGGACCTTAAGAGGGTGAGGGGTAAAGGGGTGAGGGGTAAAGGGGTGAGGGGTAAAGGGGTAAGGAGTAAGGGGTAAGGAGCAGTCTACATCCCCTCCCCTTCCTACCCCCCCCCCCCCGCCACACACACACACACATCGCGACCACTATTACTAAAAACAGGCGTTCAGGAACCTTTGAGAATCCAAGTCCCAGGTCTGAAAACTGTCCAGAACCCTGTACTTCTTCCAATATTTTCGGAGGAGGAACTCGCGGGGCTAATGAAGGAACCTGTGTATAAAAATCATACTGGAATAAGGGCCGTGAAGGGCATTATCGAGAGCTCCAGGGGTGATGAATCTGAAACGGTTAACTTATTGGTCAGGTTGATCTATGAAGCCAACGCGCGACTCTCTATACTCAATTGAAGGTGGAACGAGTAACACGAACGCTTAGGTTCATTTCATGGAACATCCGGGGTGTTAACCGCAGAATTAATGACCTACAATGGTTTGTTAAAGTTTTTAATATTGATGTAATTGATTTACAATAACCTTACACGTCCAGCACCCAGGACAGCTGGGTTTACAGCATACAATAGTGGAGCAGTAAGTGGCCTGCTCACTTATGTTAAGAATGGTCTGGTCTGTAAATGGATCAAAACTCACAATGATGAAAGTATTCACTATCAACAATTTACAGTAAAGGCAGCAAACAGTCAATTTTCGCTGTAATGAGCTGCGAGTGGACGTGTTACCAAAGCCATCAGGTAACAATGCTATGCTGTGTATGGGTGACTTTAACTCTCGTCACACTGTCCTCGGTGATGTACAGTGTAACTCTAATGGGAGGGTGTTCGTGAATTACATCAATAATCATAATATCACTGTATACGACACAGACAAAGTGACACATCTGATGGGGGGCAGACCTGATGATGTGATTGGGTATAACCTAGTAGACAGTAATGTCAAGGCTAAGGTCATCTCAGACCACCTAGTCAGTGATCATTATGCAATACTTACTGAGTACACTGTTGCTGATGTCAAGTGTGAACCCCATCCTTAGCTCAGAATTAACATCCCAGATAATCTTAAACTGCACTTCAAGGCCTACATCCACAGATGGTATGCTGGATATACACCTGGGTCAGTGGATGAATTTTGCTGTGATCTTGTAAATGTCATTACCACATATTATACCACCTGGGTTAAGTCAAGGAAGAAGGGGGGCAGCACTAAACCACCTCTGTGGACACATGACCCCATCCTCATCAAAGAAGGAGAGAAGGTAGAACAACTTGCCAACACTTATAAGCAAAATAATACTAGTGATAACCTCTTGGCATTCCTCAAAGAAAACAAAGCATTTCGTGAACTCAAAAGTCAGGTGAGAAACACCTATTGGGAACAATTCTTACAGGGGATTAATAGAAGAACCACTCTAGCAGAAATGTGCAACAAAATTAGAGCCATTACCAAGTCACCCACCCTAGTCCAACTTCATCACAGCCCAGCAGAATATGCTGACAAGCTATTATACCAATGGTCTAGTGTGTCACAAATCACTTCCCTGCCTCCTGACATACAGCAATATCTTAAAACCAGACACATTAATAGGGGTTGCAATATTGAAATAGCCTGTTCGTCACAGGACCTTTCCGACCAGTTTCCTATAACGCACCACGAACTAACAACAGCACTAATAAAAGGTGAATCATCCTCCCCTGGTGAGGATGGCATAACCTATAACACCCTGAGATTGTTACATGAGGTCCCTAAGCATCCACTGCTTGACCTGTATCAAATGAGCCTCACACAGGGTATTCTGCCTAAGACATGGACTCATGGAAACATAGTACCAATCCCTAAAGCTAACTCTCCAAACTTCAGGCCCATTTCACTCACATCCTGTATGTGTAAAGTCCTTGAAAGAGTTGTTCTCAACCGTCTCATGTTTCAAGTCAAAAACAAACTGGCCCTTAATCTGTATGGGTTCATGCCCGGGCACAGCACACAGGCATGCTTTGCAGAGTATCTTGTTCACTCAAAAGATAAGACACAAACAGCCTTCATAGACCTTAAATTAGCCTTTGATGTAGCTAATAGAGACATTATACTCGAGCAACTAACTAATTTTGGCATCCAAAGTAACCTCCTAACATGGATAAAGGGTTATCTGTCCAACAGGTATGCCAGTGTTCTGTTTAGGGGAGTTAAAAGTGCCAGAATGAGATCATTTGAGATTGGCACGCCTCAGGGAGGAGTGTTAAGTCCTATGCTCTTTAATATACTGATGCACAAGCTTATTGCTGACATTCCAGTTCAGCCAAACGAAGCCGTAATATGCTATGCTGATGATATCTGCATTATGACACAAACCAAACTCAGGCTCCAAGCCTTGCTGGATGTATTTGCTCAGAGGACTGTGGAATGTGGTCTCATAATATCTGTTGACAAGACGAGGGTCCTCAATCTTCGTCCTGATCACCCTCTGCCTCTTGACTTTAACATTAACAGCATGCTCTTGGAACTATGTAGCTCTTATAAATATCTTGGAATTTGTGTGAATGATGCAAACTTTGTCGGCAACCTTCGTGCCAAACTAATGCAGGGCATTAAACCCCTCAGAACCCTTGTTGGCAAGGGCTATGGAATTAACATCACCTATGCTTATACATTCTATCTTCACTTCATTCGTTCTGTAGTTGACTATCATGCTCTCCATCTTGTGACTATTCTACCTAAATAACTCAACAGCCTTGAGGTAATGCAAAATGAAATTATGCTCATCATTCTAGGATGCCCTAAATCAAACAAAATTGTAAACATGAGGAAAAAGCTCGGGCTGTCCTCCCTGTCTGAGAGGATAGCTCTACTTAATACCATGTTTTGTGTCAAAGTTTTGAAGAACAATGGTCCTCAAACAACAGCTCAAACTGAGTTGATGCTCCATCTAAGAATCCCGACTATCTCGCTAACCTTCCACAAAAGACTCTCTTTGGGGCGTGGCTTCATAAAAGTGTTGCAGATCTCTTGAAACTGAATGTCCCAATCACCCCAAACGAACCCATTAATGCCATTCCTCCTTGGCTGGATATATCAGTTCCTATTAATTACACTCCTGTTCGTAGTAAGAAAATGTTAAACACCGATGTGATGATATGTGTTACACTAGAAACTATTAACAGACACCTAGAGAGTATTAAATCAAGTGAAGGTTATGCCTTTACTGGTGGTTCAGTGCATATAACCACAGGTAGAACAGGCTGTGCAATTGAAATATATAAAGAAAAGGAGATGGTAGTGTCAAACAAACAAGGGCTGAACAACTGGGCCAGCTCAACACAAACTGAACTAACTGGAATCTACTTAGCCACAGACTACCTTAAAGACATTGGAGGTGGGGTGATATTCTGTGACTCTCAAAGTGCTTTGAAATCAATGAACAGCCCGTCAGGTTCTATATCTAAAGTTGTATGTGATAATAAAAGAAATGTGATAACTGCCAATGAGAACAACTCTCATATCGAATTTGTGTGTATTTCGTCCCATGTTGGAATTAGGTATCATGACCGTGCTGATAGACTGGCCAATGAGGCATGTAAGAAAGAAAATGTTGACCGTGACCTTGGTCTGTCCAATGCTGTACTTAAAAACATTCAAGTCAGAATCATGAACTCTGATCTAGAAGAACTGAGAAATGCAGAGAGACCTGACAGTTGTAGCATTAGTAAATATGACAAATTTTGTAACAAGAGGTACCGGTATGGCCAGCATAAGGACAGAACCAGACAATGTGATGTAGTCGTGGCCAGAATTAGGCTAGGATACAGACACATCTGGCAAGTTAGTAACGCTGTACCCATACCGGAACACTCAGCATGTAAACTTTGTGATAAACCTTTAAAGCATACACTTGAACACTATATTATTGAATGTGACACTGTCAAAGACTTCAGGCCACCTGACTTATTGTATCATGAACTTTGTAATTACTACACTGAATCGGGGGTGCTTGGGGACATTCTTGCTGTTTATCCCAAAATTGCGAGCCCACACTGATTAGTCTTCAATTAGAATATGACGTCCAATGTATATGAACCACTGTCCTGCATGGCAGTGAACAGTGACATCACCTACATGAATCTGACCTATATATACTGTTAATGAATATGATGTATTTCTTTGCGCATGAACCGCTGTCCTGCGTGGCAGTGAGAAGTGATACCACCCTCAGTGTCAAGATCTGACTGAATTACTCATAATAGGCAAACTGTACTCCAAGCTTTGTCAGATAAATTTGTTAAACTAAAAACTAAACTCAGGAAGGTCTTCACGCCACCCCAGGCCCCGTGTCGAGGGTCCGGGCGGGGTGACGGCCTGTACTCACCCAACACGACGGCCAATACTCACACACGGACTCACACAACACCGCTGAATACATTGGTGGTGGTGGTGGTTCACGTACGCAAGATAAACAAATTTGGTCCAATCAAGTGAACGAGGAAGAAAAACAACAAGTGGGTATTTCCTGAGAGAGAGAGAGGGAGAGAGACCGTCTTATACAGGCAAAAAAAAATGCTTCACCACGCGCCCCCGTTATACTGTATTGGTCCGTAAATCTAACGCCTCGCCAACTTCACATCTTCATCCTTCATCCATATTTACACCGATAGAGATGAGGGAGAGGCCATGAGGGAGGAGGGAGATAATGTGAGGGAGGGGAGGGAGTGAGAGAAAGTGAGGGAAGGGAGGGAATGTGAGAGATATGGATTTTATTGATGTCAAACTAGGGAGGAGGGAATTAGTCTCCTATTGTGTCTAAATTTTCAATCTTTTCGACAAAATAAATAAATATCTGTTTGGGAAATCTCTCTTCCTTCCCACGGGTCCTCATAGGGGAGATGATGGTGGTGGGTGGTGGGGAGGAGTGGTGGGCGGTGGGGAGGAGTGGTAGAGGGTGGTGGGGAGGAGTGGTAGGGGGTGGCTGTGGTGGGGAGGAGTGGTGGGGAGGAGTGATAGGGAGGAGTGGTGGTGGTGATAGTTGCAGATAGTGATGGTGTTAGAGGTTAATGGTAGTAAATGGTGATAATGGTAGTAGATGGTAATGATGGTAGAGGGAGATGGAAATAAACCCTACACTGCTTTTATTGTGCCATCAAAACCGTTTTATCGGAAATTATCATGTAAATAGATAAGAAATTACCATTGCAATAAATATATTTGCCAACTAGACATGGTCCGGACAACTCTGCCCTCTTGTTCAACCTTAATACTGTACAACCCAGGTTGTACTGCTCCCCCATTATTTTATGTTTTTCAATTTCACTGTAATTTATGTATATACTTTTTGTAAAAAAAATAATAATAAATAAATAAAATAAATAAATATTGAAGTGATAACTGTGGTAACATTATGAGTTGTTCTTATTACCACCATGCTATTGTACTATTCCAGATGATACTAAATGTTACATAATACTTCCTTGAGATAAATGTATAGTATATATCAGGTGCCTAAAAGAGAGCTCAGGTTCTCAACTGGCTCAGCTATGTTAATATTGTTATTATTATCCAATCTGTATCTGTGTTTTTCTGGCTAAATAAACTGTTTCAATTCAATTCGGTAGCTTATCACCCAAAGGCCAGGTAATGAAAGCGTACTCTCTTACCTGAATGAGTGAACCTGTACACTCTAATCAAGGGGGAATGACTCTGCCCCTCTCTCTCAGATTATGAATACCTAATCTAACCAAGAAGAGGATAGTGTGTGTAAAGATCCAACTCACTCATCAAGGCGCTAAACTCATCCACTTTGAGAGGAGGAGGAGGAGGAGGGCGAACGATGAAAGAGCAAGTGTATGTCTGAGAGAGAGAGAGAGAGAGAGAGAGAGAGAGAGAGAGAGAGAGAGAGAGAGAGAGAGAGGCCCTTTCCCTTACGACAAAGTTTCTATGCACTGTCACAAAAACTTAAAGAAACAAATTAGAAAAAAGTACATTTCCTAATTTAATAAGCACTATTCTGTACACCTTTACAGAATACGTGTAAGGTTGGAAGGAGAGAAAATTAATTACACAAAGTACTCTCAATGGGGAGGTAGAAGTACAGTACTACACGAGGATATTTACCCAGTGGGAGGTAGTGAACATGAGGAATAACTACAGGTGGGGGGGGGGCTAACTCTTACCAGGTGGGGGGGGGCTAACTCTTACCAGGTGGGGGGGGGGGCTAACTCTTACCAGGGGGGGGGGGGCAACGAACGAGGCTTCTCACTAGGACAATGATGATGATGATGATGGCTCTCGCTCGTACATGTGGTATGAGGAGATAATTCTCTCACGGAAGGGAGGGAATGAATGATGGGAGGGAGGGAGGGCTAACGAAAGAAAATATTACTATCACTAATTATTATTATTATTATTATTATTATTATTATTATTGGATTATTTTATTATTATTATTATTATTATTATTATTATTATTATTATTATTATTGGATTATTATTATTATTATTATTATTATTATTATTATTATTATTATTAGTATTATTATTTTGTTGTTGTTGCTAAAAGCCATACCCACCATCAAACACACACACACAGAATCACATGTTCAGCCACACACCAACATGTACGGTGCTTCCTGATCATAATTTTCAGCACAGGAAGGTGACTGACCGACTGACTGACTGGACTGGCTAGCTGGTGTTATCTCTTACTTCAGATCCTGTTATGAATACCCCTCCCTTGTTCCCCTTATCAGCGTCACTCAGAATTTTATGAATGAACACCACCACCACTACCACCACTCCCTCCCCCGCCCGGAGCCGCCCTCTGTGTGTACACCGTAGTAAACATGTCCCATTGTGTTGATCTTTTTTTTTTTCTATGAGAGATTTTCATTCACAAACGCTACAAATTAGTGGTGAGAGTTAAAGAAATGAGAAAAAAGGTACCGTGAAAAAGATAAGTTTACTCTCTCTCTCTCTCTCTCTCTCTCTCTCTCTCTCTCTCCCTACCTCTTCTCCTCCCTCCCCACTTGACGACTTACCATCACGCCACTCTTTATGAATGACACCCAGGGACACATGTACCCAGATACGGCCAATTTCCTGTACTAGACTCTCTCTCTCTCTCTCTCTCTCTCTCTCTCTAAACAACCGCCAAAGTCGTGTCTCAATGATGATAAACATTCGACAATTGTTTTCTTATTCACTTTTCAACGAGCGGAAGAGATGCACAGAAAAAAAAAACATGCAGAGAGTGTGTGTGTGTGTGTGGTGGGGGAGGTTGTCCATCTGCAGTGGAGTTGGCATGAATGAAGAACACCCGGGTGGTAACTGAAGCCACAGAAGGAGATCCCTCTCCCTCCCTCTTCCCTCTCTCCTTACTTCCCTCTCTCCCTACCTACCCCCCCCCTTCCCACCCTCTCTCCCTCCCTACTCCCCTCTCCCTTACTTCTTCCTCCCCTCAATATCTCTTCAGTGTTGCAAGTTCTCCTGATAAATGCATTAGGGTGTTGCCAGTTCGTGTTCCGGCTAGAGATGTGTCCCAGTGTTTGTCATTCTGTTCAGTCCGTCATCCAGGAGTGAGCTCGAGTCTAGTGCATCACCACACCACACCCATGTAAATCACCACACCCATGTACATCACCACACCCATGTAAATCACCACACCCATGTACATCACCACACCGATGTACATCACCACAACCCATCAACATCACCGCACCCATGCAAGTCACCACACCCATGTACATCACCACACCCATGTAAATCACCACACCTATGTAAATCACCACATCCATGTGCATCACCACAACCCATCAACATCACCATACCCCTGTAAATCACCCCACCCAAGTAAATCACCCCAACCCATGTACATCACCCCACCCCCATGTACATCATTACCCACTGTGTGCACCTGCAAACACGTCTATCACCACGACCCACGTAATCCACCACAACTACGCAGCCATTCACAGAACTTTCATTCAGAACATTCCTCGACGTGTGACAGTTTCTGACGACTTACTCGAAAGATAAGACGTGATAAGAGGCTTGTATCCGCCATGTGAACATTGATCAGCCGGTCAGAGGATCAGGGAAGGTGACTTATGTAAGATAAAATATGATAAAACACACACACACACACACACACACACACACACACACACACACACACACACAGGAAACGAGAAAAAAACATTGATATGTAGAAGATTCAGAGTATTTTTTTTTTATATCTGAGTATTAGTGAAATGTTTGTTTGTAATAATAATAATAATAATAACAATAATAATAACAATAATAATAATAATAATAATAATAATAATAATAATAATAATAATAATTAACGGTTTATTGAAAAAGTTCTGCAGCCCGAAGGCTGAAAATATACATTGGTCATAAATGACTTATTACATACATTGGTGGTTTAACAAAAGCCTTCATTAGAGAAAGGTAAAGGACAGAAAAATTAGGTCAAATAAGAATGAGCCAAGGTGGATGACCAGAAAACTTAAACATGACATAGGAATAAAGAAAGGAATATATAAAAAATTAAAGGGAGGGGAGGAGCAGCTCAGAAACAGGTATAATGAACTATCTAGGAATGTTAAGAAAAATGTAAGGAAAGCAAAGAGAGACTATGAAATCAAAATAGCAAGAGAATCCAAGGCGAATCCCAAGGGATTTTTCCAGGTATATAGGACAAAGGTCAAGGACAAAGTTGGGCCTTTAAAGTCAGGGAGGGGAGAAGTGATAAATGGCAGTGAGGAAATAAGCAAAGCATTGAACAGCTACTTCTTATCAGTTTTCACAGAAGAAATTTGCGATGAAATTCCAGAGGTGGAACTGATATTTAATGGAAAGGAAGAAGAGAAATTAAAGAATATCACTATCAGAAAAGAGGATGTTCTTAAGAAGATAAATAAACTAAAGAAAACAAAATCCCCAGGGCCGGATGAAATTTTCCCTCGAGTCTAGGGAACAGATTAGCGGACCCCTCGTAAACTTATTTACAAAATCATTAGACACCGGAGTTGTGCCAGACTTGTGGAAACAGGCAAATGTAGTACCCATATTCAAAAAGGGAGACAGAGCATCAGCGTCAAATTACCGGCCGATCAGTTTGACGTCAGTAGTGGGGAAATTTCTTGAATCAATTATTGCAGACAGCATCCGATCGCATCTAGAGAAAAGCAAATTACTCTACGACACTCAACATGGGTTTACAAAGGGAAAATCTTGTCTAACAAATTTGCTAACGTTTTTTACGAAAGTCTTCGAGGTAGTAGACAATGACGAAAATTACCATGTTATTTACTTAGACTTTAGCAAAGCATTTGACAGAGTACCACATCAGAAGCTTCTGAGAAAAATTAAGGCTCATGGTATCGAGGGGAAAGTTTTAAATTAGATAAAATCATGGCTCACCGACAGAACGCAGAGGGTCAGCGAAGATGGTGTTAAATCTGAGTGGGGCCGTGTAACCAGTGGGGTTCCCCAGGGGTCAGTACTCGGCCCACTCTTGTTCATAATCTACATAAACGATCTAGATACTGGGATCAGCAGTGACATAAGCAGGTTTGCGGATGACACCAAAATAGGGCGGCAAATTAATTCAGGGCAGGATACAAATGCATTACAGGAGGAGCTAAATAAACTCCAGGGGTGGTCTGAAAAATGGCAAATGAAATTCAACACCAGCAAGTGCAGCGTACTTAATATTGGAAGAACAAATACTTATAATGTATACAGCCTTAACAACATCAACCTAGAGAAGTCGACTTGTGAAAGAGACCTAGGGGTACTTGTAAGCCCGGACCTACGGCCTAGAAAACAGTGCGTTAATGTTCGAAATAAGGCAAACAGAGTATTGGGTTTTATATCTAGAAGTGTAAGTAACAAGAGTGCAGAGGTCTTATTGCAACTATATCTTGCGCTAGTCAGGCCGCACCTCGATTATGCGGTTCAGTTCTGGTGCCCCTATTATAGAATGGATATAAATTCACTAGAGTCAGTGCAGCGAAGAATGACAAAAATGATTCCGGGACTTAGAAACCTTCCATATCAGGATAGATTAAAGAAACTTAACTTGCATTCCCTAGAAAGACGAAGAGTGCGGGGAGATATGATAGAAGTATTTAAGTGGGTGAAAGGAATCAATAAAGAGGATATAGATAAAGTTCTTATAATATCCGAGCAGGATAGGACTCGGAGCAACGGATTCAAGTTGGATAAGTTTAGGTTTAGGAGGGAGATAGGAAGAAACTGGTTCACAAATAGGGTGGTGGACGAGTGGAACAAGCTTAGCAACTTTGTAGTAAGTGCGGGAACTCTGGAAAGTTTCAAAAGGAGGCTAGATAGATTCATGGATGATAGAGAGTGGTAGTAACTCTCGACAGGAGCTGCCATGCACAGGCCAACCGGCCTATTGCAGACTCCTTATTTTCTTATGTTCTTATATAGTGAACATACAGATTAATGTAGGTGTAGTAACTTCCTCCCAGATGGTGTTAGGAGGGACCTCACGTGGTGTTTTAACTCCCTCCCAGATGGTGTTAGGAGGGACCTCATGTGGTGTAGTAGTAGTAGTTGCCTTACAGATGGTGTTATGAGGGAACTGACGTGCTGTAGTAATTCCCTCACAGATGGTGTTATGAGGGACCTCACGTGGTGTAGTTATTCCTTCACAGATGGTGTTATGAGGGGCCTCACGTGGTGTAGTAACTCCCTCACAGATGTGTTTTGAGGGGCATCGCGTGGTGTACGAATTCCCTCACAGATGGTGTTATGAGGGACCTCACGTGGTGTAGTAATTCCCTCACAGATGATGTTATGAGGGACCTCACGTGGTGTAGTAATTCCCTCACATATGGTGTTACGAGGGACATGTGGTGTAGTAATTCCCTCACAGATGGTGTTATATGAGTGAGGTGTGGTCCCAGGCCTTCCTATCGTAGACGGATTAACACATCCCTGGTTGTTGTTGGGTCTCACGGGCCGTTATCACTGGGTACCTGGGACCTCACTGTGTGAAGGTTACCTTGGGTACGACTCGTCTGTTACTGTTGAGTTGTTCTCACTGACTTAAGCACTGTTCACCACTGTTCACCTCTGTTCAACACTGGTTCCATTCTTTTTCTAAATGAAATTGTAACTTCTGGTGAGAACTTGTTGATATTCCGGTGGGGAGGAGGGTTCAGGGGAGGGAGTTGGTATGGGCCAACTTAACAGTTGACCTGGCTGCTCCCAGAGGAGCGCCAGGTACGTCTTGACCCTTCAGTGGTCAAGGATGTAGTGTGTGTGTGTGTGTGTGTGTGTGTGTTCGTGTGTGTGTGTGTGTGTAATATAACAGTGTTTGAGGAAGCAGTAACATAGAGGCGTCGTAAGAAGACTCCGAGACAACCGTCGTGGCCCTGATGGTCACCTGGTTGATTCAGCCAATCCAAGAGTCTTTTATGGCAATAATTATTATTATTATTATTATTATTATTATTATTATTATTATTATTATTATTATTATTATTAATCTAAAATACCACCCACGTATATCAATGAGGGAAGAGTGTAGAGGTGAAGGAGAGGAATAAGAGTGAATAGGGGAAGGCAGAGGTCAAAAGGGGGTGGATTTCTTTCGAGGGGAGAAACGGGGTAAGACCTAAGAGTTGGGAGATTTCGTAGTGTAAAGCGTAAGGGTGTAGTGTGTGTGGTGCCGTGTGTGATGGTGGTGTAATGTGTGGTGGTGGTGGTGGTGGTGTAGTGTGTGGTGGTGGTGTAGTGTGTGTGGTGTAGTGTGTGTGGCGCAGTGTGTGGTGGTGGTGGTGGTGGTGTGTGGTGGTGGTGGTGGTGGTGTAGTGTGTGGTGGTGGTGGTGGTGTAGTGTGTGGTGGTGGTGGTGGTGGTGTGGTGGTGGTGGTGGTGGTGTAGTGTGTGGTGGTGGTGGTGGTGTAGTGTGTGGTGGTGGTGGTGGTGTAGTGTGTGTGTGGTGTAGTGTGTGTGGTGCAGTGTGTGGGGTGCAGTGTGTGGTGGTGGTGTAGTGTGTAGTGGTGGTGGTGTAGTGTGTAGTGGTGGTGGTGTAGTGTGTAGTGGTGGCGGTGTAGTGTGTGGTGGTGGTGGTGTGGTGGTGGTGGTGTGGTGGTGGTGGTGGTGGTGGTAGTGTGGTGGTGGTGGTGGTGGTGTAGTGTGTAGTGGTGGTGGTGTAGTGTGTGGTGGTGTAGTGGTGGTGGTGTAGTGTGTGGTGGTGTGGTGGTGGTGGTGGTGTGTGTGGTGGTGGTGTAGTGTGTAGTGGTGGTGGTGTGTGGTGGTGTAGTGTGTGGTGGTGTAGTGTGTGGTGGTGTAGTGTGTGGTGGTGTAGTGTGTAGTGGTGTAGTGTGTAGTGGTGGTGGTGTAGTGTGTGGTGGTGTAGTGTGTGGTGGTGTAGTGTGTGTGATGGTGGTGTAATGTGTGGTGGTGGTGGTGTGGTGGTGGTGGTGGTGTAGTGTGTGGTGGTGGTGTAGTGTGTGGTGATGGTGTGTGGGAGTAGAGTGTGTTAGGTGTAGTGTCCTGGGGGGTAGTGTGTGTTGGGTGAAGTGTGTGTTGGGTAAAGTGTGTATTGGGTGTAGTGTGTGTGTGTTGGGTGAAGTGTGTGTTGGGTGTAGTGTGTGTGTGTTGGGTGTAGTGTGTGGGGGTGTAGTGTGTGGGGGCGTAGTGCGTGTTGGGTGTAGTGTGTGTTGGGTGTAGTGTTCTGGGTGTATTGTGTGGGGAGGGTAGTGTGTGGGGGTGTAGTGTGTGGGGGCGTAGTGTGTGTGTAGGGTGTAGTGTCCTGGGGGAAAGTAGTGTGCGTTGGGTGTTGTGTGTATTGGGTGTAGTGTGCGTTGGGTGTAGTGTGTGGTAGTGTGTGTTGGGTGTAGTGTCCTGGGGGAGTAGTGTGTGTTGGGTGTAGTGTGTGTTAGGTGTAGTGTCCTGGGCGTATTGTGTGGGGAGGGTAGTGTGTGGGGGTGTAGTGTGTGGGGGTGTAGTGTGTGGGGGTGTAGTGTGTGTTGGGTGTAGTGTGTGGTAGTGTGTGTTGGGTGTAGTGTCCTGGGGGGGGAGTAGTGTGTGTTGGGTGTAGTGTGTGCTAGGTGTAGTGTCCTGGGTGTATTGTGTGGGGAGGGTAGTGTGTGGGGGTGTAGTGTGTGGGGTGTAGTGTGTGGGGGTGTAGTGAGTGTGGGGGTGTAGTGTGTGTTGGGTGTAGTGTGTGGTAGTGTGTGTTGGGTGTAGTGTCCTGGGTGTATTGTGTGAGGAGGGTAGTGTGTGGGGGTATAGTGTGTGGGGGCGTAGTGTGTGTTGGGTGTAGTGTCCTGGGGGGAGTAGTGTGTGTTAGGTGTAGTGTCCTGGGTGTATTGTGTGGGGGTGTAGTGTGTGGGGGCGTAGTGTGTGTTGGGTGTAGTGTCCTGGGGGAAAGTAGTGTGCGTTGGGTGTTGTGTGTATTGGGTGTAGTGTGCGTTGGGTGTAGTGTGCGTTGGGTGTAGTGTTTGGTGGGTGTAGTGTCCTGGGGGGACTAGTGTGTGTTGGGTGTAGTGTCCTGGGGGGAGTAGTGTGTGTTGGGTGTAGTGTGTGTTAGGTGTAGTGTCCTGGGTGTATTGTGTGGGGGTGTGGTGTGTGGGGGCGTAGTGTGTGTGTTGGGTGTAGTGTCCTGGGGGGAGTAGTGTGTGTTAGGTGTAGTGTCCTGGGGGAGTAGTGTGCGTTGGGTGTAGTGTGTGGTAGTGTGTGTGTTGGGTGTAGTGTCCTGGGGGGAGTAGTGTGTGTTAGGTGTAGTGTCCTGGGGGGAGTAGTGTGTGTTAGGTGTAGTGTCCTGGGGGGAGTAGTGTGTGTTAGGTGTAGTGTCCTGGGTAGTGTGTGTTAGGTGTAGTGTCCTGGGGGGAGTAGTGTGTGTTAGGTGTAGTGTCCTGGGGGGAGTAGTGTGCGTTGGCTGTAGTGTGTGGTAGTGTGTGTGTTGGGTGTAGTGTCCTGGGGGGAGTAGTGTGTGTTAGGTGTAGTGTCCTGGGGGGAGTAGTGTGCGTTGGGTGTAGTGTGTGGTAGTGTGTGTTGGGTGTAGTGTGTGTTGGGTGTAGTGTCCTGGGTGTTTTGTGTGGGGGGGTGTGTTGGGTGTAGTGTCCTGGGTGTTGTGTGTGGGGGGTGTAGTGTCCTGGGTGTAGTGTGCTGGGTGTAGTATGCTGGATGTAGTGTCCTGGGTGTAGTGTGCTGGGTGTAGTGTCCTGGGTGTAGTGTGTGTGGGGTATAGTGTCCTGGGTGTAGTGTCCTGGGTGTAGTGTGCTGGGTGTAGTGTGTGGGGGGTATAGTGTGCTGGGTGTAGTGTGCTGGGTGTAGTGTGCTGGGTGTAGTGTCCTGGGTGTAGTGTGTGGGGGGATTAGTGTTTGTGGGGATATTGAGTGTGTGGGTATGTATAGGACAAGGAGAGGGGAAAGAAGGGGAAAGAAAAGGAGGCGTAGAATGTGGTGGGGAGAGGGAAGGGGAGGAGCAGGGATGTAGGAGTACAGGGAATAAAAAGGAAGAAGTAAGGGTGCGTGGGTGTGTTGAGAAGGGGAGGAAAAGGGGGCGTGGGTGAGGGTGAGGTGCACGTGAACGCAAAACATGATGATGAGGGTAGGTAGTACCAGCAAAGGGAGAAAGAGGAGGGAGGAGAGAGGAGGGTGAAAGAGGAGGGGAGGGAAGGCAGTTGTACCCTAATTTACGAGTAAATATAGAGATCATAAAGCGAGGGGGAGTGGAAATACTATCACGGAGTCAAGGAACCCTGGCGGGAGGGGGAGGGGGGGATCAGTCTGATGTGTTCGTACCCTACCC
Organism: Homarus gammarus; assembly: GCA_958450375.1. NCBI lineage: Eukaryota > Metazoa > Arthropoda > Malacostraca > Decapoda > Nephropidae > Homarus > Homarus gammarus. Next base: position 1,471,358 of record CAUDMG010001226.1, on the reverse strand, counting down.
TTTGCGGACTTCCCCCTCCCCCCACAACAGACACTAAAGACGCGCGGTGGTGTAGGGGCCGTCGGAGAAGGTGGTGACGTTGATGGTCGGAGATGGGGAGGGGGGGGGGGGGTAACGTAGGGTTAGGGAGAATAATTATTCTCTCTCTTGTTGCCTGGCTGCCTGGGTTCTCTCTCTTGCTGGGGGAGAGAGGGGTGCTGCTGCTGACGGGGCAGGAGGGGGGGGGGGTGGAGAATCAGGTTCAGCGTGATGGATTTTTTCTTACTTGGTGGCGAATCCACGACAGGAAGGAGAGGAAATGTGAGGATTTAACCTGTTTCAAGAGTGAAAGTGTGAGGAGCGTGTGTGTGGGGAGGGGGGGGGGGGTGAGGGATTCATTGCCTCATTAAAGGGTCGACTGTGTACTGCACGTGAAAGTTTTCAATCATAATGAAATAAGAGATAAAGAGGGAGGGGTGAGTCGGTGAATTGGCCAAACATCCTGTGGGGGAGGTATGAGTCCCAAGTGACGTAAGGTAGAGGAAGGTCAGAGACGGAATCCTGCAAGTGTGTCAAGGATTCTCTCGGTAGCTCAGCGATATTAGGACTTTTGAATTGTGGGTGGAGGTGGAGGTGGAGAAGGTAGGGAAGCGAGGGGGAGGAGCTGCCACCTCCCACTCAAGGGATCTCCCCAACACACTTTCACTCAACTTCTTGACCTTCGTCGTCTGGCCATGGGACTATCTTCTCATAGATGAACCGTTTTACTTAATAAGGTGTTTGACGATGCTCAGAGACCCTAAGGTGGAGTCCTGCACCTGCGCGTTGGCCCACTTTACAGTTTATTCCGCTTTTCTTTCTATATCTCTTTTGCTGTGTTGCCGCACAGAGCCGACGTGCTGGTTTAAACACTCAAAGGAAAATATAAGAAGCTCATGTTTGCTTATATGAACTTGAAGCCCCTCCTGATGGTGCACTGATTAAACTGCAACAGCGAGTGACGGTGTTCATAGAGTGGACACCTTGTACACGTTGGTGGTCCTCATAATACACACGCCAGGCCTGCGTGTAAGAGCCGCGATACTTGGTCAAGGAGAGACGACGTGATATGTCAATGTTATCACCCGCGTGCCCCGTCCTTTTACCAAATGACGTTACTTTATCCACCTCCCGATATACCCAAGTGTAATGGGAGGATTTCAGTGGTCTGAACTGTGGTGTTAACTTCTAAAAAAAAGTAAACATTTGAGTAGTTGTGGTTACAATAGTATAATTATAAATTATTTATTGAGGGAATTTAAAAATATGAATAAGAATATTGATAATTAATAAGAGAAAATAAAACACACACTAGTTACATCACCTGAAGAAAACTATGTAGGCCGGGAGGAAGACAACCTCCAACACTCACAAGACCTGTATAGGAAGTCACTTCTCTGCCTCCTCCTTTTTCCGCCCCTTCACCCCCTCCCGACAATACCTTATTCCCATACCCCCCTTGTCCGACAATCTCCCAATGCTGTCTAGACTACCCCTCTCCCTCGTATGCCCGCCCCCTCCTCTCCGTCACCCCTCCCTGATCCCATATTGCAAGAAGGAGTGAAAACATGTTATCTCCTCTCTCGGCGAGTACATTTTCCGGGCTTATTGGCTGCGTATTTCGGTAACGCAAGTGAGGGGTTCCCACCGAGAAATGTCCGCGGGTTAGATATTGTACGGGGAATTTACCGCCTGTGCGACATGCTCGGTGGGAGGTGAATATTGCCGGATTGGGTGAATGGTTGACAGCAGCTGCGGGGGCTGGAATGCGAGTTATGTGGCCGCCCTTATGTAGTGGTGTTGCTACGCTGTTCGCCCGTCCGCCGACCCACACTGTGACACCGATCACCCCCACCCACCACCACCTTCTGCTGATGAGTCTTGTTGCTCCTGAAGATGCTATTTGTTATTTTTTTACCTTTTCTCTGCTGTTTTATCGCTCACTACTGCTGCTGCTACTACTGCTTCTAACACTGTCGTGCCACCTCTCTTGCGGCAACACCAGCTTCTTCAACTCCTGCTGCTACTTCACCTACTCTTATTGTCCTTTCCACTTCCCCCAACCCCACCTCCTGCTGGTTCCTGTCCCAGCTGTCTGGCTGTCACCACCGTCCGTCTAGCCCTATTTGCTGCTGGACGCTTCTGCCCCGTTGATTCAGAGCCTCCCTGGTGCGTCTCCCATTGTTCTTTTTTTTTTCTCTGTCGAAGAGACGTTCCTCTCCGCGGGTTCTCACTCTCGCTTGTCAGAAGGCTCACCCTATTTCCCTCCTGGACCGCTCGCTGTTGCCAGGGTGAACTGGAAGGCTACATCGCCAACCTCCGCCGTGCGTCCCTTCTTCGCTGTGTTTGGGTGTGAAGAAAGGGTGGCCCTGTGTCACACCTCTTCCTCCACCGCTTCCATCCACCACCGCTTCCATCCACCACCTCTTCCATCCCTCTTCTTCTCCCCCCCCCCCTTCTACCACCACCTTCACCACCACCATCTCCTTGTTGCTAGGGAACTACTCACACGTGGGTTATTTTTAGCCTCTTGCCGCGTCACCGTTGCAATATTTGGGGGTCACCGTAATGATATCCTAACCCCCTCCACCCTTTCCCGCCCTACCATACCCCTCACCACCTCTCCGTACCCCCTTCCCCCTCCCCCCGTAACCCCTCCTGCACCTGTCCGACATTACTTAAGCATCATTATTATTCGCGCCTTGTTGTTAAAGTCTTTTCTCGGCGATGGGTTTAACTTCTTCAATGTGTGTGTGTGTGTGTGTGTGTTAAGTATGCGAGTGAGTTTAATGTGTGAGAGTTGAGTGTGAGAGTGTGATACTTGAGTGTATGAGTGTGAGAGAGAGAGAGTGAGTTGGGTGTGTGAGAAGTGAACGAATTATTTGTTGATCAGAGTACATCAAGGATCAAGGCAACATATCACCAGGCTACAACAGGGTACCAGAACCAGTGCTTAGGGACGAGAGAGAGAGAGAGAGAGAGAGAGAGAGAGAGAGAGAGAGAGAGAGAGAGAGAGAGAGAGAGAGAGAGAGAGAGAGAGTCCTTCACACCTTTCATCTGCACACCATCACGAGGTACCATACGCATCTAAGCACGCAATCTTTACGCACCATAGTCCACCATGTGCGTAAGATCTTAAGTATTATCCAAAAAATCCATATGCGCATTAGCTTTACGCATCATAAAACACCAATATTACGCATCCTATCGCATTATAATTTCCTATATACGCACCGTCAAAATTTAACGCATTACAACACTCATATGTGTACTATCACAACGCATTACTGACACCCACATACACACGAGACACATAAGTATACGCCATACATTACGCACCATTTACTACCATATACACACACACACACACACACCACCTTTACACACCATAAACAGTATATACGCACCATCCTCCCCAAACGTCTCACATGCTACATCTAAAACATATCCATATACTATTTACGCACATATACGCAGTTCCCTTCAAACACATTATACACGTCTATAACCAAGTCATCTACGCATAATAAACCACGCACCATATACGCAGCCACTTTCACAGACCATACTCGTTCATATTCATCATATTTAAGCGTAAGCATTACCCATCATACGCGTTCATAGGCAATACACATCGTCTTTATATGCCCTATACATAACTAAAGGTTTATACGCACCTCCATCATACCATACACAACAACCACATAAACCTTAACTTCTTATATACATGAATCATACACGACCATACACTCGTAATCAATACCAGTATAAACTAAATGGCCATACACTATAATCATCATTTCCATATCAATAGTCTCTCTCTCTCTCTCTCTCTCTCTCTCTCTCTCTCTCTCTCTCTCTCCGTATCGTCCACCAGCTTCCTCTCCTCCACTCGTTTCCTCTCAACAAACCCACCGAATAGACAATACCCTTCAACACCCCCCCCCACCCTCCTTCTCTCCCACTCTCATCTCTCCCTCCTCTCTCTACCCCTGCCTCTCCTCTCTCCCTCCTCTCTCTACCCCTGCCTCTCGTCTCTCCCTCCTCTCTCTACCCCTGCCTCTCCTCTCTCCCTCCTCTCTCTACCCCTGCCTCTCCTCTCTCCCTCCTCTCTCTCTACCCCTGCCTCTCATCTCTCCCTCCTCTCTCTACCCCTGCCTCTCATCTCTCCCTCCTCTCTCTACCCCTGCCTCTCCTCTCTCTACCCCTGCCTCTCATCTCTCCCTCCTCTCTCTACCCCTGCCTCTCCTCTCTCTACCCCTGCCTCTCCTCTCTCCCTCCTCTCTCTACCCCTGCCTATCCTCTCCCCCTCCACCCCGGCTCGCCTGGAAATTATTAGGTGGTCATTTCCACACAGTCGGTCAGTGCCATCTAGCGTGGTATTCAACCCCACTACTCCTCTCTTCCACCCTGACACCCTCTTGACCTCATCCTCCACCCATTACACCTCATCCTCCACCCCTTACACCTCATCTTCCACCCCTCACATCTCATCCTCCACCCCTCCCTCCCCAGCTGGTGTCTGGCTACAAGTGAACACTCTTAGGAGCGCTCCTCCTTGAATGCGAATGAGATAACATTTACCCGTTAGCGCACCAGCTCGGGGCATGAGAGTGATCCAGTTTTCCCAGGACAGACAAGTTCCCACGTACCCTGCTCTCTCTCTCTCTCTCTCTCTCTCTCTCTCTCTCTCTCTCTCTCTCTCTCTCCTCCTTTTCGTCTGCCCTCCCCTTTCTCCTGTTCCTTTAGTCTCGCCTGTCTACGCTATTTCGCCCATTACACCAGCAGAGTGGGCTACGATTCTCCACTCTATCCCATCTCCCGAGCGTGTACGAGTGTGTGTACACATCGCTGTTCAGGAACACCTCTCTCTCTCTCTCTCTCTCTCTCTCTCTCTCTCTCTCTCTCTACTTTACAATTATGGCCACCCGGGAGTCCAGCCACCTACAACAAGACAAAAAATAAAATAATTTCCCCCACAAACAAATTTCTGTTCTTTTGTAAGTGTACGCTGTGTCGCTGATAACTAAAAAAAACCTATTGTGTTATCCGTGTTGTGGAAATAGTGAGGCACGGGACACTATGGTATTCATATCTGGAAATAGAGAGTGATTGTAGCGCCGCACTGTGCTGTCCCTGGGGAGACCACCCCCAGTCCTTACCATTTCTGCGTCGGAATTTAGGGGAAACGTGCCTTTTAGACACGGCGTATTGCACATATCCCTTACCCACCTCTGCGGGTGATGATGAATACCTCGCTACCTCTTGCTTTACTCAACCTGAATATTCCAGTGAGGGGCCTCTAACGTACTGTATAATGATGTGCTGTACAATGTTGTATAATGATGATGTATAACGCTGATGTATAATAATGCATGTTGATGATGTATAATAATGCATAATGATATATAATACTAATGTTGTATTATGATAATGTATAATGATCACGTATAATGCTGAAGTTGTATAATGACAAAGAATTATATACTGTATAATGATGACGTGACACTTTCTATTCGAGTTACTGTTTATTGAAGACTAGTGAATAAATATTAGTGAGAAGACATTGTATATATTATGGAACATGTAGAGTGATTGTTTATCTGTCTGTCGGTCTGTCGGTCTATTCATCCATTCATCCATTCATCTATTTATCCATCCATCTACTTATCCACTCATTTATCCATCTTCTCTATCTATCTATCTATCTCCTCATTCCCTCTACCTCCTCTCTTTCGTTCTTTCTACCAATGTTCTCTTTTCCTTCCTTTCAATCACTCCCCTCTCTTCTTTCGTCCCTTCCATCCACTTCCAAATCCATACTGAGAAAATCCGGTTCCAAATCCGTACTTATCCATGTTTTGAAGTGTACCTTTAAACCGGAGGAGATTTATGAGTGGTCTTTAAATGCCAACAATACAGTACACTCCTTCGGCCTGTGTCCCTTATAATCAAGCGAGAGGCTTACATGGGTTTGGTTATGACTCTCGTATGACTACTTGTCTTAATAAACAAATACAAAAAATAGTTATGACTTGATGCACCGTGAAGCACAGTCTTGGTGCACCGTGAAGCACAGTCACCAACCACGGAAGAACACACAGTAACATCTCCTACTATATTGTTCATCATTGTCACAATTATTGTTGGTAAGACTTTTGATATGTGTGTGTGTGTGTGTGTGTGTGACCAGCGTACCGTGTAGTGCTTGTGGTGGTGAAACAGCTGTATGAATATTTTATTAATCGTAAACAAATCCGTGCTACCAACAGACGCGGATTCCTTTACACCTCTCCCCTCCCTCCCTCCCCCCTCCATCGCGTTTCCCTGTTGAACTAAATTGAACTCTGAAACGCCGTCTCCCGCTCACAAAGGGTGACCCATGCAAAAACTCCCCCAGACAGCCGGGGTCTCCACACACGGGTGCACACACACTCACCCCAGACTCTCACCTCAACTTACTTCCTCGCTTCTCTCCTTTCACCTGAACACTCTCTCTCTCTCTCTCTCTCTCTCCACCCCGTCTGCCAATCGCTCTACTTTTCTTACAACATCCCTTCCCTAACCCTTACCTGTCCATTTTCTATCCACGTGTCCATACTAACTCAATCAGCCATTCAAACCACCCTACTAATACTTTCTCTCCCCCATCACCTGTAACCATGCCATTTCCTCGTTACACGTCAACAAGGACCTCTACTTCCCATCTGTCATTCAAAACCTTGATTAAACGAGCTTCGGTTCATGGGTTTCGAAGCACTTAGCCCGAGTGTCAGTTTCTGGGGTTAATGAACCTTTTATGTGGTGTTTACAGTTATAAGCCGTAAGGTTAGTGGGTAAGTGTTTAACTACGGGTTACCAGGCCTCTAAAATATGACATTGATGGTACTATTAACTAAAGATAATATAGACTATAAACAACAAGGATTCGAAGCTTCAATCACCACGTTCGTTAAATTCCTACAAAATCGGTGATTCTCGGGTAGGATGTTATTTACAATCTTCACTACAGACACATAATCGATCCAACCCCCCCCCCCCTCCCTCCCCCGATATACACACAGTCATGGGACAAAACTCATATCGGGTTATTGTCTTCTTTTTGCTGTTTCATATAATACGATACTTCTGGAGTCAGTATTTTCGTCAAGTTGATAAACAAAATACTGGTGGGTCTCAAATCTCTTTTAAATATTTAGTGGTAGTGAAATATTTAGTGATCAGTAAAGTCAGGCTCTCAATGGCGTATAACTTTAAAACACTCCCGTACTCTAGGCTGTCAGGTTGGTTCCTTGACATTTCAGGACGCACACCTCATGTTACTCACTCCCTCACTCACTTCCTCACTTCTCATAATCTGGAACATTTTACTCACCATCTCACTTACTTATTCGTTACTTATATCCTTATTTACTGTTCAATATAAAAAAATATTAATTTTCTTTGGCTACTTTTCAGGTTAATAAGTTACTTAAAAATTTTTTAAAATATATTCATTTCCGTGTTATATTTATTTGTGTGTTTGATAGTAGTGACTTAAATCCCACACACACTTGATACGTACAAAAACACGCACAAAAACACACGCACAAACACACCCACACCTACCAGTCCCCTCTGCCACTGAATTAGTAAAAGCATTTGAAATAGTAAGGCGATTGGACAAACTCGGGAACAAACTCTGCAAGGAGTTCTCCCCGGAACTAGCTAAACCCCTCTGCTCCATTATCAATGCTTCCCTCAGTCAAGAAAAATGCCCAGCTGACTGGAAGACCTCATATATGTCACCAGTGCCCAAGTCACCCAGCCCACAGTTTTTAAATTAACTATGACCTATTGCCATCACTCCAATACCCAGCTTAATCTGCTTAACTTTCCTGTTTGACTGGGCTTATGCTGCTATTGCAGGCGCCATAGATCCTCAGCAATTTGGGAACAATAAAACTTTCTCTACCACTCACGGTCTTGTCATCTTTCTTGACTACATATAACGCCATCTGGAAATCCGCAAAACGTCTGTGGCTGTCTCCTTCATTGACTTCAAGGTATTCGATTAGTCAACCACAATTTAATTATAAACAAAGCCATTGACCTCGGGTTTCGGAGAAGTCTTATACCATGGCTTGCAGATTTCCTTAGTGACTGACGCCAAACCGTACGCTACCGAGGAGCTGTCTCCACCTTTCAGTCACTCACCAAGATGGGACCGCTCTGCTTCCTCATTATCAATGATGCCCGAAGAGAAATTCCCGCTCGCTGATATACGTCGACGACTCCACCATTGGGATCAGTGTGATCTACTCGGCTACCGACTATACCGCCCTCCAGAATATATTGAACAGTCTCCAAAATTGGTCCAACAACCATGTCACCATCAACCATAGCACGATCATGGTTATGCATATCAACCTCTCCTCCGACCATGTCCCACTTCACTCCATCACACTGGACTCCTCCAATCTCCCCAGCGTCACTATCGATAACAAACTGAATTGGAAGGCACACGTCAGCTGCAACTGTCCAATCTTTCTACTTTCGTCTTCACCTCCTCCGTCGTCTCAAGTCCCTCGGAGTTCCCGAGCCTGAGCTTCTCAGTGTTTACCGAACATTCATACTCCCTAAGCTCACCTAAGCTTCCCCTGCCCGGTCTTCCACCTTAATTCCTCACGGCGAGAACACCTAGAAAAACCGCAGAGGGCGTGCAAGATTATTATCTCCCCCTCCTACTCCACATTATCGGGAAGCCCTCAATACACGAGATCCTTCGTCAGCAAATTACTGTTCGACACTACAGCCGTGTGCAGCCCATACGACCACGTGCTGATCGCTATAAGAACAGCCCAGTCCCAACCATTGTAAAGGTTTCAACAACTCGCAGTTAACCAGTGTGTTCACTCCCTGCAATTTTATTTTTCATTGTTGGTGTGCTGAAATTCCTTGTTAATTGACCCCTTCCCCCTTATTATATACATTTCATTATATATTATACATATAGCAATTACGTTACTTGTATATTATTTGCCGATCAAGTGTTCCATTCCCTGTTGACTGTATATTTTCAGTCCTTTCGCTGCCATGTTCACTCAATAAACCGTTAATTATTTTTATTATTATTATTATTATTATTATTATTATTATTATTATTATTACACACACACGACCCCCCCCCCTTCCCCTCCCTCCAATAATCTACAATTGCTGTTGAAATCTATCGCATCCTCAATAGGGTAAGAGGATTTAAGGATTCCCTCTATCTGCCAATTTAAGAGCTGCCCCTAGAGATAATCCTTAATCTATAGGCCAGGCGGGAGGAAGACGCCCCGTCAGGATATATCAACTTCTGTCCGATATTTTTCTTTCCGGATCCCGTTTTTTGTTAACCGTCTGGTGGCAAGGTGATCTGCGACTATCCCTTCATAGGTCTTCGTCGATTTCGTTCTTATGGTCGGAAGACACGATGTTACTCGATTGGGATTTTCGATCTTACAAACATGAGAGGCTTGACTCTGTCTTGGCCATCTATTGTTGATTTTTCTTATTTTTTTTTGTCAGCTGTCTGAATTTCTGGTTAGTACGTGAGACGGAAGGTTCCAATACTATTTTTTTTCCTTTGCCTCTTAGTTACGGGTCTTGTGATCGGTCTTTTGTATATATCGGATTTTCCTTGCACTTGTGGGTTTTATTCTTGTCCTCTCGATCCTATGCATCGCCTTTTTTTTCCCTCTCTTTCTCTCTTTTTATCCCTTCGTTTTTGCTTCGTAGTGTTTGATATTATACGAGCGTGGGAAGACAGGGTCGTTAACGGTGATTGGTGAACACGGCTGCTGATGCTGCCTGGGGGAGTAATCGCCATGTTGCTCTCCTGAATTAGAGTGTCTGAGACATCGGCCAACCTCCCGAAGCCATTTAAAGTCCTCCCAGTACTTCCGGATGCGTCTGAGAGAACTTTGTGAACCGCTCTTACGCCTCCCGGAGCTTCCTCAAAACTCTTGAAGAGTTTTCAGGCGTTTCAATGCTTCCTGAAACCTAATATAGCCTCCTGAAACCTCGAAGTCTTAAGACCTCCTGAAACGTCTTAAGACCTTCTGAAACGTCTTGGGGCCTCCTGAACCGTCTTAAAGCCTCTTGAAACGTCTAAAAACCTCCTGAAGCACCCAAAAGCCTGTTGGAGTGTCCTTCAGTTTTCTGAGGAGTCCTCAATCATGATGCCGCTACCTGTAGAATATGTCAGCATGTCACTCTAAGAAACAGGTTCCAAAACTCTCCCAAACACTCGACCACTTTCCGGCTGCACCCAGATTCAACATGGTAATTTTGTCTTGTAACAGATGTTAAGGGAACGCATCTCGTGCCTGATGCCTTTATTGTGGTTTAGCTGAGGTGTGCGAGCTACGCGTGTTCTTGCAGCTACACTTACGAGGAAAAGTTTACCCACAAACTTTTGAAACTTTTAGCACAGAAAGTAACGTATAAGGACTGATTCTCGCAATTTTTTTCTTGTAGTTTTTAATCTTTACTTGTTGACATGAGTTATGTTTATCCCCCTGTATACAACACACTGGAAACGTTGCTGATGTTTAGAAAATAAAAGTTATGTATTTTCTGACGGATAATACATGGTAATCCTTGAAGTATATATTACAAGAGAACGAGAGAAATACTGGTAGTTTATAGAAGGAAAATGAGATACTTTGACCACGTAATGAGGGATTAGAGGATAATAGTAGACGTATTTATAAGTAATATTAAAGGTGGGAGGGCCAGAGGCAGGTAGGAGGGTCAGAAGAAGGTATAGAGACTAGGTTGGATGAATGAAATTATAACCTGTGGTCCCGGGACAGATTTACATACACTCTGGAAGGATTGGTAAACACAACCAAAAAATACCTGGAGTGGAGGACAGTGGTTACTAACCTTGATAAGTTGATTGGCAGGAATGTAAACAAACATCAATTTTCTGAAATGGAAAAAAGAAATACTACATTATCTGACCTGGATATACGACTTTGTTAAATAAAATAAAAGAAGAGCTAGTAATGTGGAGGAGGAGCTGTTGGAGAAAATGCTATTGGAGGAGAAGCTATTGGAGGAGAAACTATTGGAGGAGAAGCTATTGGAGGAGAAGTTATTGGAGGAGAAGCTATTGGAGGAGTAGCTGTTGGAGGAGAACCTGTTGGAGGAGAATCTATTGGAGAAGAACCTATTGGAGGAGAAGCTATTGGAGGAGAACCTATTGGAGGAGAACCTATTGGAAGTGGTGTGGCGCGAATACATAAATATTTGGCAAGAATTTTTGAGGGAAGACGCCACCCACAGTTTTATTATCCATCAGTGTGAGAGAATTCCTTGGGGAGCAGAGACCTCCTCCTGGGGAACTCCTGCCTCGTTAAAATACCTGGGCAGGCCTTCCTCCCTCATAAAACCGTAGGCTCACTGTCTTCCTGCCTCCCCTGTGTGTGTGTGTGTGTCTGTCTGTCTGTCTGTCTTTCTCTCTCCCTCTGTGTTTGCTAAGTCCATTTATTTGCCTGTCTGTGTTTCCCAGTGTTTTTCCTTTTGTTTGTCTATGTTATTTTTATCTGCTTGCTTCCGTCTGTCTCCAACTGTCTTTGTGTCAGTCTACCTCACTTTTCCTCCTTGTAAATTAGATAATCATTAATTTATTCAATTTTCAGTAATGTGCATAACAATGTTAACAAAAACAATACAACGACAATAGCAAAAACAACAACAAATAAACAACAACAACAACAGGCCGCACCTCGATTATGCGATTCAGTTCTGGTGCCCCTATTATAGAAAGGATATCATTTCACTGGAGTCGATGCAGCGAAGAATGACGAAAATAATTCCGGGACTTAGAAACCTTCCATATCAAGATAGGTTAAAGAAACTTAACTTGCATTTCCTAGAAAGACGAAGAGTGCGGGGAGATATGATAGAAGTATTTAAGTGGGTGAAAGGAATCAATAAAGGAGATATAGATAAAGTTCTTATAATATCCGAGCAGGATAGGACTCGCAGCAACGGATTTAAGTTGGATAAGTTTAGGTTTAGGAGGGAGAGAGGAGGGAACTGGTTCACAAATAGGGTGGTGGACGAGTGGAACAAGCTTTGCAACTTTGTAGTAAGTCCTGGAACTCTGGAAAATTTTAAAAGGAGGCTAGATAGATTCATGGATGATAGAGAGTGGTTGTAACTCTCGACAGGAGCTGCCATGCACAGACCAACCGGCCTCTTGCAGACTCCTTATTTTCTTATGGATATATGTATGTATGTATGTGTAGGTGTTGTAATAGTCAGCATGCTCGCCTCGCAAGCGAGAATACCCGGGTTCGATCCCCGGGCAGGGTGAAACTATGGGCAAGTTTCTTTACGTCATTTGCCTCTGTCTGCCCAGCAGTAATTGAGAACCTGGATGTTAATAGATTTGCCGATCGTGTTCAGAGGTAATAGCTAGCCAGTGCAGTTGGGGAGTTGTCCGGTCTTTTCTTTTTTACTATTCTTTGACACTGGATAATGCAACCAGTTAACTCAGGGTGTGGTTATTGTGTTGGCGACAGCTTCTACACCTTAAACAAATTCACGTTTAGGTGGCCCCTGGGACAGCCATCCTCGTTGCACGAGGGGCAATCATTATGTATGTATGTATGTATGTATGTATGTATGTATGTATCCCTCCACTAACATTAGTCCCTCATCCGCATTTTTTGGGGGCACCTCAAACTAAACGTCACGCCTCTGCGTCGCGTGATCACAACACATCGTCTTCGCCACCACCACTTCCTCCTCTTTTTTAATTGTTTTGGACCACTCTTTTACAAACCTCCATTTACATCATTTGTCATTAATTTTATTTCTCTGTTTTCAACCACCTCCTTCCCACCCTAATCCCCTTCTCGTTATAGAATGGATATCAATTCACTAGAGTCGGCGCAGCGAAGAATGACGAAAATGATTCCGGGACTTAGAAACCTTCCATATCAGGATAGGTTAAAGAAACTTAACTTGCATTCCCTAGAAAGACGAAGCGTGCGGGGAGATATGATAGAAATATTTAAGTGGGTGAAAGGAATCAATAAAGGAGATATAGATAAAGTTCTTATAATATCCGAGCAGGATAGGACTCGGAGCAACGGATTTAAGTTGGATAAGTTTAGGTTTAGGAGGGAGATAGGAAGAAACTGGTTCACAACTTGGGTGGTGGACGAGTGGAACAAGCTTAGCAACTTTGTAGTAAGTGCGTGCTGGAACTCTGGAAAGTTTCAAAAGGAGGCTAGATAGATTCATGGATGATAGAGAGTGGTAGCAACTCTCGACAGGAGCTGCCATGCACAGGCCAACCATCCTATTGCAGACTCCTTATTTTATGTTCTTATGTTCGTCTATGCGTGCAAGCTCTCCCACCTCATCCCATTTTCCTCTCACCCCTCAACACCAACTACCCCCCCCCCCCCAAATTCGTTCACTCTTCACTCCCTCCATCAGACCAGTCATCTCCCTGACCCCCCCTGACCCCCCTTCCTAACGTACGGCCCACGTGGTTTGGTCTATTTTGAGTTCCCGGGGCTTTGACCTCTAAAGCCCGCATGTCTAGACGTTCCAATAAGGCGGAGACGTCGGATATGTTTAGGGGCGGGGCTGTGGGCCACGCTGGCGGGGTACGATCTATGAGAGGCAGCCTCCCTCCCTCCCTATTCTCCCTACTCTCCGCCTCCTCTTCCTATATATCCCGCCCCTTTCCCTCCCTCCTTCCCTCCCTCCCTGCTTTGCCTGAGCGTCCCTGACTCACTCCTTCGTGGGGCTCCTTCTTAGGGTCCTTCCGTCGACGATTATCCTGCTGAGGCCTAACACACTCACTTCTGCTGCGTAACTCTTTCACTTTCTCTCCAGCTGCGTAACTCCTTCACTCACTCCTGCTGCGTAACTCCACTCACTCCTGCTGCGTAACTCCTTCACTCACTCCTGCTGCGTAACTCCTTCACTCACTCCTGCTGCGTAACTCCTTCACTCACTCCTGCTGCGTAACTCATTCCTTGGTCCAATCCAGCGTAAGTAACTCCTCCCACAGACCCTCCAAAGAGGCCTCCTCCTTCCCTCCCCCATAACTCTTCTCCTCCCCCATTTACTCTTTTCCACCCAACCCACCAACCCTCCCTTCCCTCTCACATCACACACATACATACAACCCCAACCCATAACTGGCCCCCAATCACTACCATCTCCCCATTACTGCCATCTCCTCCCCATCACAATCACCTACACTACTACCATCACCACCACCTCCCCAACCTTTCCTCCCTCCCTCAAATGTCTTTAGCCGAATCCTTACACGAGCTCGAGAAAAAAAGAAAGAGAAAATAAATACACGAGTCTTGGTAGAACTCAGAGAATCCCTTTTCACAATTTTTTTTTCTAATTGGACCAAAGGAAAGATAATCGGCGAAGCTTTGAAGTAGATGTGTCTTTTTTTTTCTTTTTTGTCACAACTGAATCCTTGAGTAAGTTGCCGAGACGTCCAACTGAGAGGTAGATGGTAACATAATCTCTTCAACATCATCATCAAACATCGAAACATCAAGTGAACTTTTTTTTCCCCTTCAGCGTTTAGTTGGCCAAGTGTGTGTGTGTGTGTGTGTGTGTGTGTCTTTCCTGACCTGACGGGTGGATGTGTTGTTATTATTATTTGAAGTGTGGGAAGGAGGTAGGGGAGAGGGGAGGAGGCGTGTGTTTTTTCAAGTGTGGTGTCTAGAAGGTTTTTAGTTAAGCAGGTAATTACTTATACTCAGTGACACCTGTTCATTTATTATACTTCATTAATCATTATTTTGTTGTTTATGTTATTGTAGTCGTCGTTATTATTGTTCTTATTTTATCTGCTGTTATTGTTTGTAATTGTTGACTACTTGCTCTTTTGCATTTTTGTTTTTAAGAGTAATTACCAGGTCCCATCGTAAGTGATAATCGTTATGAAAATAGGTTTATGGTATGCAATGGTGTAATGTGATAATTATTGCACCACCATGTAGATAGATGGAAATTACCATTGCAAAAAATATATTTGCCAACTAGACATAATACTGACAGCTCTGTCCTCTTGTTCCACCTTAATACAACTGCTTCCCTCCCTTATCATATGTATGTTCATCAACTCCACTGTAAAGTATGTATATACTTATAATATAAATGCAAAGCAAATATAAAAAATAAATATAAATAAATAAATAAATAAACATCGAAGTGATAACCGAGGTAACATTATGAGATGTTCTTATTACCACCATGCTATTGTACTATTCCAGATGATACTAAATGTTACATAATACTTCCTTGAGATAAATGTAAATCAGGTGCCTACAAGAGAGGTCTGGCTCTCAGCTGGCTCAGCCATGTTAATATTATGATTTTGTTTAATCATATCTGCATGCGTTCTTCTGGCTAAATAAACTGTTTCAATATTAATATGAATAACTATAGCACCACCCTCTTCTGTGTGGGGGGGGGGCGGTGTGAGGGGGGAGGGGGGGGGGCAGTGTGAGGGGCGAGGAGGGAGGGGGGAGGGGGGGAGGGCTTTAAGTGAGTGAGCATCTCTATAACTCAAAAAAAAAATTAAATACCTAAGGCTATTTCTCTTCACCACCAACACATTATACAGGGTGTAGCAAACGTTATAGTCCACTGGTGAACAACAAGACAGAGTATGAACCGAGACAAGTGTTCAACATGTTATATACGTCACTTACAGCCATAACGATGTTAATGGTAATTATTTATGAACATTTATTATCATTTATACATAGTAATGTGTGCTACAATATACTGAACATACCGGGTATATATTTTATAAACATAATATCTATATATTTATCACGTATTGAGAGTTAAGTAAGTATAATCGTCTCTTCAAATAGCTTTCTGTCTAGAGGCCAATTTGAGGTTCAGGTGTAAATGGAGGGAGGGAGGGAGGGAGGGAGGGTGTCATAACGTAAGGAAGAAGGTACGGGAGGAGAGTGGCGCTTGGTGTTTTGATCATTACCGAGGTGCTGTTAATATTAGAACTACTGGGAAGAGAAGAGGGATAGGCGAGGGCGAGGAGGAAGGGAGAGATAGGCGAGAGAGAGGGGGACGGAGGGAAGGATGTGGGTAGAGATGGGGGGTGGGGGAAGGTGGGTAAAGATGGAGGCAGGGAGGGAGGCGTCACCCCACGACAGCCGCTGGTGTGATGAAAGACATATGGGTGTTTAGTTGCCCCCTCACGCGGCCCTCACTGTTGCTGGGTGACCACGGTGTTGTGTTGTGTTTTGTGTGTGTGTGTGTGTGTGTGTGTGATTGCGTGCGTTTAGCGCGTACGCGTGTTTAGCGTGTGTATCTGCATGTACCTTCCTGGCCAGTGTACACCCCACCTGACACTCTCTGTTGACATTTAAACGGTGAGGGGAGAGGGAGGAGAGGGGAGAGCGATAGGGGGAAAAAATAGGGGAAGGGAGGAACCAAGTAGAGGGGAGATAGGAAAGAAAAGTGAGCAGCGAAATGAATAGGTAGGGAGATAAGAGAGAAAGTTTAAAGGGGAAGGAAGGGGAGGGGGGGGTTAAGGAAGGGAGGGAAGGAAAAAGAGGTAAAAAGGGAAAGGGATGGAGAAGTAGCAAGGGAGGGGTGAAAGAAGTGGAAAGGGGGAGGAGGGAGAGGTAAGACGGAAGAGCAGGGAGAGGAAATAGACTAAGAGAAGGGAATGAAGGAATAGATAAGAGGTAAGGAAAAGGGAGATCATGAAGGGTGAGTAGAGATAAGGCAAGGGAAGAGGGGGGGAGGGAGTGGGGGAAGGAGGGAGGGAGGGAGTGGGGGAATGGAGGGAGGGAGGGAGGGATAGGGGAGAATGGAGGGAGGGAGGGAGGGATAGGGGAGAATGGAGGGAGGGAGGGAGTGGGGGAAGGAGGGAGGGAGGGAGTGGGGGAATGGAGGGAGGGAGGGAGGGATAGGGGAGAATGGAGGGAGGGGCCAAAGTAGTAGAGGGGAAGGTTAAAGAAGGCCAAGGTGGAGGAGGGGAAAGAAAGGCCAGGGAGGGGAGGGGAGGGCAGAGGTGGGGAGGGGAATGAGGTAGCAGTATTTTTCCCTTTTTTAAGCGTCTGAGGGCGGGGTGCATCACCGCCACGTGGAAATATTGCTTGAGGGGAGCTGGAGAGAGGGGAAACGTGGCATTGTTTTTTATGGCGTCTGGCTGTTGTGAGGAAGGTGTTGCTGAGTGAGGGGACGGAGGGGGAGGGGTGGAAGGTGTTATTGTACGAGTGGAGGGAGGGAGAAAGGGAGGTGGTGTTGTGGGAAGGGGGGAGGGAGGTGCTGTTGTGGGAAGAGGGGAGGGAGGTGCTGTTGTGGGAAGGAGGGAGGAAGGTGGTGTTGTGAGAGGGAAGGAGGGTGGGAGGTGGTATTGTGAGAGGGAAGGAGGGTGGGAGGTGGTATTGTGAGAGGGAAGGAGGGTGGGAGGTGGTGTTGTGAGAGGGAAGGAGGGTGGGAGGTGGTGTTGTGAGAGGGAAGGAGGGTGGGAGGTGGTGTTGTGAGTGGGAAGGAGGGTGGGAGGTGGTGTTGTGGGAAGGAGGGTGGGAGGGGGTGTTGTGGGAAGGGGGGAGGGAGGTGCTGTTGTGAGAGGGAAGGAGGGAGGAAGGTGGTGTTGTGAGTGGGAAGGAGGGTGGGAGGTGGTGTTGTGAGAGGGAAGGAGGGTGGGAGGTGGTGTTGTGGGAAGGAGGGTGGGAGGGGGTGTTGTGGGAAGGGGGGAGGGAGGTGCTGTTGTGAGAGGGAAGGAGGGAGGAAGGTGGTGTTGTGAGTGGGAAGGAGGGTGGGAGGTGGTGTTGTGGGAGGGAAGGAGGGTGGGAGGTGGTGTTGTGAGAGGGAAGGAGGGAGGAAGGTGGTGTTGTGAGTGGGAAGGAGGGTGGGAGGTGGTGTTGTGAGAGGGAAGGAGGGAGGGAAGAATATGAAGAAGTGTTTCTGTATGAGAGAGAGAGAGAGAGAGAGAGAGAGAGAGAGGACCACGTGGTAGGGTAAGGATGACGTACCCTGACCACACTACCACTACCAACACCCCCCTCCCTCCCTGTCAACCATAACACCACTTCGCTCCCTAGAACTGTCTCTCGTGTCTCTTTATCTCCCAATACATTATATAATTATTTCAGTGTCTCTCAAATATCTCTAAATATATCATATTCCCCATCCTTCATTTTTTTTTTAGTATCTCCCCCTTAATCTCTCTTAATTCTCCTATTATCTCTTAAGATCTCCCCTTAGCATATTATCATTACACCTGCCACCTTATATCCCGCCCCTCTCAAAGCTTCGGACATCTCTTTATTTAACTGTCTCCCATCTCGGACCTCCAACAAAAACAGTAACAACAATAACAACTAAAACAACAACATTATTTGTCACTTAATTGTCTCTCGTTCTTATAGGTTATCTCTCATAAAGCATTCATACACACACACACACACACACACACACACACACACACACACACACACAGATGTAAACTGCTACGTGTGTGTGTGTGTGTGTGTGTGTTTACGTGTGTCAGCTGTCTGTACGTCCACACACACACACACACAGGCTAGACACAACATCGATCCCGTGGTGGTAGTGGTGGTGGTGCATTGTGGTGGTTCATTTGCTTGTTCTTCACCGCATCTATTCTTCCTTCTCAAGACGTTGATTCCCAGACGCTGTGAGAGGTGCATATATGAACTCACTATCTGTCTGTCTCTCTGTCTGTCTGTCTGTCTATCTCCCTGTCTGTCTGTTTATTTCTCTCTCCAGGTATTCCCTCGGATGGCTTTACTCACTGCTGTTTCTACCACTACAATAACCTTCCTTACCCTTGCATACAAAGCACTCTTACTCCCATTATGTCTAAGGTATTGGTCAATATTGTCTTAAAATGTTTGTAGTGATGCAGCGTAATTGATTCAACCAATGTCTTGATTTTTTCTTCAAAGTACCTACACGTATTACTGTTGTTTTTTACTATTATTTTTGTTATTGTTATTCTTGTGATTTTTTTTATTGTTATGTTGTTATTTTTTGTTGTTATTGTTATTCTTGCTGTTATTTTTTTTGTTATTGTTGTTATTGTTGTTATTGTTATTATTGTTGTTAGTTATTTTTGTTGTTATTGTTATTATTGTTTTTATTGTTATTTTTATATTGTTATCATTTGTTGTTGTTATTTTTGTTTGTTATTATTATTATTGTTATTTTTATTATTATTTTTGTTAGTTATTATTATTATTATTATTATTATTATTATTATTATTACTATTAATATAATTGTGAAATTTATAAACATTCCAAACATTACGACGAAACAAAATTATGACCATAAATCTCTGAACCTCCGAACCAATGAGACTCCGAACCACCGAACCACTGAACCTCTGACGTCATCATCTCCAGGTATGTGCCATCAGGTGTTCCCTCATAATGGACTTCTTGGTGAAGGTGTTTAATACTCTAACTTCAATGGTTGATGGAGCGTCACGTAGGCTGATTAGGTCTGTGTTGTGTTGGATGGCGGTGGTGATTGTTATTGCATTGGTTGAGATGGAGGTTGAAATTGGTTGGTTGTTATTTTGGTGGTGGTAGTGGTGGTGATAGTGGTGGTGGTGATAGTGGTGGTGGTGGTGGATGTTAAGTGAAACACCAATTCAATTAGCAAACAAACACTAACGAACGTACACACACACACACACACACACGCATGGAACATACACACCCTACTTTTCGCTCCCAAATCTCCAATGCCTACTTTATAAACCTGATTTTATTGTATTACCAAACCCGTTTTATCAGAAATTATCATGTTGATAGATACAGTAGAAATTACCATTGCAATAAATATATTTGCCAACTAGACATAATACTGACAGCTCTGTCCTCTTGTTCCACCTTAATACAACTGCTTCCCTCCCTTATCATATGTATGTTCATCAACTCCACTGTAAAGTATGTATATACTTATAATATAAATGTAAAACAAAATAATAAATAAATAAAATAAATAAATATTGAAGTGATAACTGTGGTAACATTATGAGATGTTCTTATGACCACCATGCTATTGTACTATTCCAGATGATACTAAATGTTACATAATACTTCCTTGAGATAAATGTATAGTATATATCAGGTGCCTAAAAGAGAGCTCAGGTTCTCAACTGGCTCAGCCATGTTAGTAATAGGATTTTAATCGACTCTGTATCTGTGTTCTTCTGGCTAAATAAACTGTTTCAATATTAATATCAACATCCCCTCGCCTCCCTCCCCCCTTCCTTGCACCCCCCCTCTACCTCCATAAACATTCACCCCCTACCTCCCTCCATACACCCTCACCCCTTACCTCCCTCCATACACCCTCATCCCCTACCTCCCTCCATACACCCTCGCCCCTACCTCCCTCCATACACCCTCGCCCCTACCTCCCTCCATACACCCTCACCCCCCTTCCTCCACCTGGCGTGGTAGGTAGGTGGGTAGGTAAACGCGGTCCTCTACGACCCTATGAGAGGGAGAGAGGGGCAGGCGGTGTTGCTAAGAGACCCTTGGCGCCACGTGTTGTCTTGTATCGTGTGAACTTCTCTCCCTCTCCCTCCTCCCCTCACCTCACAAGCAACAAGCTACTGCAGATACAAGAGATTGGTTATTAACCTCAGAATCACAACTGTAGGTGACGACAAGAACCCGGCAACATGTTATTGGAGACGCTGTGGGCTCAATCAGAACCTCGAGGCATTGTTATAACTGACTACAGAGAGAAAGATCGTTAGAACCTCGATAGAATGCAAAAAGAGATGTTCAGAGACTTGAACAAGAAATTAAAAAGGTTGGGACCAATTAGAACCTCAGAATAAAAGTTTTAAAGAATGGCTCACCAGTTAGAACCTTAAAACACTATTGTAGGGGAAGACTCCCAGAATCTGTGAACAAGCCACATACTGAGAACCTTTTAGTAAGTTACATGTTATTATTACTTTGATTATATTATCATTAATGTTATTGTTTTTGCTGTTGCTATTGTTTTTGTTGAAGACGACATTGCCTGGTTATTTTTTTTCTTTTGTTGTTGTTATTACGTTTTGAGATTGGGACGTATAAGTTGTTGAATGATCCAGGTGGAGAAAATGGCTTTGAACTGAGAGACAGATGGGAGGAGGAGGAGGGAGAGGAGGAGGAGGAGGAGGAGGAGGAGGAGGAGGAGGAGGGAGGGAGAGGAGGGGGGGAGGAAGGGGAAGAGGGAGAGGAGGGGGGAGGAGGGGGAAGAGGGAGAGGAGGGGGAAGAGGGAGAGGAGGGGAAGAGGGAGAGGAGGAGAAGGAACGGGAGAGCTATAGAGTGACCCACTTCCAGGAGGTGATGAAGACGTAGCGAGGGTGCCCACGCGGTCTAAGGGAGAAGAGGTGGTGGGGGGCGGTCTGTCTGGGGGTGAAGGGAGGGGAGATGGAGGGAGAAAGGGAAGGTGAATGTGAGGAGGGAGGAAGGGAGGGATGGAGGAAGGGAGGGAGATGAGGGGAGTGGAGGAAGGGAGATGAGGGGAGGGAGGGAGGAAGATGAAGGGGGGAAGGGAGGGGAGGGAGGGGGGAGGGAGGGGGAGGGTATATTTAAGGGAAAAAAATCTTTGGTTGGAGGGGTTGTGCTTGGTTAGGGGGGGGGAGGGAGGGAGGGATCACGTACAGGTTGTATAAGAAACCGTGGGAATTGATGGAAATATAGGGAGGGAGGTATGAATGTGTGTGTGTGGGGGGGGGGGGGGTTCCGTGATATAGGGAGAGATGGTGGGAACACGGGGAGGGAGGAAGGGAAGGTGCGCGGGAAAATATAGGGAGGGTGGGAGGGGGTGTCTGGGTGTATGAGAGAAGGGAGTGTTTATATGTAAGGGGAGGTGGGGGAGGGAGAGGAAGGGCTTAGTGGGATAGGGATAAGTGTAGGGAGGATAGACGTGGGGTTGGGGCGATTATATGATAAAGGTGGGTTAGGTTAGATTATTGTATGGGAGAGAGACGTAACAGCCCATTGAGAAGGGTGATCTAGAGGAGAATAGGCTATTATAGGTGGGGGGGATATGGAACAGGGAGATTGAAGAAATGGGGAGGTCGAATGTTTGGAGAAGAGGAAGAGGAAGATAAGGAGGAAGAGGAAGAAGAGAATGAGGAAGTGGAAGCTGAGGAGAAAAACAAGAGGTAAGGAGAGGAGGAAAGTAGAGAGCAAAGGGGACCCCTCTTCTCTCCCCCTCCATGCCTTCACCTCATGGGCCACCTGACACGGGGCGCTAATCCCTCCCGTCGTGGTGAGAAACAAACACCCAGACTGACGCTCGTACGGCACACACACACACACACACACACACACACACACACACACACACACACACGTCATTATTATTTTTATCATTCAACCAGATGTCTTTCCTATCGAATAACATTTTTCCTTAGCATCTAGTTGTCAATTCATGAAATAAATCACTATAATCAATCCATCCATCCCTTTCATCCACCAATCCTTTCATCTGTTCATCCAACCAACCATCCATCTATCCATCCATTCATTCATCCATCCATCTACCTATTCATTCCATCTATCCATCCATTCATTCATCCATCCATCTACCTATTCACCCATCCATCTATCCATCCATTCATTCATCCATCCATCTACCTATTCACCCATCCATCCATCCATCCATTCATTCATCCATCCATCCTTTCAATTAAAACAACCTTCACATCAATCTATCCCACTCGGCACCCTATCCCCTCCATTACCTTAAAAGTTGAGTGGGTAAAGAATAGAAGGGTTGACACTAATCCACCGCCCTCCATTATCAGCTAGGGTGATCAGTAAGGGGGCGCTACCTGCCAAGTCTCCGTGGAAACCATTAGATGTTCTCGCTTCAAGGGCAGGCAGAGAGGAAAAGGGGAAAAGACTCTCTGATGAGGTGGAAGGGAAGAGGGGATCTTTTTTAGGGGAAGGGAAGGAAAGATATGGGGATTTTTTTTTTAATTGTTGGGAAAATTAGGCTTTTTAAGGGAGGGTAATGGAGGAAATGGAACTTTAAAGGAGGAGTCAAACTGGAGAGAGAGAGAGAGAGAGAGAGAGAGAGAGGATGTGTAGTGTATGCTCGTGACTAAGTAAGACAGGATGCATGTCTATTCGTTTGTGTGTGTGTGTGTGTGTGTGTGTGCGTGTGTGTGTGTGTGTGCGTGTGTGTGAAACAAGCATATCCCCACCTCAGGTTATAAACATCTTCACTACTAACACAACAACCTGCTTATTAAGTGATTGATAAACACCTAATAATCACCTGACGTTAATCCCTAGACTCGAGGCCCTTAAGTACCATATCAGCCCTTGTTTACCCCTAATGAATCACGTCTATTTAATCTAGTCTAGAAGTCTTCATTTCCTTTTTTTTTTCCTTAAAGATACGAGTCCTTATTTTCCCTAATTAATTATACCCCTATAATAAACTAAACTCACCCTTAACCTAATTAATTGAGGTCCGGTTTCAGGTCATTAGTTTCCTTCTAAATATTTATGTATCTTGGAATGACTAATGCACCCCATCCCACTACCCTTGCCCAACTCGCGTTCTGGCTAGATATTTCCGACTCGCTCTAGCTGACTGGCGACAGGGTAAGGGAATGTACCGACATTAGGGGATTTTCCTTTTTTTTTTCCACCCTTTGTCCGCGGGAAAAGGGGGGGGGGGGGGGGAGGTAATTTTACCGACATACTTGTGGGAATACGCTTACATGCTTTCACTTGGTAAGAAAATATTTGTTCGAGAGGGAGAAATGGCTGACGTTTGTAGAGGCTGCTGTGCTGACACTCTGGATGGGGGGGGGGGGGATTACTCGAGCTGACAAGACGTGTTTATATGATGGAAAACTCTTGTGGTGATTTATTAGTAATACTTGCTATGGCGTGATGTCACTACCGCTGGTAAAACAATGAGAATTTTAGGTATCATTTACACTGTTGTTCATAATATTATAGGGTGAGGCTTCTGTCCTAAGGGTCCCTGCTTCCATCCTGGAGCACCCCGAGACTACCCAGATATAAATGAATACCGATATACATCTATACAGTGTGCTATATCTGCACTGCCCCTAACAGGACGTCAGGCATAAGGAAATTTATACTGGAAGCAAAATACTATTCTGAGAAATGACGAAGATCAATTATATTCATGGATGGTACGAACACTGGGAGAGCTTATTCGAGGAACACACCGCTTACAGGGAATAATCCACACTGACATCACAACTAACACAACCCGGAGAGGATAATCTTACACTGGGCAGCAGCCACCATTAAAGGAAACCGATGACACACCGAACTGCTGACTACTGAAGATGTTAATTACTGACGCTGGTATACAAACAAACATATTTCTATCAGCACAAGAGAAAGTGACGTTCATTGTTTCGTTAAGTGTGAGAATTTGCAACGAGAGAAACAACTGAACCATTCAGTTAAAAACAAACAAACAAACACACAAGGAATAAATATGTACGCCTAATTATCACTTCCAACAAAATTTTAGCATGTCTGTCTATCTGTCTGTTTGTCGGTTAGTCTGTCTACAGCCACGTTCTTACCTATCATCACCCAGGAGGGACAGGAATATTGTAAACACTACCTTCTGTCTTTATGCCTGTCAAAGTACGCAGCGAGCTAATATAATGAAACCTGATATGATACTTCAATGCTGGATGATGATGACTACAGGCGAGAGAGAGAGAGAGAGAGAGAGAGAGAGAGAGAGAGAGAGAGAGAACTGATACCAATTATGTTGGAAAATATAGTTCAAAGGTAAAATTTTCAATATGTCAAGGTTATACCGGGGCAGTGTCGTGTTGTGAGCACTGCCTGTATAGCTTTGTGACCTCGTGTTGTGTGCTTCGTAAGGTGCATTGAAACAGTGTATATCAGTTGAAAAATATACATTATACATCTCTTGGCTAGTAACATATAAGTCACATAATCACTATCTGAGTCCAGTCCTTATATTTTTTTATCCCCATAACTCGTTGGTTAAGATATTAATTCCGTCTACGGTCGAGTCACGATGGAAGAACGGCTCCATTTTAACATCCCTTTCCTCTCCTACATCATCAATAATTGGAAATATTTATCGTATGACTGTCTGAGAATCCGGTAGGTTAGGTTAGAGAGAAGGTTAATTTGGTTAAGTGTAGGGTAGATTAAAGATGATTGGCGGAGAAGTTATAACAACCACAAAAAAATTATGATGTGATTGGCCAAGAACGTTTATGACAACCACAAGTGAACTTATGTAGTTGACTGAGAACGTTTATGACATGATGCAACTTACAAATAAATAAATAAATAAGAAAGGAAGGAAACGAATTATAAAAACAAAACAATAAGGAAAAGGATGAATGATTTAAAGACGAAAGAAAACAGGAAAAGAAAATAATGATAAATATAAAGAAGAAAAAAAGTAAGAATAATATAAAGAAGAAAAAAGTAAGAATAATATAAAGAAGAAAAAAAGTAAGAATAATATAAAGAAGAAAAAAGTAAGAATAATATAAAAAACACAACAAAGAGAGAGAGAGAGAGAGAGAGAGAGAGAGAGAGAGAGAGAGAGAGAGAGTAGATAGATAGAACGGGCGGAGGTGGGTAAAAAAAAAAAAAGTTAACAACCTTGTCATTTACATCACGTCCAGCACGGGATACAACATACCACAAATACCTCCCCCCACCCCACCCCCCCCTCCCACTCCCCCACCCCCATCTCCTGTTTTTGTTGTGGTGTGTGAGGCTGGAGAGATACTGTTCGGTGGGTTGTCTCCTGGCCTCACCAAACATATCTCCCGGAGGATATATTACTTTGAGACGATATTGAGATGGCGGAATAAAAAAAAAAAAGATGTTGGGAAGGAAGTGGGTGGGGGGAGGGGGGGAGGGTGAGAGATGGTTAATTAAAAAGGAAAGAATTAATTTGATTTAACTACGAGAGAGGGAGGGGGAGTGTGTGTGTGTATGAGCAGTAACTTAATTCTATTCCTATTAAATTTAGTTATAGTATTACATAAGTTTGATTCATATTATTTATTAACTCACAAGAATCTATAGCTCGTAATGGGTTAATCATCCTTACACTCTGACATACTGTTTAGAATTTAGGCTAATATGTTGACACGGCAGCTTGACCCGTCATCACACCTGTATTTTTAGTGCAGCTTAAACAGTAAAAATGGCCACATTATACCCTCAATGTGGGCCTTTTTCTTCTATTCTATTAAACGTATTACCACTTCCTTCCACCTACTGCACATCCTCCATCAACCACGTACAATTCCTACCCCTCCCACCTACACACCTTCTATTACTTCACCTGAACAATACCCAATACAGTCAGATCAACTTATAAAGGCCCCCCATGACTCACAACTTACACCCGCCGCCACGTCTTCGAGTGTGAATCATGTCGGGCAATCGAGTCACTTGGAGAGGCCTAAGTCTTGGGAGGATGACGCCCTTCTTCACCGTGATGGGGGAGGGGGGTTGTCACTATCATGGAAGTACATTGTGATCAGTCAAATGAGATAATTTCGAATTGTGTTGTTTATTATGCGTCTCCAATAGTGTTTTGGGATCATATTAAAAGTCTGTCACCTCAGGTAAATTAGTGTATCATTTCCTACACTGTATAGTAGTTTCAAATGATCCAGCCTGAGTCCTGCTCGGGTGGGCCTCGGTGGCGTGGTGTGTATAACTTAGAGCAGCTCCTCCATCTATCACTATGGAGACGAACGTTCCACCTGCCACTACATGACTTAACCCGCCAGAGCCTCCCGCCACCCTCACTTGGGATCCCCAAACACGATGCTTGATGCGATGAATCGGTCAAATCAGAACAGAGCCACGAAAATAATAACAATTTCATAATCTAGCGATGCTAGTTTAAGTCTGATACCAAGGGAGTTAATGAAATGACTATAAAACAATGCAAATTTAGAACTAGATTCAGAGCTACCTTTGAAATACAATACCCGTACTAGCATGTTTTCTTCCCTATAATAGTTGTTTTAAAAGTTTAAAGTACCAAAGAAACCCGCTGTGGTAGGAAAACAATGCATTCTTGCTAAGTCCATTAAAACTAAGTCAAGAATCGATACAATTTATTTACCTGCCTCTAGCCCCCATTAGAACTTAAGTTTGGAGTTAAATCACAGTGTGGCGAGCGGGAGTGTAGTGTGGTGTGTAAGCTACAGATGGCAGCACCCACTGTGAGCAAGGTCCCTCGCTCGCGTTGGCGGGAAGACCCCAGCCTGTGTGATTTCGTGGAATTTCCGATTTCCAAGAGTTTATCTCCCCGGTAAATTCAAGGACTTTACCCGGTACGATAATTCGCCGGATGCTAGCGGTTTCTTAGTAAATCCATACGTTCACGCATTGGTAGTATGACATGAGCTTTATTTCTTGAGTGTTAGTAAACATGAGGTCCCAGCAGTTCCTCGGTGGTGCTGACAGTGGTGGTGTGTTGAATCTATGAAGAATAAGCGCGTTTATTTTTTGTACCCCCCTGGCCCGTGATCATATCTGCGTTACGTAGCGGGGAGTTACTGGGGATTTACGGAGGGGATTGTGAAGTAATAAGGTATCTTGCCAGCGTAACTCACCTCCCTTACCACACGGAAATTTCACGAAAAGTGAGGGATGACCTTTTACTACCTCAGGTATTAGGCAGACTTGGCATACATTATTTCGTGTTTAAAAATAACATTAATGAAAGCAAAGAAGACTTCAAACGTGTGGTGATGGTGGTGTTGAGTCAGCCCCCAGGAGCTCCACTACCCTGGTAACAAGGTAAGGGCCGAGGGTCGAGGGGCCTTCAATGGGAGGAATTAGGACGCGCTATGCAGACCTGGGAGGACCAGCCGACCACGTGGCCCTCACCAGACCCCACACGAAAACCCCCAGACGATCAGGTCCCCTCCCTCCCCCCACCTTTCACCCTACTCTCCTTCTCCGGGCATCCTTCCCACCTCCTTCACCCTGCCGTCTCTTGTATTCACCCCCCCTCCCCCTCGTCACTAACATCTGCTGTGTTTGTCTGCCTGGTAGTAAGTTACTTGCGTGTTATACCAAGAGTGCGTATGTAAGGTGTGGGTGAGGTGGGAGGCAGTGTATGGTGCCTCTAAGCCTCCAAGATCAAATGAGTGTCTGGTGGGAGGAGGAAGGCTACGCAAAAGGACAATTATATGTACACATGTGCACCAACACACACTCATCTGGTACACATAAAC
Organism: Homarus gammarus; assembly: GCA_958450375.1. Taxonomy (NCBI): domain Eukaryota; kingdom Metazoa; phylum Arthropoda; class Malacostraca; order Decapoda; family Nephropidae; genus Homarus; species Homarus gammarus. Next base: position 1,443,026 of record CAUDMG010001226.1, on the reverse strand, counting down.
ACACAAACACGACACACGTGTGTCTTCCGGCATTTAAGTTTCAAGGGTAATTCCTTTTCCATTTTGCACGTCAGTCTTCCCTTCCTCTTCATTCTACCTCCTGCTTTTGCCTGCCACCCCTCCCCTCCCTATTTCGTACTCTCCCCTGCCTCCTCCACACAGCCAGGCAGGAGCAGTAGCGAGGGAGCCACAGACACAACAACTTTTTGCATTTTTAAACGCGAATTCGGAGTGTCGTAGGAAAATCGATACGGGTTGGGTCCGAATGCAGTCCTGGGCGAGTTTGCTTGCAGCCCGTGTGGCTACAAGTTCACGGACACGCCAGGCACACGACAAATCCCCCCCTTCATGAAAGTTTCATCCGAATCTCTCTCAATTCTGAGGAACGTAATGCTATCACTAGTAGTCGAATGGGCGGGAACGGCAGAGGAGATGACTGATGCATGGAGAGGAAGGAAGTAGGTGGGAGTCGAGGGCGGCAGGATTGGATTAAACATATGCGGTAGGAGAGATTTAGGGGCTGTCGTGTATGGGCTGCAGGGTTAATGTGGGAGTAGGGACACCCGTTGAGAGAAGCATCGGGCAGACGCAGCGGTAGGAGCCTAGAAGAGGAGGTTGGCGAGTCAGGGTGGGCTTGCCCGCCATCCACAGAGTCACGGCTAACGGACTACCCGCGCTCGCCTCGCATTCCTCGCACGCCCTTCCCCGGATATCCTCCCCAGCCTCTCTCAACACCTAAACAGAGGCCTAAATGCATGATTTAAGCTTATTAAACACAAAACATATTCACGGTGATGGCAGTAGCGCATATACGCACGTGAGCGTGAGCGTATACGTATGCAACTCGGAGTTTGTATTGAATACCAGGCTAGCCAGAGAGTGACGTCACAAACTCCGCGCGACGTCCGACCGAGACAGTACCACTCCGCGCAAACTAGTTCCACGTCTGGCCTCATCTTTTCGGAAAGGCTCTAATGTCATATATTTTTCTTATCATTTTCATGCTAAAACTAATTATTTTTATAATTTTTATAAGATTAACCATCACAAAAATCGAAAATAAATAAACGCGCTAATGTTATTAGGTATTTTAGTGGAGGTTGGCGGAGTGATACTCGGCGCAATAAAAGCTCTAGCTCTGAACATCTCACGAATAGTACTACGTTGACCACGGAGGCGCGTACTACGCCTTCACTCAGTCGGTCTAACCAGTCGTTGATCTTTGAGTGCGAGATTTGCGCTGCGAACATTGGATTATCTGTATACAAGTCCACGGCAGTGTCGACAGTGGATAGTATGTTTAAAGTGTTTACTTCAGTGAATAATTATTTCAACGCAGGCCCAGTAATGGGCATCCCACAAGAAAAGGTCAAACAAGGTTGGTGTCTAGTGAACTCTGATTTTTTGGTGCAGATATTTTCTTATAAATGGAAAAAAGTGTTATATTAATTACAATTACTCTAAATGTTTGTTATTGCAGTACTAAATTGCAGTACTAACGGGCATCTTTTCTTTCCTTATTACAGTGCCCATGCCAGTCCGGGAACACCACCACCATCATCACCACCACCATCACCACCACCATCACCACAACAACCACAATCACCACACACAGCAGCCCTTCGATCGCCAGTACAGAGTTGAACATGAGGTTTTGGGCGAAGGTGGTTTCGGACGTGTGTATGCTGGTTTCAGAATCAAAGACAACCTGCCTGTGGCCATCAAGCAGGTGGCGAAGTCCCGAGTTCCAGCCTGGGGAACGGTAAGTTGAAACTTGTTTGTTAAGTGACGGGTTGCTGTCACATTTATAATTGTTTAGTGTTAACGACAGTGATGTAGAAGTGCACGCACAAGCGAATACGTGAAAACTGAAAACATGACTCTGGCTGAAAAAAATATATCTTAAATTGAATTTGTGAAAGGAAATTAATGGCATTGATTTTATGAAATCAAAAAGTGTGTTAAAATAGAAGTCCTTGGTGTATGAGGTTGAGGAGACGAAGCGCCACCGTAACCTACTTCCAGGGCTTGCCGCATCACCTCGTGTTTATCTCGAATGTTTCTCTTGTAGATGTCGATCACACGGGTGTGGTAGTGGCAGAGCACGGCTGTGTCCTGGTCACTTAAGGAGGCCAAGTCACTTGGCCTGTGTGTGGACTGGATGACTTGGGAGAAATCAAAACATGGGGTAGATTGGAAAGTAATAGTGAGGGGGAGTTAGTGGTGGTGTTGCTCCTAGCAACAAGTGGCGCAATGGGATAAAATGCGACGCATCTAATTCTTGCATGACCTCGTCAAACAGGAATTGGTGTCAGTAAATATGATGGTTCTTACTGTGTTTGTATTATATGGGTCAGGTGCGTCGAACTAAGTTGACACGTGTGATAAGTGAATGGTGGGAAGGTCTTGCACCACAGAGCAGGTGCGTTGTTATGTTTTCCGTCCTTGTGTGCATATTTGAGATTCATATTTCTTGCTCGGGGAGTTTTTAGTGTATTTGCGTGTTGAGATTTAAGCCGTGATAAGTGTTTCGCGTGACGTGTTTGGGTACATTGAAAAGTTTACTTATGGTGTACTGGGACGAGTAGTGCGAGGCTACGTTTTATATAATATATAAACACTGTTGGTATATATTTGCTGTACAGGTGATACAGGGTCATCCACAGCTGGCGCGAGGCTGACGGGATGGGAGGGGGGGGGGGGGGGTTGAATTTTTGAGAGGGCCCAAGGGAGAATGTTTGGTTTCACTCACGGAGCCTCGGATCATGACTTTCAAATCGATGTGGCGAGTCCGTCCTTCGTCGCCTTACGGTGTTGCGCAAGAACTTATTTATAGTTCCTGAAGGATCTGGGTATACAGTTCTGTTTACTATGGCGTCTAACGCACATTGTTATTGTTTACTCGTCCTGGCCCAAGACACATGTGATTAATTAGTAAACTACAAGTACAACATAAGATATAACTGGTATATTTCTAAATTTGAGCGAGCTAAGAGTGCAGAGTACAATAACTGGCGACAGGTACAGGAGTGGTCCAGAGGTCACGCGCTCAGTCTGGGGGCGGATTACCAAGGACTTTAAGCTCCTGAAGACTAGGGGAAGGGGATTGTTTGCAAATGATGACCAGCGGAACATTGTACACCACAAGTTAACACAGTGATCGTTGTGTAAACTATGGTTTAGACATAAAACGGGCTATATTGAAAACTCGAGGTACGTTGGCAACACGATACTAAACGCATGGTGACTGGACAGGATGGTGGTGGGGGCAGCGGGTGGGGGAGAGGGCGGTAAAACCCACTTCTCCCAGTCTGTCGTCATGGCGAAGCGTCGCTCCGACCTCGTGAGGAGCAACGGAGACACGTCTTGGAATTCATCAAAGCGCTTATATTGATAAGGAGAGACGGACTTAAAACATGCGCTCCCACTTGTTACTTTGTGCCCTGACCGTGTGAATGTGTTTTATTTATAATTTTGGCCTTGAACGATGCTTAACTTCATTAGTGAGCCTTTACGTGGCAGTAGTGAACAGGTCATGCTGCATCTGTAATTGGAGCATCGCAACAAACATTACTTGATGGGTCAGGGAAAACAGGAGAGACCGGGAGACTTTTGTTGCCAAACACTCTAGTCAGACTCGTGCCAGTTGCCAAGTGAAAGTAGCCTGATCCTGCTTCCTGGAATAAGCCCAGCTTATGGGGAATCAGGGGTGGGTATAGAAAAATATGTTCGCTTGTGTGTGTGACTTCTGGAAAAGCTTTTGAGGTTTAACATAGTTAGTCTTTGCATTATGTAATGGATATAGCTAATGGCTGGAAATATGTTGTGTAACTTTGTGCATTGGGTTCATGTTTTGTACTTCTTGTATTACAGATCAAAGGTGAGCGAGTCCCCCTCGAGATTTGTCTGCTAAGGAAAGTGTCACATATCCCAGGAGTGATCAAGCTCATTGCCTGGTTCGAGCTGGCAGATTGCTTCGTCATCGTTATGGAGCGACCTGAGGCCGTGAAAGATCTCTTCGACTACATCTCCGATAGGAAGCAGGTGCCCGAGCCAGAAGCACGGTACCTCTTCCGCCAAGTGGTTGATGTGGTGAAGCAGTGTCATGCCGCCGGGGTCATCCACAGAGACATCAAAGATGAAAACCTTCTCATTAGCACAGACAGACAAGGCAGAAAGGTTCTCAAGCTTATTGACTTCGGCTCCGGAGCATTCCTTAAGGACAGCATCTATACAGACTTTGACGGAGGTGAGTTTCGACAATTATCACTTATATATCATTATATATTTTTGAAATATGTTAATAAAGTAAATATGTAGGAGGGGGGGAGGGGGTGTTGAGTCATAACGGGCGTCACCTGGTGGGTTTGGTGGCGTAGCGGCGGGTCGAGGCGGCGCCTGGCGTCAGGTTACCGTGGCGCCGCGCCAGCACCTCACGCGACCCGCCGCCGCCACCGGGGGGCGTCCCCCCCTCTCCCTCCCCGACACTGGGAGTAATTTTAGGCGGAGTGGTCACGCCGACTGCTGACCTATCAGTGATTGTGTCATTCTACAATTGCTAATGGTGTCTTCTCTTGTTGTTTCAGGTACCAAAGTGTATGCACCTCCCGAGTGGATCCAGCACAATCAATACCAAGCCGGACCTGCCACCGTCTGGTCTCTGGGCATCCTGCTGTACGACATGGTCACCGGCGACATTCCCTTCGCTCAGGACGACCAGATCCTGTCCGCGAGATTAAACTTTCGCATCCCCGTCTCCGAAGAGTGCCAGAACCTTATCCGCCTCTGTTTACGCATCCGACCTGAAGACAGACCATCCTTAGAGCAGATCCTTCAGCACCCATGGATGAAGGGACCCAGGGATTCTGGAGCGGGCCTCGTAGGGTGCATGGGTGGTTCCTTAGGACCCATGGATTTCTTCTCTGATTCCTTGCTAGACAGTGATGCCTCCTCTCTGGATAAACACTCAACGGGCAGCGACGCTTCCCGCGAGTCAGAGTCAGAGTTTTGACGGCCGGGAGGAGGGTAGGCACCCTGATGAACCCCGTCAGAACCCAGCCTCTTCTTAGATTCTCTTGTCCCCACCCGGAGGCGCTGGTCGCCATACCTCGCAGCTCCGCCCCGTCCCCAGTCTCCAAGGTGTCGGGGCGGCGCCCTCAGGTTCCCCTAGCCTGATCGGTGCTAACCCCCCAGTAAGGGACCCTTGTGCCTAGTGCACACTAATCTCACCAAAGCCTCGGCAACATTCGTCTATATGCCCTCGGGCCTGGCCAATGTTCTTGTCTCATTTTTTCTCTAAGAGAAGTTGTAAATAATGTAATTTAAAGCTATATTTATAGTAAGTTATATTGTACATATTGTATGAAAATAATGCTTTTAATATTAATTTATCTGTCATGTTCTCATGTGCAGACAGTGGATGCCATCAATGCAACCCAATTTTTGTATTAAACTTGAACGTTTATACAAGATTCCTATTTTTGTAAGAAATAACAAAATTCCAATGATGCAAATAAATTGCTGCATTTTAAAACTTGTGTAATGTTTATTGCCTTTCAATGATATGGTCCTGAAGCTTCAGTAAATATGATCTAACACAGAATCAAAGGGCAACTAAAGATTGAAAAGATTCACGATAAATGAAGCAATAAAGGACAAAAAAGATGAAAAGCCATAGATGGAAGTAATGTCTAATACAAAAGAAAAAGAGACCAAATTGTGCACAACATATTAAACCAACTGAAGTAAACAAGAAAGTACCTGTCTTTAGCCACAATAATACACTGGACAAAACAAAAACTTCCCATTCATTCTCTTCCAAGGGTTACACACATCAGCACGGTTCATAATAATTTAACAGGTGAAAAGCATAATTCTACACAACATGCAAAATGGCCCCCCTCTTATGTCGATTGAAATATAACCTGAACACTTACTTTTTTTTTATTAAACATCAATAGTACACTAGATCTTAGTCTCTACAACAGACAACGTATTATAAACAACACTCAGAATAACAAATAGATAATGGAAAGGAGAGCTAGTGCATGTGGCCACCACCTGAAGGGAAGTGCGAGGTATGTGGGATAAACCTACGGATAACTCACATCACATTTCATGACTTCCAGACCTGTATGGAAAATAACAGTGGAGATGAATTAATGTTTATAACTGGTATATTTGTTCACATCTGCTACAGTACCTATTTCTGAAACCACACGTCATAAATTATAACCACCACATGTCACAACACAACCACGGCATTTTACCAGATACAACAAATATACTGTGTACAACCACTACACGTTACAACATACAACCACCACACGGTACAACATACAACCACCACACGGCACAACATACAACCACCACACGGTACAACATACAACCACCACACGGTACAACATACAACCACCACACGGTACAACATACAACCACCACACGGCACAACATACAACCACCACATCTCACTCTACTGTTATCACTTCACTACTCAAGACGTATTTGCTTCACAGTATTAAAATATGAACGATTTCTTATTGGCTTAAGTGTCTCACCTAACCTAAATGTCTCACCTAACCTAACCTATCTTAACTAACTTAACCTAATCTATGTGTCTCACCTAACCTAAACTAACCTAAATGTCTCACCTAACCTAACCTATCTTAACTAACTTAACCTAACCTATGTGTCTCACCTAACGTAACGTAACCTAACCATGGTGTGTGGAGGGTCTCGAGTGTTAACAATGTCCTCAAGACTACTACCTCGTCCACTTGACTTGGGCTCTCAACTCCCAAGGGGCTCTAGAACTCCCACAAAGAGTCCCAGAGAGCTCTTGTAGGAAGAGTATAACAACACAGAGCTCATGTACAAAAATGTGTGTTGACGGTTAGTGAGTTAGTTGGCGATACACATTTCTTGTTATTTAGGAAGGTGACTGTGTGGGCTTCTTTGATAGATACAGGTGGTGGTGGTGAAAAAGGCTTCGGGTAACAAGGAATGGTTGTCGGGACATTTTTAGCGGCAGATAGTTGCTGTTCAACATCTCCTTGTTGACAGAGAAATGATAAACCTAGGTATTTCGACGGTCACAAACGGGTGATAAACTAGATTTTATGAGTACAAAACTGACCAAGAAGAATTATACGAGTCCATAACTAGTTTTCAACGTGAGCTGAATGCTGGACTAGTCTCGGCCTTGCCACCTAAGGACGGCTCGTGTCCAACAGGTAAATAACTCTACGGATTTATCAAGCAGATTTTACTTGGCTGCTGCGGAAATGCTTCTCTCTGGGGGGGCACTCTGGAGATGAGGTACAGCTTTACCACCCACGTGTACTGCCGGTTTTTGTGTTTACTTAGACATAAAATAATATTTCTTGACATCGGCAATAACCATGCATGAGTCAGAAAATTTAAAAGGTAATCTATCATAAGAACAACAAAATAAAAATTAAAGAGGGTATTTTTCAGGTAGCAAAAGTATTGAAGAAAAAAATGCATTCCCAGGAGCTTTAATATCGGCCAATCAAAAAGCCATCAAACCTTATCGAATACCAAACCTTCAGCTCATGTGTTACTCTAATAAGCAATGACATCACGAGGCCAGCAACTAAGATTTACAAAAAATAAATAAATAAATAACAACTGAGGGAAGGTATTGAATAAAACCTAGTCTCGGCACCATCTTCATTCGTTTTCCAATGGTTACGTTCATTTTACTGGGAAACCGTTGAGTGTACATTAGACCACCTGACGTCTTGACCACGATATAAATGGATGAAAGGATTTTTAAAGATGAATAAAACAGAAGTCCCCCCCCCCCCCCCCTGCTGGAAGCAAGACAGAAAACCTAATCGTGCTTTCAGTAACTGGTTCAGCTCCTCTATTGAAGAATGAACAGATACAAGAGCACCCACAACAATGAACTAGTGGTGAGTTCATAGAGTTAATAAAGAAATTGTGTGAGTGAGTGAGTCAATGAGTCAGTCCCAAGGATACAAACTCCTCCTTGTATTGTATAACATAAACGTAAAATCTGTAGAAAGATTTATAATAAGATTAGCGAGTAAGGGAGGAGCCAGGCACCAGAGGAAACGCGTGGAGCAGAGAGCGAGATGATAGGGTACAGTGGTGGCAGGGTACAGTGGTGGCAGGGTACAGTGGTGGCAGGGTACAGTGGTGGTAGGGTACAGTGGTGGCAGGGTACAGTGGTGGTAGGGTACAGTGGTGGTAGGGTATAGTGGTGGCAGGGTACGGTGGCGTAGGGTACAGTGGTGGCAGGGTACAGTGATGGTAGGGTACAGTGGTGGTCGGTTACAGTGATGGTAGGGTACAGTGGTGGCAGGGTACGGTGGCGTAGGGTACAGTGGTGACAGAGTACAGTGATGGTAGGGTATAGTGGTGGCAGGGTACAGTGGTGACAGAGTACAGTGATGGTAGGGTACAGTGGTGGTAGGTTAAGTGGTGGCAGGGTGCAGTGGTGGCAGGGTACAGTGGTGGCAGGGTACAGTGGTGGTAGGGTATAGTGGTGGCAGGGTACGGTGGCGTAGGGTACAGTGGAGGCAGGGAACAGTGGTGGTAGGATACAGTGGTGACAGAGTACAGTGATGGTAGGGTACAGTGGTGGTAGGTTAAGTGGTGGTAAGGTACAGTGGTGTTAAGGTGCAGTCGTGGTAAGGTGCAGTGGTGGTAAGGTACAGTGGTGGCAGGGTACGGTGGCGTAGGGTACAGTGGAGGCAGGGAACAGTGGTGGTAGGATACAGTGGTGACAGAGTACAGTGATGGTAGGGTACAGTGGTGGCAGGGTACAGTGGTGGTAGGTTAAGTGGTGGCAGGGTACGGTGGCGTAGGGTACAGTGGTGACAGAGTACAGTGATGGTAGGGTATAGTGGTGGCAGGGTACAGTGATGGTAGGGTACAGTGATGGTAGGGTACAGTGGTGGTAGGTTAAGTGGTGGTAAGGTACAGTGGTGTTAAGGTGCAGTCGTGGTAAGGTGCAGTGGTGGTAAGGTACAGTGGTGGCAGGGTACGGTGGCGTAGGGTACAGTGGAGGCAGGGAACAGTGGTGGTAGGATACAGTGGTGACAGAGTACAGTGATGGCAGGGTACAGTGGTGGTAAGGTATAGTGGTGGTAAGGCATAGTGGTAGGGTACAGTGGTGGTAGGGTACAGTGGTGGTAGGTTAAGTGGTGGTAAGGTACGGTGGCGTAGGGTACAGTGGTGACAGAGTACAGTGATGGTAGGGTATAGTGGTGGCAGGGTACAGTGGTGACAGAGTACAGTGATGGTAGGGTACAGTGGTGGTAGGTTAAGTGGTGGTAAGGTACAGTGGTGTTAAGGTGCAGTCGTGGTAAGGTGCAGTGGTGGTAAGGTACAGTGGTGGCAGGGTACGGTGGCGTAGGGTACAGTGGAGGCAGGGAACAGTGGTGGTAGGATACAATGGTGACAGAGTACAGTGATGGCAGGGTACAGTGGTGGCAGGGTACAGTGGTGGTAAGGTATAGTGGTGGTAAGGCATAGTGGTAGGGTACAGTGGTGGTAGGGTACAGTGGTGGTAGGGTACAGTGGTGGTAAGGTACGGTGGCGTAGGGTACAGTGGTGACAGAGTACAGTGATGGTAGGGTACAGTGGTGGCAGGGTACAGTGGTGACAGGGTACAGTGATGGTAGGGTACAGTGGTGGTAGGGTAAGTGGTGGTAAGGTACAGTGGTGTTAAGGTGCAGTCGTGGTAAGGTGCAGTGGTGGTAAGGTACAGTGGTGGCAGGGTACGGTGGCGTAGGGTACAGTGGAGGCAGGGAACAGTGGTGGTAGGATACAGTGGTAACAGAGTACAGTGATGGCAGGGTACAGTGATGGCAGGGTGCAGTGGTGGTAGGATACAGTGGTGGCAGGGTGCAGTGGTGGTAGGATACAGTGGTGGCAGAGTACGGTGGGGCAGGGCACAGTGGTGGCAGGTTACAGTGGTGGCAGGATGCAGTGGTGGTAAGGTACAGTGATGGCAGGGTACAGTGGCTTCAGGGAGTAGTAGTGGTAAAGTACATTGGTGGTAAGGTACAGTGGTGGCAGGGTACAATGGTGGCAGGGTACGGTGGTGGTAAAGTACAGTGGTGGCAGGGTACAGTGGTGTTTAGGTGCAGTGGTGGCAGGGTACAGTGGTGGTAAGGTATAGTGGTGGTAAGGCATAGTGGTAGGGTACAGTGGTGGTAGGGTACAGTGGTGGCAGGGTCAGTGATGGCAGAGTACAGGCAGGAAGCTACAGTGTGGTGGCAGAGTACAGGCGGGAAGCTACAGTGTGGTGGCAGAGTACAGGCAGGAAGCTACAGTATGGTGGCAGAGTACAGGCAGGAAGCTACAGTGTGGTGGCAGAGTACAGGCAGGAAGCTAATGTGTGGTGGCAAAGTATTAACAGGAAGCTACAGTGTGGTGGCAGAGTACAGGCAGGAAGCTACAGTGTGTTGGCAGAGTACAGGCAGGAAGCTACAGTGTGTTGGCAGAGTACAGGCAGGAAGCTACAGTGTGTTGGCAGAGTACAGGCAGGAAGCTACAGTGTGTTGGCAAAGTACAGGCAGGAAGCTACAGTGTGTTGGCAAAGTACAGGCAGGAAGCTACAGTGTGTTGGCAGAGTACAGGCAGGTAGCGTCAAAATGCAGTCAACATGCACCGAGACCGGGCGACTCCAGGTGTACCCGCTGAAAATCAATACTCAAGTAAATGCACGGGTCTGTCAGGCGGACCTAGACACGTAGCACAGCGCTCACTCCCTCCACCACCACTCCCTCCAACACAACCACCCTAACTCCCTCCACCACAACCACCCTAACTCCTTCCACCACAACAACCACCCTCACTACCTTCACCACCATAACCTACCCCCATCCCCACTTCCTCCACAACAACCACCCTAACTCCCTCCACCACAACCACCCTCACTCCCTCCACCACAACCACCCTAACTCCCTCCACCACAACAACCACCCTCACTACCTTCACCACCATAACCTACCCCCATCCCCACTTCCTCCACAACAACCACACTCACTCCCTCCACCACCACAACAACCCTCACTCCACCACCACAACCACTCTCACTCCACCACCACAACCACCCTCACTCCATCACCACAACAACCACACTCACTCCCTCCACCACCAACACACTCTGCACCATCACTATTCTTTCCAACAACACAACCACCACCCACACCATCATCACCTCCACCAACAGCGCCACCTTCACCAGCACCTCCCCCCAGGTACAGGTACTAGGGAGAGCCACCAGGGGGCTGTGTGTGGTGCGGCAGAGCAGGGCGGTCCCCCACCTTTACCTAACCTTTCCATCCTCATTCACAAATTCCTCCATTCTCGTCGACACAGCCACACGCTCCTCACTACCTTTGTCCACCTCCACACACCTTTACCTGGCATCAATACACCTTAAATTTCACCTTCGATACCCACTGTTGACACTCCCTAATTAACCCTAAGCACCATAGTTTAACGTCCATTGTTTAAGAGTCTTGATATCATGTCGACACCACCTAAGTCTACACTCTACATCAATGGCGTATCCTAATCTACAGTCAACCATCCAGGTTATCTTTCAATACTCCAATATAGTGTCGACACACCTTCCATCCTTATCGATATACCCACCACCCATGTCGACACACCTTCCACTCCTATCAACACACCTTCCACACTTGTCTCTTAACAAGCCACTAAACTACAGCCTGCACGCAGTAATTACATCCATAGTCATTTATCCGCCCTAAACAACTGAATGTCTCGTCGTCATCTCTATAAAACCAAACCAAGGAAATACAGTCGCTTTTGTCCGTGTCTGAGCGGTGGTCTGTGTGAGTACTGTACATTGTGTGTTGGTGGCATTTGTGTGTGCACGTATCAGTGTGTGATTGTGTGTACGCGTGCACGTGTGTATGTGTGCGTGTACTATATGCATGCAAGTGGCATGTTTGCGCGCTCACCTTGTCTGTGTATGCGCCGTGTGTGTGTGTGTGTGTTGACAACTCGTCCTCCCCTCCTAGACACGGGCCAACCAAACACGAGATAACGAATGAAGTAAACAAGATAACAATGATAAGGTGACAGCCTAAAAAATCGATGCTGTGCTGTCATTTATAGAGTCATACTAAAATAGAAACACATATTAGCAACGCCCAGATAATTACCACGATTTGGAAACATATATACTGTGTGTATCACTATCCAGCTCCGATCGATCCAAGAGTTACTCGCAAGCCTTCACACCCACCTGCCCGGCTCTGAGGGGGGACTGGGAGGGGGGAGGGGGGGAAGGAGGTCACCTTACAGCACCTGTGTAATTCCGCCATCGAATGATAGATACGCAACTCCTTTACCCAGTTTGGTATAAGCCTCACGCATCTATCAAAAGTTCATGTGTCGGGGCCATGAACAGGTAGGAGGGACGACAGGGAGGAACAAGTGACGGAGGGAGAGACGAGAGGAAGGGACAGTAGAGGCGAGGGGGGGGGGGGATGGAAGGAGGACCCACGTCTACTGCTATCACTAGGCACTTGTCGTTACTGTCATTTAAGCTCTATGTAACAACTGGGTGGCACTACTAAATATAAATGTGGCACTGAACTGTTATGTGAGACGTACGAGTGAGCGTATGTGGGAGGGAGGGCATCCGTGTGTGTGGAGGGGAGAGGGTATCCGTGTGTAGGGGGTAGGGTATCCGTGTGTGGGGGGTAGGGTATACGTGTGTGGGGGGGTAGGGTATACGTGTGTGGGAGGGAGGGCATCCGGGTGTGTGGAGGGGAGAGGGTATCCGTGTGTGGGGGGTAGGGTATTCGTGTGTGTGGGGGGTAGGGTATTCGTGTGTGTGGGGGGAGGGTATTCGTATGTGGGGGGGGTAGGGTATTCGTGTGTGGGGGGGTAGGGTATTCGTGTGTGTGGGGGGTAGGGTATTCGTGTGTGTGGGGGGTAGGGTATTCGTGTGTGCGGGGGGTAGGGTATTCGTGTGTGTGGGGGAAGATATTCGTGTGTGTGGAGGGAGGGTATTCGTGTGTGGGGGGGTAGGGTATACGTGTGTGTGGAGGGGAGAGGGTATCCGTGTGTGGGGGGTAGGGTATCCGTGTGTGTGTGGGGGGAGGGTATCCGTGTGTGTGGGGGTAGGGTATACGTGTGTGTGGAGGGGAGAGGGTATCCGTGTGTGGGGGGTAGGGTATCCGTGTGTGTGTGGGGGGAGGGTATCCGTGTGTGTGTGGGGGGAGGGTATCCGTGTGTGTGTGGGGGGAGGGTATCCGTGTGTGTGTGGGGGGAGGGTATCCGTGTGTGTGGGGGGTAGGGTATTCGTGTGTGTGGGGGGTAGGGTATTCGTGTGTGTGGGGGGAGGGTATTCGTGTGTGTGGGGGGAGGGTATTCGTGTGTGTGGGGGAGGGTATTCGTGTGTGGGGGGGAGGGTATTCGTGTGTGTGGGGGAGGGTATCCGTGTGGGGGGAGGGTATCCGTGTGGGGGGAGGGTATCCGTTTGGGGGGAGGGTATCCGTTTGGGGGGGAAGGTATCCATGTGTGTGGGGGAGGGTATCCATGTGTGTGGGGGAGGGTATCCATATGTGTGGGGGAGGGTATCCATATGTGTGGGGGAGGGCATCCATATGTGTGTGTGGGGGAGGGTAACCATATGTGTGTGGGGGAGGGTATCCATATGTGTGTGAGGGAGGGTATCCATATGTGTGGGGGAGGGTATCCATATGTGTGGGGGGAGGGTATCCATATGTGTGGGGAGAGGGCATCCATATGTGTGTGGGGGAGGGTATCCATATGTGTGGGGAGAGGGTATCCATGTGTGTGGGGGAGGGTATCCATATGTGTGGGGGGAGGGTATCCAACTGAGTGGGGGGAGGGTATCCATCTTTGTGTGTGTGTGGGGGGGTTATATCCACGTCTGTGTAGGAGTATCAAGGTAAAAAAAATCAAAGTCAACAAACAAGATAATCAACGTACCCAGCCAAGATAAACAATTAAAGTAAAATAATCAAGTAAACTAATCATGCAAACAATCAAGGTAAACAAACCAAGAAAAACCAAGTAAACAAACCAGGTATACAAACAAGGGAAACACACCAAACAACACTCACCCACGTAGATAGCTCACACACAAACACAAAAAATTATTAATTGCACTTCAAGTCCCTACAAAGCAGATGAAATTATACGATATGTTACAAATTCATTTCAAACCCAAACATAATCGATTTTTAAGGCCTTGTGGAGTTAAGTAGATCACACACACACACACACACACACACACACACACACACACAGATCTACCAAAGTTATTACCATGTTTATGTAATGTGGATTTTTCCCTTCTCACACAATAGCTGTCACTCGGTGTGTGTGTGTGTGTGTGTGAGAGAGAGAGAGAGAGAGAGAGAGAGAGAGAGAGAGAGAGAGAGAGAGAGAGATTACCTGTAGTACATTAACTAACAAAATAAGAGAGAGACGTATATCTGGGTCTAGGATAGGACAAAGTACAGTGTAGGTAAACCTGGTCAGGTCTCAGGACACACAACTCATTGGTGGGTAAACAGATGAATCAACCTAAAAAAAATAAATAAAAAAAATAAATCCAGCCTCTTGATATAATAACACACAAAAGAATATATCCAAACACAGGAAAATTACACACACACACACACACACACACACACACACACACACACACACACGTCCTATATTATACATTCCATAAGTGATAAATTTGTACTTGTATATCTACTGTAGGTGTGTTGAAACTTCGACATAAATATATAATCTGAATATCCCATTCTTAGAGGATTTTTGTTTAAGGAATGTTGTTTATAAGTAAGATATCGAGTTATTAATAGCGACACTATGTTATCTGAGCTATAAATCACTATGGTGGGAGGATATATAGCGGTTATTTATCTCACAATAAACAAAGACCTGGGTGTGTGTGTGTGTGTGTGTGTGTGTGTGTAGTCCTCTTTAGTCACTCGTCTTCCCCCATATTATTATATATTACTTATTTCTTATTCTTCATCATCTTTTGCTTCCCCGTTCTCCCACACCCTCCAAGACCCCCACCACACCTTCCAAGACCCCCAACCACACCTTCCAAGACCCCCAACCACACCCTCCAAGACCTCCAACCACACCCTCCAAGACCCCCAACCACACCTTCCAAGACCCCCAACCACACCCTCCAAGACCCCCAACCACACCCTCCAAGACCTCCACCACACCCTCCAAGACCCCCAACCACACCTTCCAAGACCCCCAACCACACCTTCCAAGACCCCCAACCACACCTTTCAAGACCCCCAACTACACCTTCCAAGACCCCCAACCACACCCTCCAAGACCCCCAACTACACCCTCCAAGACCCCCAACCACACTCTCGAAGACCCCCACCACACCCTCCAAGACCCCCAACCACACCCTCCAAGACCCCCCAACCACACCCTCCAAGACCCCCAACCACACCCTCCAAGACCCCCACCCACCGCTTCCAAGACCCCCACCCACACCCTCCAAGACCCCCACCACACCCTCCAAGACCCCCACCACACCCTCCAAAAGTCGAGCTTCTGCATTTCCTCTCTCGTATTTACTCCGCCACTCCGGCTCACCCACTACCAACACTCCCGACATGCCCCCCCCCCTCCCACCTCTGTTAAGCTTCCTCCAGCTTAAAGGCCATCATTCACTCCTTCACATCATTCACTCCTCCACATCATTCACTCACCCCACATAATTTTCTCCTCCACATCATTCACTCCAGCACCTCATCCACTCCTCCACCTCACCCACTCCTCCACCTCACCCACTCCACCACACCACTCACTCCACCACAACATCCTCCACTCTATCCCACCACAAAAATTATACTTGACACCTCTTGACATCTCCCCAGCCATCAGTTCGTCTGCATGTGCCATCGTCGCCGCCACCTCCACCAGCCACTACCAGCCACTATCTCCACCTCCACCCACCATCTCCACCTCCATCTAATACCTCCACCACAATACTTCAGACGTCCACTCCACAACCACCACCACTCCTCCGTTTATCAACAATCGAAATGTTCCCTCGTTGTCAGGCGGTCACCAGCTCACAGTAACTTAACCCACTACACCAAGATCCCCGGCAGCCACCCCATCAGGACATAGCTCGACAAACCTCACAGGGGCATAAAATAGTACAATCCTACCGAGACACTCTGGTTTATTTACACCCCTGGGCTGACAACACCCCCACTAACTCTGGCTGTCAGGAACATCAATCTTGCTGACGACACTGACTTCCTCCCTCAATGTTTTTCAAGTTATGTAGCTCTTTCAAAAAAATATTTCCTGTAGCTTTAAAATTCCCTGACGATCATATTTTTTTTTTACATTACTTCTACCATACACAATGTACTTCTTACTCACGAATTATAGTATTTTTCTTCTTTCTCTAGTGATAAAAATGAATCTCTACCACAGAAGAAAAGAAGAAAAAGCAATAGAAGACAATCAGTTATAATTAAAGTGTTGAGGGAGAAGCGGAGGTGAGGGGAGGGCGACGCTGCTCAATGACTGAAGGACTGAATGATGCAACAGGACACTTTGTCAGTCCCGGTGGTTCAAGAAGCGGACCTTTGACCAACACTTTCACCAGGTAGAACAGTGAGAGAAAATAATCTTCACTAGTGTGTGTGTGTGTGTGTGTGTTTATGTAAGTGTGTGTAAGTATGAGTGTGTTTGTAACTATGAGTGTGTTTGTAACTGTGAGTGTGTATCCTCCATCCCTCACCACGTCCCTTAGTAACACAAGGGTCAAGGAGTTCGTGACAGTTCCGTAATCAAGATGATGAGCCAAGTTGCAGTTAATGACACAAATAATGCACACAGCCAAAGTACATAAAGAAGAGGTATTTTCAGTGTACCTCGCCAGAGTACATACAAAGGAGCCACACATACTTAAATAAATGCAGATGTGTATTACGTATGTTATTTAAAATATAACGTACGTGTGGGTGGTGTGTGTGTGTGTGTATTTTGATATACTTACATGGTTGCTGACTTATTATAATTAATAATAATAATAATAATAATAATAATAATAATAATAATAAAACAGTAAAAGTAGATAACAATAACATTAATAAATATTGCAATAACAATAATCAATACATATTATTAGTATTAAAATTGCTTTCATCATCATCATCATTATAATTATTATTATCAATTTATCACTATTATCAGTTACGGTTTATTTGCAAGAGAAGTTACATATATTTGTACAGAATTATCAGGGTAACATAAGCTTAAATTGTAAAACCGAGTCACATAAGATATAACATAATCCTTGACCACCAATATACACAAATATGGTGACGATACCAGAGATAAGGACGTTTAACAGTGTGTGTGTGTGTGTGTGTGTGTGTGTGTGAGTGTGTGTGTGTGTGTGAGGAGTTACGTATCTGATGGCACGTGTGTAGGTGTAGGTATGTGAGTGGGTGGTGGTATGTGTGTATGTGGGAGGGAGGGTGTGTTTACGAAGCGGATGGGACGCAGGTGGGCGGGGGCGAGGGTGTGAGTGTGGGCGAGGGGGGGGGGGGGGTGAAGCATGGGCTGGGGACGGCTTGTGAGCGCTTTTGTGTCTTAATACAGCCTGAGAGAAGCTGCCTGTTTATAGTACGCTACTGAAGAAGGGAGGAAGAGAGGGAGGGGGCGGGGGGGGGGTGAGGGGGGGGCGGGGAGGGGTGAAGGGGGGAGGGTGGGGGTGAGGGAGGGGGGAGGGAGGGGGGAGGGAGGGAGGGGGGGAGGGAGGGTGGGGGTGAGGGAGGGGGGGAGGGAGGGTGGGGGGGAGGGAGGGGGGGAGGGCGGGCGGGGGTGAGGGAGGGGGGAGGGAGGGGGAGAGAGAGGGGATGGGGAGGGTGGGGGAGGGAGGGGGGGAGGGAGGGTGGGGGTGGGAGGGGGGGGGGGTGGGGGAGGGAGGGGGGAGGGAGGGGGGAGGGAGGGTGGGGGTGAGGGAGGGGGAGGGAGGGGGAGGGTGAGGGAGGGGGTGAGGGGGCGGGGGAGGGTGCGGGGGAGGGGGCGGGGGAGGGTGCGGGGGAGGGGGCGGGGGAGGGGGTGAGGGGGCGGGGGAAAAGAGAGGGAGGGGGCGGGGGAGAAGAGAGGGAGGGGGATGAGGGGGGCGGGGGAGGAGGGGTGAGGGGGGTGGGGGAGGGGTGAGGTAGGGAGGGAAGTAGAGAGGGAGTATAGGGAAGGCTAACTGTATGGGAAGGAGGTTTAGTGGTATGGAGTGGAAGGGGGAAGAGAGAGGAATAATCTTTTGGGATGGAAAGATGGATGGAGAAATACAGAGGTGGGAAAGGGGTGGTATTATAGGTGAAATGGTTAGTGGTATGGGATGGAAAAGGAGGTAGATATTCATATGGGAGAGGAGAGAAGAAGAGAGGGGATGAGAGAAGAGCAAAAGAGAAGGAGAAGGGAGGGTGTAAGGATGGGAGGAAAGAGGAGGGAGAGAGGGGGGGGGGAAGTACCGTAGAAGCATAGACAGGGAGAGTGTGGGAAAAAGGGAGAAGTAAAATTATTAGCGAGGGAGGGTAGGGAGGGGTAAAGGGAGAAATGGAGGGGATAAGGGAAAAGGGGGAAGGTGGACATTTTTAATTTCCCTGTTTTGTATAGTCTTGAGTTAAGGGAAGCTGTTTATATCATTCTCTTCCCCTTTGTCTCCTATCTCCTCCGTTCCCTCTTCTCTTTCTCCTTCCTCTTTATTCCTTCTATTTTCTCCTTCACTTTCCCCCCTCACCTAATTTACTCTCCCCAACCCACTTAGCTCTCTCTCTCTCTCTCTCTCTCTCTCCTATCCCACATAACATCATCTTTGCCTCTCCTTTCCACTTTCTTTACCTCTTCTCCTATCCTTCCTACCCTGGTCCACGCCCTCTATCTCCTCCTCTTCTATCCCCCCCCCCCTCCCCTCACTTCTCACCCGGAAGAAGATCCTCTCACTCGAAAAATCTAAATCGACTTTGGGTCCAGTGTTGTGTGAGGAAAGATTTGCATCACACCAAACCTTGCTTCACCGAGGTTAAGAATCTATCGGAATTTTTAACGCTCGCGTGGCTTTGCTGTGAGGGATTTAACGATTGCTTCTTGTAATGTCTAATCTTATTTTCTTTCGTTGTATCAAATTCTACCTTATTTTCCCAGCTGTATCGAATTTTACCTTATTTTCTCTCGTTGTATCGAATTTTATCTTATTCTTTCTCGTTGCATCGAATTCTACCTTATTTTCTCTCGTTGCATCGAATTCTATCTTATTTTCGCCTGTGGTATCGAATTCTATCTTATGTTCTCCTGTGGTATCGAATTCTATCTTATTTTCTCCTGTGCTATCGAATTCTACCTTATTTTCTCTCGTTGTATCGAATTTTATCTTATTCTTTCTCGTTGCATCGAATTCTACCTTATTTTCCCCGCTGTATCGAATTCTATCATATTTTCCCCGCTGTATCGAATTCTACCTTATTTTCCCCACTGTATCGAATTCTACCTTATTTTCCCCGCTGTATCGAATTCTACCTTATTTTCTCTCGTTGTATCGAATTCTACCTTATTTTCTCTCGTTGCACCGAATTCTACCTTATTTTCCCCACTGTATCGAATTCTACCTTATTTTCTCTCGTTGTATCGAATTCTACCTTATTTTCTCTCGTTGCACCGAATTCTACCTTATTTTCTCTCGTTGCACCGAATTCTATCTTATTCTCGTGTGCTATATTAAAAGTAGGTTACATTATCTTGCTTCACCGAGGTTGGATTTTCGTCGGGGATCTAACGAGTGAGTCTTGTGCTGCGTATATTATCTTGGCTAAGTTTGTATTTTGTTATTCTCTCTCTGGTGGTGGTAGTGGTGGTGGTAGTGGTTATGGTGGTAGTGGCTATGGTGGTGGTGTTGTTAGTGGAAGTAGTCGGGGGGGGTAGTGGTGGTAGTGGTGGTGGTAGTGGGGGGTAGTGGTGTTAGTGGGGGGGGGGGGTAGTGGTGTTAGTGGTAGTGGACGCTGGTGGTTGTAGCCAAATTCGGTCCATCTAATAAGCATAATCGGATTAGGGAGACTGACCACAAATAGAGCAGGTCCTCCCCCTACATTAAACCATTATAGACACCCAGTGGGACTCTCTCTCTCTCTCTCTCTCTCTCTCTCTCTCTCTCTCTCCATGACCCGTACTTCCGTAAGTCCGAAAGAGCAGAAGTGGACGTCAAAGGCTCTTGTAAGTGTCTCGGGGGAGTTTAAGTGTCTCGGGGGAGTTTAATGTTCTCGGGGGAGTGTAAGGGTCTCGGGGGAGTTTATGGGTCTCGGGGGAGTTTAAGTGTCTCGGGGGAGTTTAAGTGTCTCAGGGGAGTTTAAGGAGAGTTAATAGTGATTGACAGTGACGAAGAAAGTGCCCACCTGGAAGTAACTGTCGCATCTCGAGGACAGGAAGCGAGACAGAGACCCTTGAGGTTTTCATGTTAAAGAGAATTTGATAAAAAAATGGTTGTTTGTTTACGTTCATGTTCCTGTCTGTCTGTCTGTCTGTCTGTCTGTCTGTCTCTATTTTATTGTGTGTGTGTGTGTGAAGCCTGTCTGTCTGTCTGTCTGTCTGTCTGTCTGTTGGCCTGTCTCTATTTTATTGTGTGTGTGTGTGTGAAGCCCGTCTGTCTGTCTGTCTGTCTGTCTGTCTCTATTTTATTGTGTGTGTGTGTGAAGCCCGTCTGTCTGTCTGTCTGTCTGTCTGTCTGTTGGCCTGTCTCTATTTTATTGTGTGTGTGTGTGAAGCCTGTCTATCTGTCTGTCTGTCTGTCTGTCTGTCTGTTGGCCTGTCTCTATTTTATTGTGTGTGTGTGTGAAGCCCGTCTGTCTGTCTGTCTGTCTGTCTGTCTGTCTGTTGGCCTGTCTCTATTTTATTGTGTGTGTGTGTGAAGCTCGTCTGTCTGTCTGTCTGTCTGTCTGTCTGTCTGTCTGTTGGCCTGTCTCTATTTTATTGTGTGTGTGTGTGTGAAGCCTGTCTGTCTGTCTGTCTGTCTGTCTGTCTGTCTGTTGGCCTGTCTCTATTTTATTGTGTGTGTGTGTGTGTGTGTGAAGCCTGTCTGTCTGTCTGTCTGTCTGTTGGCCTGTCTCTATTTTATTGTGTGTGTGTGTGTGTGTGTGAAGCCTGTCTGTCTGTCTGTCTGTCTGTTGGCCTGTCTCTATTTTATTGTGTGTGTGTGTGTGTGTGTGAAGCCTGTCTGTCTGTCTGTCTGTCTGTCTGTTGGCCTGTCTCTATTTTATTGTGTGTGTGTGTGAAGCCCGTCTGTCTGTCTGTCTGTCTGTCTGTCTGTTGGCCTGTCTCTATTTTATTGTGTGTGTGTGTGTGAAGCCTGTCTGTCTGTCTGTCTGTTGGCCTGTCTCTATTTTATTGTGTGTGTGTGTGTGAAGCCTGTCTGTCTGTCTGTCTGTCTGTCTGTCTGTCTGTCTGTTGGCCTGTCTCTATTTTATTGTGTGTGTGTGTGTGTGTGTGAATCCTGTCTGTCTGTCTGTCTGTCTGTTGGCCTGTCTCTATTTTATTGTGTGTGTGTGTGTGTGTGTGAAGCCTGTCTGTCTGTCTGTCTGTCTGTTGGCCTGTCTCTATTTTATTGTGTGTGTGTGTGTGTGAAGCCTGTCTGTCTGTCTGTCTGTCTGTCTGTTGGCCTGTCTCTATTTTATTGTGTGTGTGTGTGAAGCCCGTCTGTCTGTCTGTCTGTCTGTTGGCCTGTCTCTATTTTATTGTGTGTGTGTGTGAAGCCCGTCTGTCTGTCTGTCTGTCTGTTGGCCTGTCTCTATTTTATTGTGTGTGTGTGTGTGTGTGTGTGTGAAGCCTGTCTGTCTGTCTGTCTGTCTGTTGGCCTGTCTCTATTTTATTGTGTGTGTGTGTGTGTGAAGCCTGTCTGTCTGTCTGTCTGTCTGTCTGTTGGCCTGTCTCTATTTTATTGTGTGTGTGAAGCCTGTCTGTCTGTCTGTCTGTCTGTTGGCCTGTCTCTATTTTATTGTGTGTGTGTGTGTGTGTGTGTGTGTGTGTGTTGTGAAGCCTGTCTGTCTGTCTGTCTGTCTTTTTGGTATTTTGCATACCTGTTTCAAACTATTTCAATTCAATTCGTATTTCTTTGCTTACCTTTATAATCACCTGTCTGTCTTGTTAATTTGTCTGTACGTCATCCATATCATCACCCACACCACCCATACCACCACCACCACCCATATCACCCACATCACCCATATCACCCACACCACCCGCATGTGGATCTGGGGAACACCAAGGCCCCAACCAGCTGTCTCCTGTTTTGTTTTGCCCTGAGTCTGAGATGAACCATTTGTGGATGACAGGGTAGAGGTGGTGTGTGGAAGAGGTGGGAGAGAAGGGGGGGAGGGGGAGAAAGTGAGGAGAAAGGTGGGATAGGGAGGAGGAACAGGATGGAAGAGAGTGAGGAGAAAGGTGGGTTGGGAAGGAGGAGGAGGAGGAAAAAGGTGGGTTGGAGAGTAGGAACAGGAGGAAGGTGAATTAAAGAGGAGAGGGAACAAATGAGGAAGAAAAAATGTTATGGAGAACGAGGAGGAAGGTACGATGGGGAGAGGAGGAGGAGAGGAGGGGTGAGGGGAGTTGAGAAGAGGAGGGGTGAGGAGGACGGCAGGGGAAGGAGAGGGGAAATGCAGCAGGAAAGCAAGGGAGGGGAAACTGTGTAGGATGAATGACCGACTCTAAATGCCAACTAATTAAGGTGTAACTGTGCAATGGCGGGAGGGGCTCTCTCTCTCTCTCTCTCTCTCTCTCTCTCTCTCTCTCTCTCGTGTATGTATGTATGTATGTATGTATGTATGTATGTATGTATGTATGTGTGTGTGTGTGTGTACTGCTGGTTTATATAAATACCGTCATATACGCAACAAGACACACGTGTTATATACTAATTCACCTTTAATTAAATCACCTGCTGGTTACCTCTGACGTACTATGGCAATAAACCCGGCTTATATAAACACACCAAACGTCACTATATCATGTGGTAATTTACAAGGCTTACATATGTTATTATATTATCTTGTATATATCCAAATATATTACGATTCTATTATAGTAATTTTAATTGTGTTCTTGTACTTAAATATTTTAGTTGGTTCTTTGGTATAGAATTTACAGATGGTGATGTTGATCCAGTGGTTAAGTGGATTTAATCTGATCCAGTGGTTAAGTGGATTTAATCTGTTCAAGTGGTTAAGTGGATTTAATCTGATCCAGTGGTTAAGTGGATTTAATCTGATCCAGTGGTTAAGTGGATATAATCTGTTCAAGTGGTTGAGTGGATTTAATCTGATCCAGTGGTTAAGTGGATTTAATCTGATCCAGTGGTTAAGTGGATTTAATTCAATAGGTTAACTCTGTATTATGTAGGTATGCTGTAAGCACTATGTTCGCTGGCTTCATTCTGCATTAATACCATTACCAACAACACGCTTAGCAAGTTTTGTCTGCTTAGATAAGTATTTCCGGTGGCGTTATAGCTTACAACACAGCAAAGTTCACCTGCTGTTAGCTTACAACACAGCAAAGTTCACCTGCTGTTAGCTAACAACACAGCAAAGTTCACCTGCTGTTAGCTTACAACACAGCAAAGTACATCAGCTGGTCAATTCTCTCACCTTGGTCAGCTGGGTAGCATAACAGTACATTTAGGATTAATAAATATATTACGAGTGATTAAGTGATTATGATGAAGGTAAAGAGATAATTATGGGGACTCGTGTGTGTGTGTGTGTGTGTGTGTGTGTGTGTGAGAGAGAGAGAGAGAGAGAGAGAGAGAGAGAGAGAGAGAGAGAGAGAGAGAGAGAGAGAGAGAGAGAGAGAGAGAGAGAGACGTAGCTTGAATACAACAATAACGATCCAGTACTACACACGTGACAGTGGTTGGCCCCTAACACCTAGTAACAAGTGGATAGAGACATTTGGCCTCCGTCATCTCCCTCAACCTCCTCTTCCTTACTTGGCACTGACGGAAAGCCTCCCGAACATGTCCTGTAAGGCCGCTAACTCCTCCCATCTAATGTTTCGCGTTCGCTTATCCCTAATAACCTCCTAACACCACATTATCAATCAACCCTAAACCACATTTAACAAGAACAACTTCAATCCCGTTCAAAATAACCCGATAAATGAAGAAAATAAAGAAATAGGTAAGAGAGAGCGATGTGGAGCGAGGAGGATAACATCGTGCGGCTGGTAGCGGAGTGGCGGTGTTTATTGGGTCTGGCAGTATCACGAAGGCAGCCCCCGGACGGCCCCCAGCTAGCAACAACAACACGTGAGAGTAAGATGCAACAAATGTTATCTGAAATTATCTTTCCTCCTTCACCCTATTTTTACGGTGGCATGGGTGCTTGATGGCGAGTGTGTGTGGGGGTTTGTGTACGTTTGTGTGTGTGTGTGTGTGTGTATGAGTATCACTGGTGGTTAACGTACTGTGTGGAGGAAGGTCAAATGAGATGGGTGAAGGTTGACGCCTCGCCTCGTCTTGCCTGCCAGCGTAGTTGGATGAAGGGAAAAGCGCGAGTGTTGTGACATGTTTGTGTCTTTCTTCCACGTATAATTCTCTCTTTTTACACTTTCCTCTTGTCTGCTTTCTTTCACTCTCTCTTCGTGTTGTCCTTTTTATCTTTCAACATTTTCTTTCTCGTTCTCTCTTTTTCCATGCGATTATGTTTCTGTCGAGTTATACACCATCTCTCGTTTCTTTCGTCCATTTACCCATTTATCCATTATCAGTCTCGGTACTTTCGTCATCAGGTGCGTTGAGGTGAAGACTTTCAAAATACATTAAGGTAAGGTCAGAGACGTGTAGCCTAATTTTGCAAGTTGTGTGAAGTAAGAGGATATAATGTAACCAGGCTTGCTGACATACCCTTTTTTGGCACACACACACACACACACACACGCTCTGGTATAGCCCACGTCCACAATTAACCTGCCGACCTCCACACCACTCCACATTACTCACCTCCACACCACTTCACCACGCCCCCCCCCCTCCCTCGTCCTCCTCCATGCAACCACACGCCCACACCTGGTCTTCCTTTCAAGCACTGTCTTACACCTGGTTGTTTTTGCATTCACACGCCCACACTTGGACGGGGTGGGAGGAGAGGGGTGGGGGTAGTCATCCTTGTTCCTCATATTTACATTCAGCCACACCCATTCTTCACTTTCAAATACACATTCACATCTGGTCTCCTTTTAAGATAATATATACGTACATATACCGTATAAACTTAATGCATAAAAAATTATATATATATATACGAAAGGACCATTTTTAATGTTTACCAGTATTATAACTTTGCCAGTCCACGTTCAAACTCGGTGAACATATCTACACGTAGCTATACGTTTGTCTGTCTGTGTATCTGTTTAAATATCCACATCTGTATGTGTATATATCAATCTATATATGTCTAGTTATCTAATTAGCCCTCTATCCATCAGTTTAATTTGCCATTTTTTATCTACCTACTCATCCTGTCCATCCATCTACCCATTCAATCTTGTGTTTATTTTCTACCAACTTACCTGTCTACCTATCTAAATATCTACCTGTATATATTTCTGCCTTTAACGACAAGTATAAGGGTGTAAACATTCACTGAGCAGGTGACAACAGCCTTACCCAGGGAGGGAAGGAGGGAGATTAGGAGGAGAACAAGAAGGAAGTAGGGAGAAACGGGTGTGGGGGAGGGAGGAAGGGAGAGTGAACTGGGTCAGTGACACCTCACATCCAGCCGTCAGAGGGAGGAGGCAGGGAGGAGGCAGGGAGGAGGAAGGGAGACAGCTGGTCCACTGGGGGGAGGGAAGAAGAGGCACATGTGGGGATAGAGGAGGCCCTGGTGGAGAGGAGGAAGTGTAAAGTCATACACTCACCTCTGTTACGTATTAATGTTCACTACTTTAGAACTACAAGCAAACACATGATCACGTCAACACTTCCCCGAGTCCTAAAAACATTATGGCAGTGTTTAGTTCTCTCTCTAGGGCCAACACTCAAAAGATTCACACGCCAACTCTCTTCCGCGGAACTTGAGTGAGTTGGCGGGGGGGGGGGGGGGGGTGTGCGAGTCTACCACAACTCCCTATTACGGTAGAGACTTATGTGCTACCTCGGTGTTATTTTGAACGTGACGTGGTTGAATGAGCTTAAGTAAGTCATTTAGATGCGTTCTTAAGACCCCTTCCCCCTCTTCCCCCTTCCTCCACACTAACGAGTAAATCTTAAACATTAAATCTTCACAGTACGTTTAATGACGTGCTCCAGTTTAATGTATTCTTGCATCTCCAGCTACGAGGAAAACTTAGAATCTTACTGATCTTTGGATTCACTCAGTTCTCATTACCCAGCACTTGTACACCGTCACTACCAGAGGGGGTAATGTGGAGTTTGTTGTCAGCAGCTGTGGACGTTACCAACACTCGTGGATGTACTTGTGTTGATGATTTATTATTATTTTTTTTTTATTATTATTTATTGGGCACTCCCCTACATCCTTGTGTAAGGTGAAGCGCAGAAGCGTTTACAGTGCCCAACAGGGGAGCATGCTAAGTTCATGCTTGCCTTTATGTCTCATGAGTGACGGGCGTAGAAGCCTGAGGAGTCAAGGGCATAGAAGCCTGAAGAGTCAAAGGCATAGAAGCCTGAAGAGTCAGTGGTTTATGTCATCAAGTTATTGGAAGCTCCAACAACTTGTCCCTGAATACGAATTCGCAACTTTCGACTTACAACAGGTCCCTACTTTACTGCTAGGTGAACAGGGACTAATGGGGGCTAGGAAGTAAGTCCAAACAACTTCCACCGGCCCGGGAATCGAGCCCGCGATTTCAAGGTACACTAATGTTTCCTCAGTGACCTCGACTCCTCACTTTCCTACATGTCGCTCGACCCCTTCTTTTTTCCTCCCCCCCCCCCCCCCGACACACACTCTTTCCCTCACAACACCCCACCCTCACACCCTCCTTCACACTCCCATTACCTGAGACACCCTCCCACACCCCCGTATCATCACCTACCTCAACTCATTTTATTAACTAAGCCCTTCCTATCTCCACTTTGGGAAATTACATGTGACCTGGTGGCGACAAACTATCCCTGAAAACCCTCGCATCTTTCCTCGTCTCTATCACGAGTGAATGGCCCAACTAGGAGCCTACAAGGTCTCCAGCATGGCGCCCTTATGTCCATATATGAGAAAAGTTTTACCCCAAGTAGGCATCTTGATCATAAACTGGGTGAAGGGGCAGTCGGAGCGTCGCAAACAGTGTTGGGATAAGGCCTGGTACACGACAATGGTAGAGGGTGGTGTTTAGGGGGCGATAAGTGGAGGCAGTAGAAGCAAAGGGAGAGAGGCAAGGGGAGAGAGGCAAGGGGAGATTCAGTGGGTGAGGTATTGAAGGAAGGAGGCATGAAGTAGTGGTAGTAGGAGCAGCAACAGGAAGGAAGAGCAATTAGGGATGATGGTAAGCAGTGAAGCCAGCAGCAGGGATGGCAGACAGTAGTGGAAACAACAGGTAACAACAGACGTACAATAATGAAAGGAAGAACACGAGACACAAACAGTAACACTACTAAACATATGAAGAACAACAATAACATCCAGAGGCGGCAACAACAGCAATAGTCAAAGTATTGTAAACAAACATGGCGACGTCAACAGTGTAAAGGCACATCCCACAACCCTTAAAGACAATCAGGCAGGAGGAGAGAGAATATGAAACTTTCTCTCCATAAAATATATAAATAATGATGAACTTAACGTATAGTGTACCATCAAGAGTTAACATAGCCATAGAAGCTACAAAACAATTAAATATTAGTAGCCATAGACACAGACAGCCTTAGTAACAGCTATGAGCACAACAGACAACCGCACAGACAACAGACAGACGTACAGACAACACAACCGCATAGACAACAGATAGACGCGTAGACAACACAACCACACAGACAACAGACAGACGCACAGACAACACACAGACACACCCCCTCCCCCTCCCCCTTGGTAAATAACATGTAGTCAGCTGTCTGGTAGAGTGAGCAGATAATCCCAGTAGACGAGACACACATACAGCGAACTCAGCAACATGACGGCGGCAACTATGGAGGCCAAAATGTAAAGAGGCCTCACCCCCCACCCACTGTGCTCTCTCTCTCTCTCTCTCTCTCTCTCTCTCTCTCTCTCTCAGATCCCTCCACCACATAATGCAATCAAACACAATCCACCCGCTAATTCTCTAAGGTGATCTTACTCCACCTACTCCTCCACGTTCCCCAATCCACCCCGTCATCCACTTCACTTACTCCACAGCGTCCCCCATTCCACCGTGTCACCCCCACCCCCACTCCACCGCGTCACCCCACCCCACTCCACCGCGTCACCCCACCCCACTCCACCGCGTCACTCCCCCACTCCATCCCTACACCAACCCGTAATGGCGTGGTATCTAGGCTAGACAACTTTATCTACGTAATCTATGTACTCATAAATCCTCTCCTGGTCAAAGGCTGTTGTGGACGGTGTCTCGTGCCGCGCTGCCTTGCATAAGTCGGTCACGTTGAACGCAGGTCCACGTTAAACGCATCAAAGTAAACCTCAGAAATACCAAGTCATTTAGGAGTTTCAGGCTGGGTAGGGTATAACCCGTCTGATGTACTCACGCCAATAACACAAATAAATTGGGACTAGTTGTATAGTAGGTGGTGGCCTCCAGCTTTAATTACGACCTCACTTATTATAAAACAGAAGATTGGAACCATTATTACTGGGGCCCCATCAGGAGTGGGATCCATTATTACTGGGGCCCCATCAGGAGTGGGTTCCATTATAACTGGGGCCCCATCAGGAGTGGGTTCCATTATAACTGGGGCCCCATCAGGAGTGGGTTCCATTATAACTGGGGCCCCATCAGGAGTTGGTTCCATTATAACTGGGGCCCCATCAGGAGTGGGTTCCATTATAACTGGGGCCCCATCAGGAGTGGGATCCATTATAACTGGGGCCCCATCAGGAGTGGGATCCATTATTACTGGGGCCCCATCAGGAGTGGGAGCCATTATAACTGGATCAAAGTTTTTCTAATGATATGATGTTAAAACAGCGATCAGTACTTATGGGTCGCTTTATACACAAACAAACACAAACACAAGATATTCGTGTAAGTGAGCTGCATAGTAACCCAGTCATTCATTGCTAAACGAGGCCACCAAACACTCGCCTGTGGGCTGGAGACAAACAAAGCCACGCGTATCACAACACAACCCTTAGTGACACAAGCTCGAAATAACTCGTATGTCTATTGTTTCGTCTACATGGTGCTCGATCCTGCTGAAGTGGTGGTGGTGGTGGTAGCAGAGGTAGTGGCGACAGGTAGTAATAGGTGTACACACAGGTAAGGTACTTTTTTTTTTATTACTCTTTGTTAACCCACCACGACATCAAAGACCAACTACACCTACTTTCCTACACCTACCACCCGTTGTGTAGATACAATCCCGTAAACACAACAAACAAACACAAACACGACCTCGTTACCAGCTCAGCGACGCAGATACCTTCCCACCACTGACGACGTCACTCCCACTATTTTTTCATTTTGTTTTATATCTCTTCAATTCATTTCAGTTTTTCGTCACGAGGTTAAAGGGGTGACTCTTCAAGCTTTTTCATCACTCAAGTCTCCTGATTAAAACTCAAAAGTAAAACCTCCATGATTTAGTTTTTGAGGGAATTATATATTTTGGAGGACTAGTTGAGTGACGTAATAAATTAAGTCGATTTTTTTTTTACAGAAATATTCACGAAACTTGGTCATGTTAGGTCGACTTCTGAGGGGGAGAGGAGAAGGGTGGATGGGAGAGAGGGGAGGGAGGGTGAGAGGGTAGGATGGGTGAGAGGGGAGGATGGGTGAGACGGGAGGATGGGTGAGAGGGGAGGATGGGTGAGAGGGGAGGATGGGTGAGACGGGAGGATGGGTGAGAGAGGAGGATGGATGAGAGAAGAAGATGGGTGAGAGAGTTGGAATGGGTGAGAGAGTAGGATGGGTGAAAGAGGAAGATGGGTGAGAAAGGAGGATAGGTGAGAGGGAAGAATGGATAGAAGAGGTGAATGACCGAGAGAGGTGGATGACTGAGAGAGGTGGATGAATGAGAGGGGAGGATGGGTGAGAGGGGATAGAGGAATATTTAATCACAACAACAAAAGCGTCAAGAGACATCACCTAGTCCAAAATAAACAAGAGTCCCTCACAATCGTCCAAGATAAGAACTACTCCATAAGTAAATACATTTAAGCACTGACTGTCTCCCCAAAGTTGACACTGAAGTTTGAATGGTGCGTCAGTCTGTATCGCACTATCAGCCCCCTAGTCCCCCAGACCCTTCCCCGAGCCCCCCAGACCCCGCCCCCACAGCCCCGACCCCTACTGCTCCCGCATTCACCCAAGAATAAAAAAAAATATATTCTGTATGTCGATCTTTGATTAATTTTCTACTGAGGTCAATTGCTCTTTTTGTTTATGGAGAGAGAGGGGAGGGGGAGGGGAAGGGGGAGGGGGATAGAGGTAGGGGGGGTTATCCTTTTAAGGAACCAATAGAAAAGGCTGAATCATCCTTATCAGCTTCATTGGCTATTAGGATTGGCTATTAAGATTTAGAGAGGCCCCCGTCAATAGAACTTCCGGGCAGGTGGTGAAGTTATATAGTCAATGTTTGGTAACAGGAGAGAGCTCACGTTGGCAACACTGACTGACTGACCCAGTCTGGGCTGAAGTGTCTCAAGTGGTGGTTGTTGTGGTAGTAATGGTTGTTGTTGTGTAGTGATGATTGTTGTTGTGGTCGTAGTAGTGGTTGTTGCTGTGGTATTAGTGATTGTTGTTGAAGTTGTAGTGATGGTTGTTGATGTAATAGTGGTTGTTGTTGTGGTAGTGATGGTTGTTGATGTAATAGTGGTTGTTGTTGTTGTGGTAGTGATTGCTATTTTTGTCGTGATATTAGTGGTAGTTGTTGTGATGTTCCTTGTTACCGTGATGTTCCTTGTTACCGTGATGTTCCTTGTTACCGTGATGTTCCTTGTTACGGTAATGTTCCTTGTTACCGTGATGTTCCTTGTTACCGTGATGTTCCTTGTTACCGTGATGTTCCTTGTTACCGTAATGTTCCTTGTTACCGTGATGTTCCTTGTTACCGTGATGTTCCTTGTTACCGTGATGTTCCTTGTTACCGTGATGTTCCTTGTTACCGTGATGTTCCTTGTTACCGTGATGTTCCTTGTTACCGTGATGTTCCTTGTTACCGTGATGTTCCTTGTTACCGTAATGTTCCTTGTTACCGTGATGTTCCTTGTTACCGTGATGTTCCTTGTTACCGTGATGTTCCTTGTTACCGTGATGTTCCTTGTTACCGTGATGTTCCTTGTTACCGTAATGTTCCTTGTTACCGTGATGTTCCTTGTTACCGTGATGTTCCTTGTTACCGTAATGTTCCTTGTTACCGTGATGTTCCTTGTTACCGTGATGTTCCTTGTTACCGTGATGTTCCTTGTTACCGTGATGTTCCTTGTTACCGTGATGTTCCTTGTTACGGTAATGTTCCTTGTTACCGTGATGTTCCTTGTTACCGTGATGTTCCTTGTTACCGTGATGTTCCTTGTTACCATGATGTTCCTTGTTACCGTGATGTTCCTTGTTACCGTGATGTTCCTTGTTACCGTGATGTTCCTTGTTACCGTGATGTTCCTTGATAACATATGCACTCCCTCCTCTCCGATAACATATACCGCCCCGCCCAACCCCGACCCGCCCCACCCCACCCCACCCCACCCGATCACACCAATTACCTAACCCGATTAACAAGTCACTTCCTGTCCGATCCAACTAGCAGCTACTGTGACATTTCGACTCGATTTTTGAGATGAATTTTTAAGATGAAGTTGTAGTAAGAGATGCATTTCTGTCTTGGTCTATCTTATGGTAACAATTTATGAACGTTTAAGAATCCATATAACTATCAGAACACACACACACACACACACACACACACCACAAAACACGTCTACAATTCTTTGCTTCTATGTCAAAAACTTATAAATGCTGTATCTTTAAGCAATGTTCACCTCTATTACATATTCAAATGTTACTGTATCAAATTACTATAGCAGAGTATTTGATAAAAAAAAGTAAGGTTTACAAAAAAAAAAATAAAGAAAAATCGTGAATACATAAATTATAATATATGAATGTAATGAACGAGTTTAATTAGACAGAGTCAAGGACACCATTTGTGGAGGGGAGGGGGAAGGGGGAGGGGGGGAGAGGAGAGGGGAGGGGAGGGGGGGGATTTGGGGAGAGGAAGGGAGGGGATATATTTTTTCCTCCTGATTAATGTAAAATATTATGTTGGTGTTTTATTAATTATTTCAGAGAGAGAGAGAGAGAGAGAGAGAGAGTGTGTGTGTCCACTTGCAGTCACCATGGTTCCCTAATTCACTGTGGTACTTAAGAGATTATCTCCCTAATAATAATAAGGTTCACTGCGGTTCACTACCTATGGTTCACTGCGGTTCACTAACTATGGTTCACTGCGGTTCACTAACTATGGTTCACTGCGGTTCACTAACTATGGTTCACTGCGGTTCACTAACTATGGTTCACTGCGGTTCACTAACTATGGTTCACTGCGGGTCACTAACTATGGTTCACTGCGGTTCACTAACTATGGTTCACTGCGGGTCACTAACTATGGTTCACTGCGGTTCACTATGGTTTCACTGCAGTTCACTAACTATGGTTCACTGTGGTTCACTAACTATGGATCACTGCGGTTCACTAACTATGGTTCACTGCGGTTCACTAACTATGGTTCACTGCGGTTCACTAACTATGGTTCACTGCGGATCACTAACTATGGTTCACTGCAGTTCACTAACTATGGATCAATGCGGGTCACTAACTATGGTTCACTGCGGTTCACTAACTATGGTTCACTGCGGTTCACTAACAATGGTTCACTGCCAGTTCACTAACTATGGTTCACTGCGGTTCACTAACTATGGATCACTGCGGGTCACTAACTATGGTTCACTGCGGTTCACTAGCTATGGTTCACTGCAGTTCACTAGCACTGCTGCACTCCCGCCACCCAGCGTACATCCTGTCGTGTTGAGGTCTTGATTTTCCGCGTCCGGCCGAGTTTTGTTACTTAATTCTAAAGGGCGGAGGAGAGGGAGGAAAAGAGAGAGAGGGAGGAAAAGAGAGAGGGAGAGAGAGAGTAAACTGCAAACCAAAACAAATCTGACCCCTTCAACAAAACACACACACACACAGAGGTAAAGCGGCGTGAGACAGGAGTGCACATCATGTCACCACCATATGAGTACAGTTTATGATATTACGTTTATGACTGATGTTAATGTTTACAAGTTTAATTCTGTGGCAGCTTGATTCTGACTGGTCCAACGCTGACTACTGCATTTATAGCACCATCATAATCTGGTTTTATCACCCCCCCCTTTATAGAGGTGGTTTATAGGCGTGGAGTTTTACATAATTGCTTAGTGTGATACGTTAATTAAAAGGAGTTAAGAGGTTTGTGTGGAGTATATCTTCAGAGATTATGGAAGCTTAACGTGGATAATTGTGATAATTTTTTGTGGTATTTTGTCTAAATGATTCAAGTATGGAACTTTTTTTTATAGATCTGGACAACTGTTATAGGTGCTGGTTAGAGTGATGGAGTGGGTTGGGTAGGGATTAGGGTAGGGTAGGGATTAGGGTAGGGTAGGGTAGGGTAGGGTTGGGTAGGCTAGGGTAGGGTAGGGTAGGGTTGGGTAGGGTAGGTTAGGGTAGGTTAGGTTAGGTTAGGTTAGGGTTGGGTAGGGTAGGGTAGGGTAGGTTAGGTTAGGTTAGGGTTGGGTAGGGTAGGGTAGGGTAGGTTAGGATTGGGTAGGGTAGGCTAGGGTTGGTTAGGTTAGGGTTGGGTAGGGTTAGGTAGGGTAGGGTAGGGTAGGGTTGTTACTTGTAAATAGCTGTTTGTCTACTTGCCTTAATCTGTGCTGTTGACAAATACCTCGACTGTTGGTGTGTCGTCCTAGTTCAGAAAAAAAGTTAAGATAAAGAGAGAGAAATAAAGTGAGATAAAGAAAACAATAGAGGTAGAGGGAGAGATAAAGTGAGATAAAGATATAAAAAAGAGAGGGATAACGAGAGAGAGAGAGAGAGAGAGAGAGAGAGAGAGAGAGAGAGAGAGAGAGAGAGAGAGAGAGAGAGAGAGAGAGAGAGAGAGAGAGAGCTATATAACACGAGAGAGAGAGAGCTATATAACACGAGAGAGAGAGAGAGAGAGAGAGAGAGAGAGAGAGAGAGAGACGAACTCCCTCTACCAGTTTGTTGTGGATCTCATTTACTTTTATCACCTGTGATTTTTCCCGATCCCTAAAGTTTACCAATGAAAAACTTTCTACACTTAAGGGAAAGGGGGAATTCGTGAAGCACCAACCCTCTTTCCTTTCCCACCCCTAACCCCCTTCCACCTACTTAATAGAAACAAGGGAGGTGAGATAGGGGGAAGGTGGTGAGAGAGGGGGAAGGTGGTGAGAGAGAGAGGGGGAGGAGGTGAGAGAGAGGGGGAGGTGGTGAGAGAGAGGGGGAGGTGGTGAGACAGGGGGAGGATGTGAGAGAGAGGGGGAGGTGGTGAGAGAGAGGGGGAGGTGGTGAGAGAGGGGGAGGTGGTGAGAGAGAGGGGGAGGAGGTGAGAGAGAGGGGGAGGTGGTGAGAGAGAGGGGGAGGTGGTGAGACAGGGGGAGGTGGTGAGAGAGAGGGGGAGGTGGTGAGAGAGGGGGAGGTGATACGAGTGGGGGAGGTGGAGAGAGAGGGGGAGGTGGAGAGAGAGGGGGAGGTGGTGAGAGAGGGGGAGGTGGTGAGAGAGGGGGAAGGTGGTGAGAGAGGGGGGAAGGTGGTGAGAGAGGGGGGGAAGGTGGTGAGAGAGGGGTAAGTGAGGGAGGGAGAGACTTTTCTTCCCTATATTGTTGTGCTAAAAATCTAGATAAGCTTCCGCAATTTGCATAATCTAGATTCTAGATGAACACTTCCGCCCTCTCTCTTTAAAGTACATTATTCTCAACTCCGAAGGCTTGATATTCTAAGTCTTCGTATATATAAAAAAAATATATAAGATAAGATGGTTTAAGATTTTATAATAAGGTTCCGCTTTAAGATTTTTTTTATGACATTTAAATGAGTCAAGTGGAAAGCACAGGAGTGTCTTGAAGGTGATATGGGAAATTAAGTGAGGAGGGGGAGGGGGAGGGGGAGGAGTGTGAGGAGGGGGAAGAAGATAAGTAGGAGGAGGGTGAGGAGAAAGACGAGGAGGAGAAAGTTGTATGAAGAGGAGGAAGGAATAAAAATAAGAGGAGAAGAGAAGAAAAGATCGGGCATGTGAATGAAGAGGAAGTGAAAATGATGGAAGAGGAAGAGTGAGTTGTGATGGTAGACAGGAAGAATAGGAGTGAGGAGGAGGAAAGGGAAGAGAAGGAAGAAAATGGTGGGGAAGACGAGAAGAACCATACGAAAAAAGGTAAACGAAACATGAGGAGAATGAAGGTGGATACAAATTAGAGATAAATGAAGAAACTGGAAAAAATGTACACAAGAATAATAAATGAGACGGAAATTAACAAAAGGGATGTGACGCAGGAGTGGGAGTGTAGAAGGAGGAGGGAGAGGAAAAGAAGGAGGAGGGAGAGGAAAAGGAGGAGGAGGGAGAGGAAAAGAAGGAGGGAGAGGAAAAGAAGGAGGGAGTGTAGAAGGAGGAGGGAGAGGAAAAGAAGGAGGAGGGAGTGTAGAAGGAGGAGGGAGAGGAGAAGAAGGAGGGAGTGAAGAAGGAGGGAGTGGAAAAGGAGGGAGTGGGAGTGGAAAAGGAGAGAATACACCAGGGAGCGATGTGAAATATTAGGTTATGGAGAGAGAGAGAGAGAGAGAGAGAGAGAGAGAGAGAGAGAGAGAGAGAGAGAGCCTATCCGTAGACAAAGAAGTATCGTGATCCAAACAACACCGGTATCCCGTCACTGCCACAACAGACGACCGGCCACACTCAGCAACCTCAGGACACTTACAGGAGAAATGCGTCACTGCGGCGGTCAGACGACATCAAACCTGTATTACTACTTCGACGAGGAGCACCAGCGGTTAAAGCTCTTATTGGACCACTCACCAGTAGTCACTCAACAGCGGTTAAAGCTCTTATTGGACCACCCACCAGTAGTCACTCAACAGCGGTTAAAGCTCTTATTGGACCACCCACCAGTAGTCACTCAACAGCGGTTAAAGCTCATATTGGACCACCCACCAGTAGTCTCTCAACAGCGGTTAAAGCTCTTATTGGACCACCCACCAGTAGTCTCTCTCCAATGGGAATATTCTAAACAAATATAGACCCTAATTCAGAATACCTCCCTTAATGTTTAGTGTTGTGTATGAAGGTGTTAGGGCAGGTGCAGGATCGGAGGAGTGACTATTGATGGTATTTTATCTTCTGACAACAACACAACTGGATTACTCTTAGTCCATGATCTACTTTACTCTGGCTGGTGACAACGGGAACCTCTGTGTAGCTGAAGGTATAAACTTATTTCTATCTCATTTTAAGACTAATTTCTCTCATGAAAAAAAAAAGGATATGGCCTCAGGTTGACGAGGAATCCCTGCCTCCACCCTCGGTATTAACCTATAGAAGTAGAACGTCGATGAGGATTTGAGCTTCACGTAGCTAACAGATCCCAAGCAATTTTTCTAATGGGTTCAGTGGCCTTAGTAAGTACCCCGACTCTATATACAGTGTGGAGGGGGAGGTGGGGGGGTGGTGGTGACTCTTGGACGACAAATAAAGGACTCGGGTGTCGACGGGGACTGAAGGATGTCGACATTTTGTTGACTGAAGGTAAAAATAAATAAATAATAATAATAATAAGAAAAAAAGAGAAACGTTAAACAAATAAAACAAACACAGGTAAGATTAAGTTATACAACACACACATACAGTAATTAATTAGTCTTATCTACTCCTGTTTATCACGGAGCAGGTCAGTATTATTACATGGAATGACTATAAGTGTCCTGAATCACCAACGACAGCGGTTATTATGGTGACTATCATCATGGTGACTATCATCATGGTGACTGTATGGTGACTATCATCATGGTGACTGCATGGTGACTATCATCATGGTAACTGTATGGTGACTATCATCACGGTGACTATCATGGTGACTGTATGGTGACTATCATCATGGTGACTGCATGGTGACTATCATCATGGTGACTGCATGGTGACTATCATCATGGTAACTGTATGGTGACTATCATCATGGTGACTGCTTGGTGACTATCATCATGGGGACTGTATGGTAACTATCATCATGGTGACTATGGTGACTATCATCGTGGTGATTGCGTGGTGAGTATCATGGTGACTGTATGGTGACTATCATCATGGTGACTATGGTGACTATCATCGTGGTGATTGCATGGTGAGTATCATGGTGACTGTATGGTGACTATCATCATGGTGACTGTATGGTGACTATTGTGGCGATTGCATGGTGAGTATCATGGTGACTGTATGGTGACTATCACCATGGTGACTGTATGGTGACTAATCACCATGGTGACTGTATGGTGACTATCATCATGGTGACTATGGTGACTATCATCGTGGTGACTGCGTGGTGAGTATCATGGTGACTGTATGGTGAATATCATCATGGTGACTGTATGGTGACTATCACCATGGTGACTGTGGTGACTATCATCGTGGTGACTGCATGGTGAGTATCATGGTGACTGTATGGTGAATATCATCATGGTGACTGTATGGTGACTATCACCATGGTGACTGTATGGTGACTATCATCATGGTGACTGTATGGTTGAATTGAAATAATTGAATTGAAACAGTTTATTTAGCCAGAAAAAACACAGATACAGAGTGGATAATAATAACAATATTAACATGGCTGAGCCAGTTGAGAACCTGAGCTCTCTTTGAGGCACCTGATATATACTATACATTTATCTCAAGGAAGTATTATGTAACATTTAGTATCATCTGGAATAGTACAAAAGCATGGTGGTAATAAGAACATCTCATAATGTTACCATGGTTATCACTTCAATATTTATTTTATTATTTATTATAGTGACTGCATGGTGAGTATCATGGTGACTGTATGGTGACTATCATCATGGTGACTATCATGGTGACTGTGCCATCATGATCCTGGTAAGCGTGTAGGTGGGGACGCTCCGCCCAGCTCAGCGAGGCGGACACAGGTGTGCAGTAATCACCTGAGTGGCGCCAGAGGGACGGGGCTTGTGCCGGACCTCGCTGGACCCCACCCTAACCCGTGTGTGAGTCAAGGGGGAGGAGGGGAGAGAAGAGGGTAACGGGGGAGAGTGATGGACTAGGGAGGATGTGAAGTGTAGGGTGGGGGAGGGTGTAGGGTGGGGGAGGGTGAAAAGTAGGGGATGACAGAGGGTGAAAGGTGGGGGAGAGTGAAAGAAGGACAGGAAGATGATTGATGGGGTGAAGATGGAAGAGAGGGGGAGGGTGATGGTTAATGGGGGAGTAGAAGATGAAAATGTGATGGGGAGGGGAGATGGCGGGGAGAAGGCAGAAAAGAAGGTTAATGGGAAGAAAACAATGGGAGTGGTGAAGACAGGGATAATGGGGGTGGGTGATGCGGGAGGGTGAGGGGGAGGATGATGAGGGAGGGTGAGGGACGAGGATGATGAGGGAGGGTGAGGGACGAGGATGATGAGGGAGGGAGGGTGAGGGACAAGGATGATGAGGGAGGGTGAGGGACGAGGATGATGAGGGAGGGTGAGGGACAAGGATGATGAGGGAGGGTGAGGGACGAGGATGATGAGGGAGGGTGAGGGACAAGGATGATGAGGGAGGGTGAGGGACGAGGATGATGAGGGAGGGTGAGGGACGAGGATGATGAGGGAGGGTGAGGGACGAGGATGATGAGGGAGGGTGAGGGACGAGGGTGAGGTGGGTGAGTATGTGGGTGACTGGAATGGGGAAATGGAGGAAGTGGATAATGAGAAGGATAAGGAGTGGTGGATGATGGATAAGGGGAAGGATGATGGTGTTGGGGAATGAAGAAGGAAGAGGGTGATGATGGAGAGAAGAGGGAGGAGGAAATATTTAATAACGAAGAGGATTTATTAAATGAGGGAGAGGGGGGGGAGAGAGGGAGGGGGAGAGAGGGAAGAGGGAGAGAGGGAAGAGGGAGAGAGGGAGAGGGAGTGGGAGGTGTCTAATTGGTGGAGTTAATTAACCTAATCATTAACATAAGTGACAATTAATGCAACACCCTCGATTACTCCATTACCACTTGTGCCCGTTGGTGTGAGTGACCACTAGCTTGGGTGACCAGGCTAGGAATGACCCCCAGCTTTGAGTGCCACCAATAGCGTACAAAAGACCATTAGAATGAGTTACCATGAGCAGAAGTGACCACCAGAACCAATGACCATACACCAATGTTTACTCTGACATGTTGAGAGGCAGAGAGAGACGAGGATCTTCATTTAGTACTTCACCACACCTCTCTAACACCCACTACTTCACCACACCCTTGACACTGAAGAAGACGACTTATTAATCATACCATCACACCACCTGAAGGAGTACTACAGTATATCAGGAAGAATGCGTCTCTGAGTCTGAAGGTGCGAGAGGAGACCCCCCCCCCCCCAACAACCTACCTAAACACTGGGTGAATGAGAACAACGTAGGATAAATGTCAACAGAAAATAAAAAAAACATTATTATCGCGTCACCAGTAACCAACGTACAAGAGGACTTTCGACATCTGCTGCTACCACGCCACAAGAAACCAACCAATCAGGACGTAGCGGAGATAGAAACTAGCAATATTAGAGGTCAGATACTGTTTCTGTTTGTGTCTCTCTCTTCAAGACTCATCATTCAGAGAGTATTATGGGGTTCAACTGCCTCTCTCGTAGTATGGGGTTCAGCTGCCTCTCTCGTAGTATGGGGTTCAACTGCCTCTCTCGTAGTATGGGGTTCAGCTGCCTCTCTCGTAGTATGGGGTTCAGCTGCCTCTCTCGTAGTATGGGGTTCAACTGCCTCTCTCGTAGTATGGGGTTCAACTGCCTCTCTCGTAGTATGGGGTTCAACTGCCTCTCTCGTAGTATGGGGTTCAGCTGCCTCTCTCGTAGTATGGGGTTCAACTGCCTCTCTCGTAGTATGGGGTTCAACTGCCTCTCTCGTAGTATGGGGTTCAACTGCCTCTCTCGTAGTATGGGGTTCAACTGCCTCTCTCGTAGTATGGGGTTCAACTGCCTCTCTCGTAGTATGGGGTTCAACTGCCTCTCTCGTAGTATGGGGTTCAACTGCCTCTCTCGTCGTATGGGGTTCAACTGCCTCTCTCGTAGTATGGGGTTCAACTGCCTCTCTCGTCGTATGGGGTTCAACTGCCTCTCTCGTAGTATGGGGTTCAACTGCCTCTCTCGTAGTATGGGGTTCAACTGCCTCTCTCGTAGTATGGGGTTCAACTGCCTCTCTCGTAGTATGGGGTTCAGCTGCCTCTCTCGTAGTATGGGGTTCAACTGTCTCTCTCGTAGTATGGGGTTCAACTGCCTCTCTCGTAGTATGGGGTTCAACTGCCTCTCTCGTAGTATGGGGTTCAACTGCCTCTCTCGTAGTATGGGGTTCAGCTGCCTCTCTCGTAGTATGGGGTTCAGCTGCCTCTCTCGTAGTATGGGGTTCAACTGCCTCTCTCGTAGTATGGGGTTCAACTGCCTCTCTCGTAGTATGGGGTTCAACTGCCTCTCTCGTAGTATGGGGTTCAACTGCCTCTCTCGTAGTATGGGGTTCAACTGCCTCTCTCGGTACTCCAATTCCATACCAATTTGTTCATGTATGTTAAATAAAGTCTAGTACCAACAGGGGTAATAATTTGATACGTGACAGTCGCATATATTTCAAGTATCTTTCTATTAATACCTAAAGAAAACATTAGCTGCTTGCTGGAATGAAATGTGCTGTTTATTAGCCGTGGCACGCAGAGTTGATGCTAAGAGACGTCAAATCCACGCGATTTGTCTCTTCGTAAATAAGTTTGTATTTTTTTTTTACTTACGACCTAAGTTTGAGCTCCTATTAATTATGCACAGCTTTGGTTGGTAAGGTTTTGTAGCCTCTTAACACAACTGAAATTTATTTTTGAGTTTCTAAACACACACACACACACACACCCCTTCCCAAGACAGTTGCATCCATCAACCATATCAGTGTGTAAGCTGGAGGACATTAACCCTTATACCAATACACATTAAAGGGGATTTTATCTTGGTAATAGATTTTTCCTCATCTTTTATTCTCAACTACTACGTGTGACTATGCAGATGGAGGCGCGTCAAATCTAATAATAACACACAAATTCTCCCAGTACAATATAGTGAACCAACCTTACAGAACCAAACAACAACGAAAGAGCGACACCATATTTCACCAACACCCTCTTATTTACAAACTATAATCACCATCTGGAGAAAGATTATTTATATTTGGCTACTCATCCGTGAAGTGTATTACGGAGGACATTAAACGAGGTGAATAAAGGACCCCCCACCCCAAGGCCCCCAACAACACTTAAGGTCGGGACGCCAGTTGTCAACACTCTCATGGGATTTCCGTGCGTAAAATCCCAGAATTTAGATTATGTCAGGGAGAGGGGTACAGAACCTTGTGGTGGACCTTGCCTCAGCCTGATACACATACCTTTGTCGTAGATGAGGAGGGTGCAGGAGGAGGGTGCTTCTCTCTGATTGGTTGTGGATAAGGGGGCCATTTCTCTTGCCCGGAGGTGTTGATGGTACGCCCTCATCTCCTGCCTTGGGGTACCTGGGAAAAGAGGAAGCTGTCATCGATTGTCAGGTGTTTGATGACTGGTGGGTCATCGTATATTCTCTCTGTGCTAAGTGTTGGAATGAGCTTGTGGTCACTGTCTTGATTATAAGGGTGACGTGTGTGTGTGTGTGTGTTCCTTCCCCGTCTATCACCGTTAGTAAAGTTGGTATTGGCTGTTGGAGATATATTAAAGCCTCTTTTAATTATTACTGATGTGGTTCCTCTCTCCAACCCTCGCTTCTTCCCTCTTACCATTCCTCACTCTCTCCCTTCTTCCCTCTCTCTCCCTCCCACCTCTTCCCATCCCACCCCTCCCTCTCTCACTATCACCACCATCATTCACCAAAAAAAATAAACACCATCCCAACAAGTATCATTACAATTATCATTATCATTATTATCGTTCAGCACATTTTTTACCATACTACATTGCGTGTAAAGACAACTAGGTCCTCAAATAAAATTACCTATGTTTCTACCTCAAAAGACACTGTTTATTATGGTAGTACACCTTTTAGAGGATATAAAGTGCTCTCTCTCTCTCTCTCTCTCTCTCCTCTCTCTCCACCAAAACATCGTCATATTTTAGATTTTCGTTGATTATATAAATACCTAAATTCCCTTGAAGTCCTTGAAGATAAAAATACCCTCAATCCAGGTCTATTTTATCTCCGTCATAACAAACACCCAAGAGACGACGACGATCACCAGCGAGGGACTTGAAGTGAGTCGTCCTGGAGGAGTCACTCGAGCTAAGGTTGTCCTCCAGTCTCCTCGCTCGACCATAGAAATTAATAAGATTTTTTTTTTTTTTTAAAATGGTGGATTAATTTTCTTGGAATATTAAGGTGACTTGAGAGAGAGAGAGAGAGAGAGAGAGAGAGAGAGAGAGAGAGAGAGAGAGAGAGAGAGAGATAAGAAACAACTAAACAAGATTCAGAAAACTTGACCACCACGAAGGAACAACAACAACAACAATCTCTCTCTCTGAACAACAACAATCTCTCTCTCTCTGTCTCTCTCTCTCTCTCCCATTATCTCCACCCAGCACCACACTCGTTATCTCTCCCTCTAAGACAATCACGTGCACAATACGGTAAACAATCCTCAAGATATCATGATTACATTGTCGGCTGAGGTGAGGTGACCGAGGCGTGACGTAGACCAGACTAGTTCCCACCTGATATAGTTTAGTTACCACCTCAGTCTGGTCATATGTGGTTAGAGTTTGTGAATAAAAGAGTAAAGGTTTGTATAATGTTGTGTTTTAATGATAGTTGAGAAATAAGGAATTTGTAATAATGTAAAATAAATAAATAAATAAATAAATAAATAAATAAATCCTCTTCTCTTTTCCTCATTTCATATTTGTTGCAGTTTTGCCTTCTCCTTCTTCCATCCCCTCCCTCTCTCCCTACCCTTCCTTCCTTCCCCTTCCTTTCCCTCCCCTCCCCTCGCATTTTCCTCTCACTCACTCCCCTCCCCAAGGAAACCACAGCACTGACGGAGTTCACAGGACAATTTAATTGGAAATTGAAACACAGAGGGGACACACTGATTGGAAGAACGTACATGTGTGTGTGTGAGTGTGTGTGTGTGTGTGTGTGTGAGTGTGTGTGTGTGTGTGTGAGTGTGTGTGTGTGTGTGTGTGAGTCCTTTTCTCGATCTCCAATTCTTAGAACAGCCAATTAGAACCCCGTTGATTTGTTATTAAGTTTCCCTTTTGTAATTTACGTCCAATTTTTATCATGTTCGTTGATTGTAATTTATGTTGTCTGTTGAGCCGTGTTTGTGATAACGATGAAAATTTTTAAGCTTGTGACAGACAGACAGAAAGAAAGAAATTTTTTAACTCAATCTAAACTATTTTCACCACTGAACCATTCACCGTCACCTGAGACCTTCTCTCT
The DNA here is from genome assembly GCA_958450375.1 of Homarus gammarus. Lineage (NCBI taxonomy): Eukaryota > Metazoa > Arthropoda > Malacostraca > Decapoda > Nephropidae > Homarus > Homarus gammarus. The sequence continues at coordinate 1,399,076 of CAUDMG010001226.1, read as the reverse complement.
CTCTCTCTCTCTCTCTCTCTCTCTCTCTCCCCTTTACCCCCCGGGAGACAGAAAATCAACAGAAAATGGTTTCGGACCCTAATCCATGTTAAGTTAATTGAGGATCCAAGGTACATTGCTCTAATTACCGCAGGGTACTGTTCTTATTACAGGTGAGGGGGTCTTCTCTCTCTCTCTCTCTCTCTCTCTCTCTGTCTACCAGTCTATCTGTATATGTGTCTGTCTGTATCGAAGTATCTGTCTGTCTATGTCTGTCTATACCACATTCTTACACCCTCCCCCTCCCATTCATACGCCTCCCTCCTAACCTAACCTAACCTAACCTAACCTATTATACCTCCATGCTATTACCCTACCGACCCCCCCCCCCCCCCAGTATGGTTACGCCCTCCTGCCGACTGGGTGTGGTTGGTAGTACTGGAGGTGGTTGGTAGTACTGGGTGTGGTTGGTGGTACTGGGTGTGGTTGGTGGTACTGTGTGGTTGGTAGTACTGGGTGTGGTTGGTAGTACTGGGTGTGGTTGGTAGTACTGGGTGTGGTTGGTAGTACTGGGTGTGGTTGGTAGTACTGGGTGTGGTTGGTGGTACAGGGTGTGGTTGGTAGTATAGGGTGTGGTTGGTAGTACTGGGTGTGGTTGGTAGTACTGGGTGTGGTTGGTGGTACAGGGTGTGGTTGGTAGTACAGGGTGTGGTTGGTAGTACTGGGTGTGGTTGGTGGTACTGGGTGTGGTTGGTAGTACTGGGTGTGGTTGGTGGTACTGGATGTGGTTGGTGGTACTGGATGTGGTTGGTGGTACTGGATGTGGTTGGTGGTACAGGGTGTGGTTGGTAGTACTGGGTGTGGTTGGTAGTATAGGGTGTGGTTGGTAGTACTGGGTGTGGTTGGTGGTACTGGATGTGGTTGGTGGTACTGGGTGTGGTTGGTGGTACAGGGTGTGGTTGGTGGTACAGGGTGTGGTTGGTAGTATAGGGTGTGGTTGGTAGTATAGGGTGTGGTTGGTGGTACTGGGTGTGGTTGGTGGTACTGGATGTGGTTGGTGGTACAGGGTGTGGTTGGTGGTACAGGGTGTGGTTGGTAGTACTGGGTGTGGTTGGTGGTACTGGGTGTGGTTGGTAGTACTGGGTGTGGTTGGTAGTACTGGGTGTGGTTGGTAGTACTGGGTGTGGTTGGTGGTACTGGGTGTGGTTGGTGGTACTGGGTGTGGTTGGTGGTACAGGGTGTGGTTGGTAGTACTGGGTGTGGTTGGTGGTACTGGGTGTGGTTGGTGGTACTGGGTGTGGTTGGTGGTACTGGGTGTGGTTGGTGGTACTGGGTGTGGTTGGTAGTACTGGGTGTGGTTGGTGGCACTGGGTGTGGTTGGTAGTACAGGGTGTAGTTGGTAGTACTGGGTGTGGTTGGTAGTACTGGGTGGTAGGTGCCTTCAGTGGGTTACTTACGAGAATTTGTGCCACATAAATTAAGGAGGGTCGCCTGCTTCTCTCCCTTCCTCTCTCTCCCCATCTTTCCTTCCTTCTTTATCATTCCCCTTTAATTCTCCCTTCATCTCCTTCTTTCTTCACCTTCACTTCCTCCTCTTCTCAACGCCTTCCTACAACCCATCCTCTTATTTTTCCTACTTCTTATTTATTCCAATGAGTTTTATTCATTTCATCCTTCCTTTCTTTCCTCCCTCCCTCCTATTTCTTTACGGCCCCCTTCGTCTCCATCTTCATCTTTACGTCCCTCTCCCCTCCTTTCCACGTCTCCTCCACGTTACCGGGCATAAATAATTCCTCCCTGTTCTCTCTCTCTCCCCTTCTTCGTTCTTCTCTCCCCGATTCCTTTCTTCCCTTCATCATCCTCACACCCTCTCTTCCTTTCTTTTTATTACACCCCCTCCCTCTTCTTCTTCAACACCACCTCCTATCCTCCTCAAACCTCCTTTCTCAGTAAACCAAAACACACCCTTGACTATGACCTCTGACCTGACCACCTAAAGCACCTGTCAGGCCTAGTCCCTTTAACAAGTTCCAATACGACCTCTCGTTATTGTGTCCTTGTGCTGACAGACAGACAGACAGACAGATGTCATAAAAGTGATTTCCTTTGGCTCGTATTATTAAGGGGGTATCTTGTACGTGGTGGCTCTGAATATATATTTCTGGGAAGATCACCTGAATAGTTATAAACCATCCTTACGCTACCTAGGAGGCGTTAGGGTAGGGTAGGGTGAAACCTCCATCTAGTGGACAATATGGCAAAGGACAATCCGTTATATCTGAAGGTTCCAAGTGTTCCCTGAAGAATGCAGTGATGGGTAGGGAAACACCGGGTAACACTGAAGTCCGTTTATTAAAGGGTAGGAGAAATACAAGTGGTGACTAGCGTGTGCCATACACGGCTCACACAGTCAGACTGAGACTGCCTTGCCATATGGCAGCCTCGGGGCAATGCTGCCCACATAACACGTACAGTGTTGCCACGTAATTTATATACATAGATGCTACTCGGCACAGTAGCTTATTTACAAGGTTGCTACTCGGCACAGTAGCTTAGATACATAACCTACAATATCGAAGTCCGATATATATGAAACCACCATCTAACGGACTATATGGCAAAGGACAATCCGTTATGTGCAGGCTTCACTGTATGCATCAGGTTAACTGCCTTCACATAAGCAATAACAGAGACGAGGTACTGAACGAGACTCCTGGTGACACAGATCAGTCTTGTTAACGTGGAGTGTCGTGCAAGAGGGAGAGCTGAGGCCGCTAGAGGTTAGGGTGAGAAGTGGGGTGGGAGAGGTGATGGTGGAGTATGGGTAGAGCGAGAGAAGTGGTAAAGGTGAGGTGGGAGAGGTGGTAGGGGTGGGAAAGGTGGTAGGGGGTGGGAAAGGTGGTAGGGGGTGGGAGGGGTGGGACAGGTGGTAGGGGTGGGACAGGTGGGAGAGGTGATTAGGGGTGGGAGAGGTGATTAGGGGTGGGAGAGGTGGTAGTGGTGGAGTGGGAGAGGTGGTAGGGGTGGAGTGGGAGAGGTGACGGGGTGGAGTGGGAGAGGTGACGGGGGTGGAGTGGGAGAGGCGACGGAGAGGTGGTAGGGGTGGTAGAGGTGACGGGGGTGGAATGGGAGAGGTGGAAGGGATGAGGGTAAATTGAGTTAGGGGCTGGAGTAGAGAGGGAGAGAAGGTGGAGTAAGGTGGAACAGCATGTGGAGTATGGTGGGAGACGGAGATTATTCTCACATAAACATTGTCTTTTTTCTCTCTCATAAGTTACAACAGCACCTTAGTTAACACCATACCTGACTGACTGACTGATGGATTTTTCCTGTTACACGTTTAAGCTGTGGAAACGACAATGCATTGCTTCAAGGTTCAAAAGCATGGTAAATTGTGTTAATATATAATATATATATATATATATAATATATATAAATATATAATATATATATAATCAAGACTCACACAAGGAATCGAACCTGACCTACTGGTGATAGGGACGTAGGCCTAGCCCGTAACGTAGTAGTCGATTCATTGCTGGTGAGGTCGGATGTATGTTAAGTCGCTGTTAATGGACTAAATAAGTAATATATATATATATATTTATATATATATATATATATATACTGTATATATAATATCTCACATTATTCAGAATCATAACCTTCCACCACTATTACCACCATCCTCCACCAACACCCACCACCAAAACTCTCCAACGACCACCACCATTTCCACCATCCTCCACCAACACTACCACCATCCTCCAACACTAACCACCATCCTCCACCAACACTACCACCATCCTCCACCAACACTACCACCATCCTCCACCAACACTACCACCATCCCCCACCAACACTCCCTAACGTCCACCATCGCCACAACCATCAACCATTATCAATGTGAGACACCTGGCACAATTACCACAGGTGTACGAAGATATACTCACCTGCATTACATCAGAGTTTCAAGGGCAAGTTCACACACACACACACACACACACACACAAACACACACACACACACGTTACTTAAAATTATTCAACACACAAACATAGCCGAGGACAATGTTAAATATTGAGGACTAATTGAAACACAATAATAATGTTAGTGTATGTAAGTGTGTAAGCGTACTTTTGTGTGTGTGTAATAATAATAATTAACTGTTTATTGAAAGAGCATGGCAGCGGGAAGGCTGATCATATAAAGTTAAAGTGTGTGTGTGTGTGTGTGTGTGTGTGTGTGCGCGCGCGCACACACGCACACAATCCTGAATACTTTATCTAAAAGTTTGGTTAAATAAATATATTTAAAAAAACAAAAGCTCTATATGATGCAACGTCAAGTCACCCAGTGTTGGGTGGTGGACGAGTGGAACAAGCTTAGCAACTATGTAGTAAGTGCTGGGACGCTGGAAAGTTTCAAAAGGAGACTGGGTAGATTCATGGATGATAGAGAGTGGTAGTAACTCTCGACAGGAGCTGCCTTGCACAGACCAACCGGCCTATTACAGACTCCTTATTTTTTTATGTTCTTATGTTCTTATGTAAATGCAAATCTCTTCATTCATCTCAAGGACCAGGTGTGAGACAAATTCCCCAGCGTCCTGCAGCAGATGACTTTTATTAACATGAACAGGTGTCAAAACTTTCCTACTTTACACCTGCTACGGAACACCTTACGTAAAACCATATCACAGGTGTAGAAACTAAGTCTTCCTTCACTTTAGTTACAGGTATTCAGGTACAGTATATGCGGCACATTCACTTCAATGCTTCGTTTTCACTTTTTTATCGACGTTTTTCTCTGTATTCACTTATTTTCGTATATGTTAATGATGAAGTTCAGAAATATAGTCTATTTTAACCTATCAGATGACGTCTTGTGACACAACAATCCATTTTTAAGACTTGTAAACACTGCAAATTGTTTCCTTACAATTAGTTAGCAAAACAACCGAGTCTAGTGGACGACTGCAGTACTCAAGAGGATTATCCACGTTTTATCAACCGATGTCAAATACTATATAGACAAGCAGCTCCTCCCTACTAACGCTAAAAAGACCATCCCAAGGGAAACTAATGTTCAGCCACAACACTCGCCTCTCCACAATAATATTCAGTAGCCTTAAGAGTTGCAGGGGCCAGGAGGTAACGTTTCCAGACCGACAATATAGACATATGGTTTAGGTGACGTCTAGACAGAATTAAGGGTTACGAAACAGATTACAGGTGCGAACAACAATGAGATAATGAAAACCTAATATTTTTACTCTTACACGTGCCACAGAAACGACAGCCAAGATTATACGTTCGATCCAGCTGGAAAAAAAACTACAACTGTTTATAAATATATTCCGTATAAGGTCACCGAAACAAGAATGTCCAGATTAATAATGTTTTGATATTAAAACTTTGGACATTGTTATTCGGTGACCCTCTTTGTAAAGACAACAATGTATTTCAAAACTCAACAGGAAAGCGAGACAATTAACTCTGGCTCCACTTTCCCAGCTGGGCGTCAGTCATTATGTAAACAAACCAGAACAGCGGTGTGTGTGTGTGTGTGTTGATGCTGGGGGAATTATGTCACGTGTCGAAGGTGAGTTACGAAACACAGGTGCGTCGCTTAATTACATATGATTTGGGCAACGTATACCACCACGATTTATGTCTCATTTACTTTGAGGTTACAGAAGTGTGTTTCGTTGTCCACTCGGTCACTCACCCACTCCTATAAGTTCTCCTTCCTACACGTCCTCTCTCCCTTAAACACACATGTACACTACCCCCCTCCACACACCCGCACTACCCCTCCACACACACGCACTAACCCTAGATACATCCACACTACACCCCTCCATACATCCACACTACACCCCTCCACACACCCGCATTACCCCTCCACACACCCACACTACCCCCCTCCTCACATCCCCCCTCCACACATACACACTACCCCTCCCCACATCCACACTACCCCACCCCACATCCACACTACCCCTCCACACACCCACACTACACCCCTCCACACACCCACACTACCTCTCCCACATCCACCACTCCACTCCAACACACTACCCCCCTCCATACCTCCACACATCCCACACCCTCCAACACACATACACCCTCCCACACCCACACATCCGCACTACCCCTTCATACATCCATACTACACCCCTCCCCACATCCACACTACCCCTCCACACACCCACAACCATATCATCATCAATTTTCAAAACAACCTCTCTCACCCATCTTGCCACACGTACAAAATAGGGAGTATAGCTCACCCAGACAAGGCCGAAATAACCTAAAGGCGAAGTGACCAGTAATCCCTAAAACAAGCACAAGTATCCCAGACAAGCTATCTGTTGGCCACACTACACCACACCATACCCCACCACACCACACCTCCACCACACCATACCCCATCACACCACACCTCACACCACAGCGTAACCCAACCACTTCACCACCACCCTCACCCTCCTCCCCCTCAACAGACTACACACACACTTTATGGGCGCTCTATACACAGGCTGGGATGGTCATTGTTTATGTTATTAGTATGATCAACGTTATTCGTGGTGTACTGTTATATTTGTTATTACCAGAGAGAGAGACCCCCGGGATGGTTGGGTCATGATGGCTCTAGATGTTATTATCCAGGCCAATATTGACGGGTCGGGCGGGTTATATTATGTAGCCCAGACTGGGGATGTGTCCAGCCCTTCATGTCCCTATACTCTCTCTCTCTCTCTCTCTCTCTCTCTCTCTCTCTCTCTCTCTCTCTTGTATTTTCCGTCCTTTTGTGTTTCATTTCTCCTTTTGGCTTTCCTTATCTTATATTTTTCCTTCTTCATCATCTTTCCCCTTCTGGTTTATTTTAGTTTGTGTTCTCTTTCCTCTTGTTTCCCTCTTCTGTCCTTTTTACCCCCGTACTTATTTCCTCTTCTCTTTCCTCTAATTTTCTTCTTCTTTTTACCGTCCTCAGCCACCCCTCTTCCTCCTCAGCTCAGTAAAATATAATATACTTTTTCCTCCCCGTCGTTCTGCTATAACTCACTATAATATTTTTTTCTCTCTCTCCCTGAAGGAAATTCTCCCATTAAATATATCTTTCTCCCTTTATATTTATCTTACTTTATATGTTACTCTTTTACTTTATGCTCTCTCTCTCTCTCTCTCCCTTTGATTCTCTTATTTTTCATTTTCTAATCTCCCTTTCTCATCCTTCCTGTCTTACATATTCACCCTCGTTCCCCCTCCTCTTTACACTACTCACTAGAGTTACTCCTCCTCACTCTCTCACGTACCAAAATGTCTCCCTCCTTCCTGCTCTAGACATTCTCCCTTCCTCCCTTTTCCACCCTCCTGTCCGCCCTTGAGAAATCCTCCCTATAACTCGACATGACTCCCCCTTGTGAACTCATCCCTATAACCCGGCAAGCCCCCCCCCCCCCCATTGTCAACGTGTAGCAGGTAGACCAATCACATGTAAATTACTAATATTCTTGTAGCGTCCCACGTCAAGCATCCAAGCCATATCCTCCGGTAGGTCGGCTGGTGGGGGTGGAAGCAACATAGACGACAGGGGTTGAAGCCTCAGGAATAGAAGCCTTCGGGTCGATGAGATAGGAGTCGATTTTGCTACCAGACATGATGAGGAGGGGATAGCCATATTTTGGCCTCGTTGTACACTGTGTAGATGGGTTCCCCTTTACTTCATACTGAAGATATGATGCTGAGAGGGAGTGATCGGCCATCAAGTGTTTTTTCCCTATACTTAGATGAGATAAATAACATATTCAGAAGTTCATCCTCTGTGTAAATATAAATATATACTCTTAATATATACGGGTGTAGGCATCGAGTATATACCGCTATGTAGGGATAAATATACTTCGTTTTATACAGTATACCTCAGTTAATTATATAGGAGGTTATTTTAACACACACACATACACACATCAATGCTTCTCTCAGTCAAGCCAGATGCCCAGCTGACTGGAAGACCTCTTATGTATCACCAGTGCCCAAGTCAACCAGCCCACAATCCTTAAATCAGCTACGACCTATTTCAATCACCCCAATACCCAGCCTAACTTGTGAAAGTTTTGTGTTCGACTGGGCTTATGCTGATATTGCAGGAGCAGTAGGCCCTCATCAATTTGGCAACATGAAAACTTCCTCCACCACTCACTGTCTTGTCAATTTTCTCGATTACATATACCGCCATCTCGAGAAACGAAAAACGTCTGTAGCTGTCGCGTTCATTGATTTCACTAAAGCATTCGACCTCGTCTTATACCATGGCTTACAGACTTCGTCAGTGACCGACCCCAAGCTGTACGCTTCCACCTTTCAGTCACTCACCTGTGGCGTCCCCCAAGGCACCAAGATGGGACCACTCTGCTTCCTTATGCTCATCAATGATGCCCTAAGAGAAACCCCTGCTCGCTGGAAATATGTCGACGACTCCACCATTGGGATCAGCGTCAACAATTCTGCCCCCGACTATACCGCCCTTCAGGATTTATTGAACAGTCTCCAAAACTGGGCCACCAACAACCACGTCACCATCAACCATACCAAGACCATGGTCATGCACATCAACCTCTCCTCCGACATTGTCCCACCCCCTTCCATTACTTTAGGTCCCAACACACTCCAAGTTGTAGATTCCACTAAGCTCCTCGGCGTCACCATAGACAACAAACTAAATTGGAAACCACACGTCAGTGAAGTTGTCAAATCCTCCAGTTTCCGTCTCCACCTCCTCCATCGACTCAAGTCCCTCGGAGTTCCTGCCTCCCCTACCTGGTCTTCCTCCCTAAATGCCACACAACGTAAACACCTAGAAAAAGTGCAAAAGAGGGCATGCAAGATTATTCTCTCCCCTTCCTACTCCACATATCAAGAAGCGCTCAACACACTGACCCTTTCGACTCTCACTGACCATCACCACGACCTCATCTGCAAATTTGGTAAGAAGCTTCTGCACCATCCTCGACATCGGCTCCTACTACCACCTGAGATCCCTAGCCCGAGAATTGCTGTTCGACACCACAACCGCATCCAGCCCATACGTGCACGAACTGATCGCTATAAGAACAGCCCAGTCCCAACCATTGTAAAAATTATTATCAATAACTTGTAATAAACCAGTGTATTCACTCCCAGTAAATCCTACTTCTTGCACTGTCACTATGTTGAAATGCCCTGTAGTTTGAGCTTTTCCCCATCTAGTTATTATATATCTTATTTGTGTCACTTATGTTACTTGTATATTATTTGTAAATCAAAACCCATTCCCCAATTATGTAACTGTATATTTTCAGCCTTCTAGCTGCTATGCTCTTTCAATAAACCGTTTATTATTATTATTATTATTATTATTATTATTATTATCACACACACACACACACACACACACACACAGGTGTATATGCTCATGGGAAATTTATACAGCTGTCTATGTGGTTTAATCTATCATACATTAATCTTATAACACCGGAATGTATTATACGTGCAATAAATAACTACTATAATGACACTGTCAAGATATATGTTATGTTAAGCATTATACTTATGTTGTATACTCATACATTATTGAAAAGGTATATCATCCACTTATATCCTACCCGTACACTACATTATACGGTGTATATCGATGTATTTTGAATATCAGAGAAAAATACGAGCAATGTATACAGAACATTTTAATGTGAAAAATACGTATATGCATACAGAAGACGATTAAGGTTGTCCGTGTGTATACAAACGCATACTGTAATACTCATACAACTTTGTACTGTATTTTGGAGATGCAATTTCAGTTTTAACAATGGGTTAAATAATAAATAAACAAAGTAAGTATATATAGCAATGACCTTATCCTATGTCATAAATCTTCTCCCATTTATCCAGATGACAAACTTTAATCACTTACAATAACAGTGACACGGGCGATAATTACTTAACTAACAAAACGGACGAAATTTATGTGACCTGTAATAGAAATATGTACATTATATATACATGTATTATTCATATATGTTAAGAAAATATTCATATTCTTAGTAAAAATATTCCACCTTTATGGTACAATTGTGTTTTCGCTGTTTATGGTGTTATTTCCTGGTCACATATCTGCTTTACGATCTGTTAACCCGGCCTCGTCTGTATTATATATCTCCCCCCCACTACCACCAACACCACCTACCACCACCATCACCCCACTACCACCAACACCACCTACCACCACCATCACCCCACTACCACCAACACCACCTACCACCTCCACTTCCATCACCCCACTACCACCAACACACACCTACCACCACCATCACCATCACCCCACTACCACCAACACCACCTACCACCCCCACTTCCATCACCATCACTCCACTACCACCAACACCACCTACCACCACCATCACCCCACTACCACCAACACCACCTACCACCCCCACTTCCATCACCATCACTCCACTACCACCAACACCACCTACCACCACCATCACCCCACTACCACCAACACCACCTACCACCACCATCACCCCACTACCACCAACACCACCTACCACCTCCACTTCCATCACCCCACTACCACCAACACACACCTACCACCACCATCACCATCACCCCACTACCACCAACACCACCTACCACCACCATCACCCCACTACCACCAACACCACCTACCACCACCATCACCCCACTACCACCAACACCACCTACCACCACCATCACCCCACTACCACCAACACCACCTACCACCACCATCACCCCACTACCACCAACACCACCTACCACCTCCACTTCCATCACCCCACTACCACCAACACACACCTACCACCTCCACTTCCATCACCCCACTACCACCAACACCACCTACCACCACCATCACCCCACTACCACCAACACCACCTACCACCTCCATCACCCCACTACCACCAACACCACCTACCACCTCCACTTCCATCACCCCACTACCACCAACACACACCTACCACCACCATCACCATCACCCCACTACCACCAACACCACCTACCACCACCATCACCCCACTACCACCAACACCACCTACCACCACCATCACCCCACTACCACCAACACCACCTACCACCACCATCACCCCACTACCACCAACACCACCTACCACCACCATCACCCCACTACCACCAACACCACCTACCACCTCCACTTCCATCACCCCACTACCACCAACACCACCTACCACCACCATCACCCCACTACCACCAACACCACCTACCACCTCCACTTCCATCACCCCACTACCACCAACACCACCTACCACCTCCACTTCCATCACCCCACTACCACCAACACACACCTACCACCACCATCACCATCACCCCACTACCACCAACACCACCTACCACCTCCATCACCCCACTACCACCAACACACACCTACCACCACCATCACCATCACCCCACTACCACCAACACCACCTACCACCTCCACTTCCACCACCATCACCCCACTACCACCAACACCACCTACCACCTCCACTTCCATCACCATCACCCCACTAGCACCAACACCTCCACCCCCTTCACCTTCCCACAATCCTTCACCCCTATCCTTCCCAACCCACACTTCCCCTTCCCCCACCAACCCACACTTCCCTGCCCCCACCAACCCACAATTCTCTCCTCACACCAACTTGCACTTCCCTGCCCCCAGCAACCCACACTTCCCTCTCCCCCGTCAACCCACACCTTCCTCCACCACCAACCCATACCCAGCCATAGTCCTGGACTCAGCTGACGTTCACTAACATCTACTTGTCTCGATATTTTTTATTATTTTTTTTTTTTTTGCTGTTTCACATTTCTATTACACTCAGAGCGAGAGAGAGAGAGAGAGAGAGAGAGAGAGAAAGAGAGAGAGAGAGAGAGAGAGAGAGAGAGTGTGTGTGTGTTTGACGTCACCCGAATAAGAATTACACCACGACACAGACCTATAAAGGCGAACTACCGCCACATAAACACCGAGGGCTTGTATTGTAATGAACACGGAACAGTAATTTGAACATACCTGTGTCATTATGAACAGCCAGAACAATATACCGTGGAACAACTAGAAGGACAGGGACTGAAAAATATTAGCCACGGAGCAACAGGAGCCACGGAACAACAGGAGCCACGGAACAACAGGAACCACGGAACAACAGGAACCACGGAACAACAGGAGCCTGCAGCTTAGTGACACGGAGGTCAATAAGAGGCAAGGCCGTCAGCGGAGTGTTAATGTTAATAACAATACGTGTATGTGTGGTGTTTGGCTGGCTACACGTATACTCTCCTAGATGAGTTTGCTGACATCTATGCATCTGTCAAGTCAAATGCAGCTGTCGTAGTGTACAAGTTGCCATGATATATACTCTCCCTGTCATGTCACGTGCAGCTGTCGTAGTGTACAAGTTGCCATGATATATACTCTCCCTGTCATGTCACGTGCAGCTGTCCTAGTGTACAAGTTGCCATGATATATACTCTCCCTGTCATGTCACGTGCAGCTGTCCTAGTGTACAAGTTGCCATGATATATACTCTCCCTGTCATGTCACGTGCAGCTGTCGGAGTGTACAAATTGCCATGATATATACTCTCCCTGTCATGTCACGTGCAGCTGTCGTAGTGTACAAGTTGCCATGATATATAATCCCTATGTCATGTCACGCACAGTTGCCATAATGCGAGTTGCAATGACTTCGAACATGCCAAGGATGGTTCCAGAAGTGTAAATTGCCATGGCTAATACTCACTTTTATCATGTTACTTAGGGTTACTATGAAGTGAGTTGCCATGACACGAGTATGTCATGATTCAGACCAGTGAGGAAGATTTGGTCATGCATATAACAACATTTCGAACTTGGGTACGAAAGATCAAAGTTTAGCCCTGCTGAAGAATACGTTAACTGGCCTATCGTAATAATAATATATTCTCTGTAGTGTAAAACGAAAAAAAACAAAACTTTATCCTGGGGGAATAAAACGTTCATATCCTCGTGAATGAACCAGATTTACAGCCCAACAAAGGTTCATCACGTTTATTTACAGAAATGTCTTTCCGTTGTAAACACGTAACGTCTCAACTAAGCCGGGAGAGAACGGGTTTCGTAGTCACCACGAGTCTTCACTACATACATACTCATATCTGTCACTGAGCCAAACAGACAGCCAACCTCGAGAAGATCCCTCATTAACTCGGGATAATCTATTGATTTTCTCGCCTACGGTAATATTAAAGTAGATAACCGATGGAATAATAAATTACGGTGATAATAAACTCATAATAAAGCATAATAAATGAATATCTTTTTATCTTAGAACAACATTTAACACACGAACTTCTTGTACACTTTATAGGTAGCGTGGCCGAGTGGTCTAAGGCGCTGGATTTAGGCTCCAGTCTCCTAGGAGGCGTGGGTTCGAATCCCACCGCTGCCATAACATGTTTTGGTAATAATAAATGGAGTTTCTCACTAATCTAACTTCTAATGGTGTTACATGAATAAAAAAATAGTAATAAAAAGATATTAAAGCCAATCTTTCTCTATTTAAATAAAGAGTTGGTCAAGCGAGTCATGACTGCTCCCATGTATAACTGCGGACGCTCACACTGAACACTCAACAGCGGACTAAGATATTTAATACTGCTCTCAGTTATGTTTCTCAGTCCTCATAGCCTTCCTGGTGTAATTTATATGATTTAATGATGTCATGTGGGTAATATTAATATAGCTGACAGTATGTATGAAATTAATTACTTGTGGAAGATATTATTTACTGAAGTCTTGGTGTGTGTGTGTGTGTGCTGTGTGTCATTTTATGTGTGTGTGTGTGTGTGTGTATTATATATGTGTGTGTGTGTGTGTGTGTGTGTGTGCGTCATTTTGTGTGTGTATATGTTTGTGTGTGTGTGTGTGTGTGTGTGTGTGTGTGTGTGTGATCTAATATATAAAATTTGTTCAGCTCACTTAACACCAAACCAAACTGTACATATACTAAGCTATTTAATTCTGCAGTTTATATATTTTGTTATAATTATTTACATTTTCGTCACAACATACAGTAGACTACAGTACACAACGGACGTCCGGTTAACCACACAAACCATATACCGGCTGAACCTTATTATCGGATAACAAAGAAACATTAAACAACCGTAAATTATAAACTGCTTCTGTAAAAAACTAATCTTTCTCATTGTTAAAACAGTTCATCTTGAAACCCTAACCTAACCTAACCTAACCTAAACTAAACTAACCTAACCTAACCTAAACTAAACTATCCAAACCCAACCCAACCCAACCAAACCTAACCTAACCAAACCAAACCTACCCTACCCTAACCACACCAAACCCACCCTAACCTAACCCACCCTACCCTAAACCAAACCAAACCTACCCTAACCTAACCTAACCACACCAAACCCACCCTAACCTAACCCACCCTACCCTAAACCAAACCTACCCTAACCAGACCAACCCTAAACCAATCAAATCAAACCTAACCTAACCAAACCTAACCTAACCACACTAACCACACCTGACCTAACCTAAGTCGATAACAGTTGTAAAAAAAAAACAGTATCAAGTTACGGACACTAAGTACATGACATTTTTACTTCTATAAAAAGTGAACAATTCATTGAAGACAACTGCGTCAAGACCACACCTGTGAGCCACTGTGCTGATGTCTGTCTGTCTGTCGGTCAGCTTCCGGCCTTAGCCCAGTTTCCGGTCACCTTGTGGGACCTTAACATGACCTCTGTTTACGGTGCATTACACTTACGATGGTCCTACCCTAAGTGAGAAGCGCTGCTTGTAGAGGACGGAGGAAACGTTCGTCTTGCGTACTTTTGATAAGGGTATAATTATATGGTGGAAGGGAACGCCAGGCGATGTTAACTGGTCGTGCTGGAGCTGGTTTTTGGAGTGACAAGACACGTGGGTAAATCCAACACCTGACCCTAGATGGCCGGGACCACCACCTCCACTACTGTGTCTTATTGATAGTTTGTAGAATAAGTTACAGATAATTGAAATGCATCAGATCACATATCAATATACATTTGAAGGCGAAGCCAAAGAATGAAACTTTGTAAGCTAAGCAAGGCACGCGCGTGCGTGCACGCGCACACACACACATACCTGACATTGAAGAAAAGGGGGCAGCATTTACATCATTAATGTAAAAACTCTCATCTTCTACACGATTACTAAAAAACGATAACTAACCCTGTGACCTCGAACCACACTACAGTACAGTCTGTTCCCTCGAAGCTTATAATATTAGAATATAAATACGATGGATTAAATAGTAAAGAAATGTAGTGACTTTTCCCGTGTCCGTCTGCCAAACAATCAAATGCCTTGTTACAAAATGAAGTAAGGCCTCAGTTATGAGCTTCCAGTGAACTGACTATAGGAAACGATTGTTCCGTGACTCCCCTCACACACACGTCCACCTTTCTGTACATGACAGGCAAAACGAACCTCCTCAAAGAGTGAACACATTCTGGGAGGGGAAAATCCCGGAGCAGTCACTGGCTCCGGTATAAACACTGCGTAGGACTGTTTGTTTACACGTGACGTCAGGAGGTGATGTCATTGCGGGTGGGGCTCCAGCGGGGCTCTCACAATCCCTTGGGCACCTAACGACCCTCATCCGGCTACGTTGTCGACTAGGAAAAAAATGCCCTCCATTTCAGGATTTTTCCTATCTTATTCAGTTTTTTTAATAGCGTATTTTTATGATTTGTAATACCACGATGAATCAAAATTGGTTAATTAAACCTCGTTGTATTTGAGGGAGGAGTTTCCATGCTAGTCGTTGTGTTGTAATTCCCAAAAGCCAGGCGAGGAAGGAGTAGATCCCGATACAATATACCAAAATATTTTGTTTGTCACTTGATGCTTCACACAACTTGTCGAGTATAAGAAAATATAATTATTTTTTTTTACTTGAACGAGAAATGGTAACTTTGTATTATTCATCAAACACACACACACAGGTTCACTCACATAGACACAGTCACACATATTCCCCCCCCCCCCCCCACACACACACCCCTTCTAATACGCAGAGTTCCTCACACTCATGCGTATAAAGGCACGTACACTTTAATACACAGACATGTAGACGGACAGGCACACACACACACATCTTTGGTGCACATGCTTACACGCAAGCTCCCTCAGTCACAAGATAACGAAGAATGATTTCACCTCAAGCATGTCTTCATTACTATTGTGGTTGAATACTCGTATATTATCAGGACATTCAATGATGGGAGGGAAGGGGCAGGGGGAGAGGACAAGAGGGGAAGGGTGAAGAGGAAGAGTGAAGAGTTAAGTTTAGGATAAGGGAGAAAAGAGAAGGGGAACGGGGGGGGGGGGGGGGGGGCTGAGGATATGAGTTGAATGGGTAAGGAGGATGAGGAGGTGAGATACAAGAATTTACACTTGATCTGTTTAAAGAAGAGAAAGACAAACAACGCAATAATTACAGCGAGAGGGGAAGTGATAAAAATAGTATATAGGGCACGGTGGTTGATGAAAGAGAGCAAAAAGGTTTATGTGATGATTGAGAGAGAGAGAGAGAGAGAAGAGCCTAGGGGAGAAGTATAGAGAATGGGATTAGTGGAGCAGTGAGGGATGAAATAGTGTGGAGGAGGAGCAAGAATTGAGTGAGTCACATCCGATTGAGTTAAGATGGTAAGAAGGAGACGCCGGTCACACCTAGATTAATAAGAACAGAGGAAATACTCAAGTGACACCAATACGTGTATGTCATAATAGTGGATCCAGCTAGCAGGGGAGGATAGGGAAGAAGAGGGGGGGAGGGGGAGAGGGAGAGAGGGGGAGGGAGAGAGAGGGGGAGGGAGAGAGGGGGAGAGGGAGAGAGGGGAGAGAGGGGAGAGGGAAGGGAGAGAGGGGGGAGAGGGAAGGGAGAGAGGGGAGAGGGGGGAGAGGGGGGAGAGGGAAGGGAGAGAGGGAGAGAGGGGGAGAGGGGGAGGGAGAGGGGGAGGGAGAGAGGGGATAGGGGGAGGGGGAGGGGGGAGGAGAGAGGGGAAGAGGGGCGATCGTTCGTCTGGCGTAACTCCCATAAGCTTGTTACTTTGGGGTAGGGACAGAAGTGAACGCCAGGTATTGCTGCCTCAGGCCTAAAACTCAGGGTTATATAGAAAATATTGTAAGGGAAGCGAAAATAATCCCCAGCTTATAGAAGTCAAAAGTTAAGTGTGTAACCCACCTGTCCACCAGTACCTTCAATACGACCTAACCTAACCTCGTATCTACATTATTTTAACTCTTACATTTTATATTAATCCACTGTTTTCTATTACCCTCTCTAAATCATTTTTCTGTCTCATTCTAACAACTTCAGAAAAATCGTCTGATCTCATTCATCTTCCTCTCTCAAAGTACAATTTTCCCGTTGATTTCCTAAAGGTAAGACAATACATTAATTAACAGTGATCCCCTCTCCCACACCCTAACACCTCCCCTTCCCAACTCTCCTTACCCCCTTCCCAACATTCCTTACCCCCTCCCCAACATTCCTTACCCCTTCCCAACATTCCTTACCCCTTCCTCAACTCTCCTTACCCCCTTCCCAAAATTCCTTACCCCTTCCTCAACTCTCCTTACCCCTTCCCCAACTCTCCCTACCCCCTTCCCAACATTCCTTACCCCCTTCCTCAACTCTCTTTCCCCCCTCCCAAAACACCCCTTGCCTCCTCGATGTGTTGGAAACTTTGGTTCAGATCGATGCATCAACTAACCAGAGCCTCATAATAACTGCTGTCTGGGTAATATGGATTTAAGTTGCAGGCTCACTGTGATCTGCCTCTCACCGTCTTAAGGAAGCAAACACGACCCAAAGAGGAGGAGGAAGAAGGGAAGTAGAGACGGAAGATGAAGACGGGACGGGTGGTGGAGAGGGATGAGGTTTGTTATGCTAGACAGGGAACGAGAAGTAGTGAGAGTGGATTCCATAGTCACAGTGTATAGTAAGATGACTGTGGTAATTATTGACGTCATCCCTGTTATTTGACGTCATAATTATTATAACTGGTTTAACAAAATAAAAATCTGCTTTAAGTACTATAATTATTATTTTTTTTTTTACCAGTTTATGGATGGTGATCACGAATATGACTCCTCGATGTTATTAAGTTAGGATTTAGGGTATTATGACCACCTACAGAGAAAAGATTTGTAGATATTATTAAAAAAAAAATTGGCTCAAGACTTAAAAGATCCTTATGAATTTTACAAAACATTTCACTTAATATTTACTTTAAAATAGAACAAACTGCAATATATTAATTATTATAGTACATGTATATTTAACAATGATTGTACACTGGATGTTCAGAAATGAGTTGTTTTTATTTATTTTATTTTTTAAATTCATCAAATGGTTTATCTCTTAAATAATTACTCCGTGTTATGTCCCCATCCTCGCTCTTACTGTCGCCCTCTGAGCCTCCGTGTCGGCCTCTGAGCCTCGTGTCGACCTTTGAGCCTCGTGTCGGCCTCTGAGCTCCGTGTCGACCTCATAGCCTACGTGTTGGCATCATCTATCAACTTTTCAGAAAGAGAATGAATAAGTTACACTGATCCACGTCCACACATTACCTGCCACTGACCTGACTATACCTCTCATATAAATTTTCTATTCCTCTGAAAAACCCACAACGAGGTAGCAGACGGAGACGATAAAATGAGTTGAGTAATGTACTATTGGACCCTCTGTCACTAGGTTATGGTGTTAACGTAAGTGTTGTATTGAATCTTGTGCTATTTACTATCGATCTTGGCTAGCTAGTGATGATCTCAGCCATACAGGGAACACTTGTGCTCTGGCTAGCTAGTGATGATCTCAGCCATACAGGGAACACTTGTGCTCTGGCTAGCTAGTGATGTTCTCAGCCATAAAGGGAACACTTGTGCTCTGGCTAGCTAGTGATGTTCTCAGCCATACAGGGAACACTTGTGCTCTGGCTAGCTAGTGATGTTCTCAGCCATAAAGGGAACACTTGTGCTCTGGCTAGCTAGTGATGTTCTCAGCCATACAGGGAACACTTGTGCTCTGGCTAGCTAGTGATGTTCTCAGCCATACAGGGAACACTTGTGCTCTGGCTAGCTAGTGATGTTCTCAGCCATACAGGGAACACTTGTGCTCTGGCTAGCTAGTGATGTTCTCAGCCATACAGGGAACACTTGTGCTCTGGCTAGCTAGTGATGTTCTCAGCCATAAAGGGAACACTTGTGCTCTGTGATCCTACCAAAATAACTTTAATGAATGGCACTGTATATGTTTTGTGTTGATAATCTTACATTTGATCTCAAAAACACACTTTAACAATATTCTCATAAGGCAAAGTGAATGAATGTTGGTCCCACAGGCATAACGACCCAGAGAGACTATATGGCTGGCACTGTACCTGACCACTTTCACTTCCCTAAACTAAAACATTAGCTACAGTACCCCCCCCCCCCCGTAAGATCAAACCACCTCACTCAAAACAGGTTGTGAGCGCTGTAGCCACCCTGCCTCACCCCTCCAGTGACTTCTACATTAAGGACCTAAATAAACTAAGCTATGGAGGTAGAATTATTTAAGGCGTATTATTGTATTTCATCCTAGGACTGAGAATGACTTGTTAATTGTGTTACTGTTTACGCCACCGTCTCTCTCTCTCTCTATCTCTCTCTCTCTCTCTCTCTCTCTCATATATCCAATTTTCTTTCATATTAAACCTAATTTCATTTACAACAGCCAACTTGTAGTGACTAAGGTAATAAAAACTAATAAATCCACTAATACATAAATAATAATAAACTCGTATGAAAGAAGTTGTTCATTCAGCACTAAGTTAATGTGTTTATTGGTTTTGGGTGTTAATCTTATTGAATTCACTTAATAAAACGATTTTTTTTTTCACAAGGCCACAACACGGTAATGAGTGGGTGGGTGAGTGAGTGGGTGGGTGGATGAGTGAGTGAGTGAGTTTCTGGGTGAATGATTGGATGTTGTGTTGTTGTTATTATTGTTGTTGTTTATCTTATTATCTCTCTCAATATTCTCCAAAGATTCTACGCTCTTATTATTATCTCAAATATTTATTAAACAATAAGTTAAAGATAAAATAATTGAGAAATATTACCAACAGTATCTCATTAGGTACAAGTAAAAAAAAATGTCAACAAAGCCGCCATGTTTGTTGTATTCATCAGCTGATCCCTCGGGGCGTGACCCTCCGTTGCCATGGTGACCACAGTACCAGCTTGTACTCTCTCTCTCTCTCTCTCTCTCTCTCTCTCTCTCTCTCTCTTAATCTGGGAGGGAGAAGAAGAGCAAGGAAGAAAGAATATAAGGATGGGATGGAAGGAGTGAATGGAAGAAGGAAGGGAGAAATGGAAGTAAGGAAGGAGGGAAGGAAAGAGTGAATAGAGAGAAGTAAATAGGTAATAAGAAGAGGTGAATAAAGGAGGTGAATGGAGGAAGTGCGGTAAGATAACAGAAGAGAAAGGCGAAGAGGGTGTTTATGACCATATTGTTACGATCAATATACAAGACTGACAGACAGACACAGACAGACAGATACACAGACAGACAGACACACAGACAGACAGATACACAGACAGATAGACAGACAGACAGAAAATGCCAAATCAAAATCAAAACAGCAACTACCTCCCCCCCCCCCTCTCCTCACGCCTTTGGAAGGGAGGGGGAGAGGTGGGGGAAGGAGGGGGAGGGGGAGAGGTGGGGGAAGGAGGGGGAGGGGGAGAGGTGGGGGAAGGAGAGGGAGGGGGAGAGGTGGGGGAAGGAGAGGGAGGGGGAGAGGTGGGGGAAGGAGAGGGAGGGGGAGAGGTGGGGGAAGGAGAGGGAGGGGGAGAGGTGGGAGGGGGAGAGGTGGGGGAAGGAGGGGAGAGGTGGAGGGGGAGGGGGAGAGGTGGGGGAAGGAGGGGGAGGGGGAGAGGTGGGGGAAGGAGGGGGAGAGGTGGGGGAAGGAGGGGGAGGGGGAGAGGTGGGGGAGGTGGGGGGGGGGAGGGAGGAGGGGGGAGAGGTGGGGGGCAGGGGAGGGGATCATCGACAACCACTACAACACAGGCTTTGTTCCCTATCTGATATTTTATTCTTGGTAATAAAGTATAAACATCATCCATCACCCGGGAGATGACAACACGGTCCTGACACACAGAGGCACAGGAGCTAAAAAAATACGGTGTTGAGTGAGAGAGAAGTGAGAGATAGTGAGATAGTGACAGAGGAGTGAGAGATAGTTAGAGATAGTGAGAGAGGAGTTAGATAGTGAGAAAGGAGTGAGAGATACTGAGAAAGGAGCGAGAGATAGTGAGAGAGGAGTGAGAGATACTGAGAAAGGAGTGAGAGATACTGAGAAAGGAGTGAGAGATACTGAGAAAGGAATGAGAGATACTGAGAAAGGAGCGAGAGATACTGAGAAAGGAGTGAGAGATAGTGAGAGAGGAGTGAGATAGTGAGAGAGGAGTGAGAGATAGTGAGATTTCAGAAAACACGCAAGAGGATTATGGGACACTGTGGTAAAAACAATGAGTAAATAGTAAATAATTAGAATAAACCACAAATAAAGGAAATAAATAGTGACTGTCCGAGTGGGGGGGGGGGGGGGGGGGGTCGCTCGCTACATTATAATACCAAACGAATTGTAAACAAACACCCCCCCCCCCCCCCCCCCACACACACACATACACCCACATCAGTTCAAACATACGAGGCATCCGGTAAACATTGGCTTGTGGACTGAGAGGCACCTTAGACAGTGTCATATGTGGCACCCAGGCAGTCACGGAACGTTTCGTTATTGGCACTCAAGCATTGTTAAACCAGTCCCACGAACCAGGCCACTGTCAGAACGTTTTATTATTGGCACTCGGGAATGTTTAAAGTATCACAGGCACCAAGAAGAATGTGTGAACGTTTCTTTTTTTTTTTAAGTATTTTCCAGGAACTCGTACAATCGTTCCTTTACTGACAATCACTTTATCAATGGGGTTGAGAAATCGGTTTGTAAATAGCAACAATACAGACCTACCCTAACCTAACCTAACCTAACCTAACCAAACCAAACAGACGCAACCGATGAACAGTCAAACCTAATTTAACATATTTTAACCTAACTAAAACTCATCCCACTTAACCAAACCACACCACACCTAACTTAACCAAACCAAAACTAACCTAACCAAACAAAACCCAATCAATCCTAACCAAACCTCGCCAAACCTCATCCTAACCTAACCTAACCTAGCCCAGTGTTCGCTAGTCTCGCCTGTACCACTGATACCGTCTCTCACGCCTGCAGCACTATCAGTTTGTCCGTCATAATAAATCACTTAATCCAGAACTAAGTCTTCCTTCGCAGAATTCCTTATCTCTTATCTCGACAGTGATTTTTACGCACGCAGACGCAAAAAAAGTTATAAAATAATCAGGGCAGGTAAAATAGTAATCTGGGTCCTAAAGATACCTGATGATATGTATGTGTGTGTGTGTGTGTGTGTGTGTGTTTGTGTGTGTTAGCTGAGGTATCTAAAATTTTCCAATATGTTTCGTAGATGAAACTTTCCGTATCACCTGAAAATTTTGTACCACTCTAACATTACCTGCTGGGGGTTAGGTTGGGTTATCCAATGTGTCTGGTAACTGCAGATGTCAGAACGTACTGGTTAATTGACGCTAAATTACGAAAATTACCAGAACCAAAAAAAAAAAAAGTGACTTTACCTTAACTCGATTTTCTGTTCACTTATCACGAGGCAAAAAAAAAAAAAAAAAAAAAAAAAAAAAAAAAAAAAAAGATACGATACCAAATTGTCTCAGTGATAAGAATCGTGGATACTAAAAAAAAAAAGTTACGATTTTTTGGGGACTGAGTTTTGTGTTTTGAAATTAAATCAACGTGTTAGGTCCATTATTAGGTACACTTGCGAGATTTAGTCAATCGTACGAGCGTTAAAAAAAACTCTTATCTTGGGATTAAGTTAACCTTCCTCCCTGGCTTTGGATACATGAATCTGATTTATAAGTTATCCACCAAACACCTTAGTTATCCACCAAACTTTCCTTATTCACCAAAACTTCCCTTATCCACCAAACACCTTCCTTATCCACCAAACACCTTCCTCATCCACCAAACACCTCCCTAATCCACCAAACACCTCCCTAATCCACCAAACACCTCCCTCATCCACCAAACACCTCCCTAATCCACCAAACACCTTCCTTATCCACCAAACACCTCCCTAATCCACCAAACACCTCTCTTATCCACCAAACACCTCCCTTATCCACCAAACATCCCTTATCCACCAAACACCTCCCTAATCCACCAAACACCTCCCTTATCCACCAAACACCTCCCTTATCCACCAAACACCTTCCTTATCCACCAAACACCTCCCTAATCCACCAAACACCTTCCTTATCCACCAAACACCTCCCTTATCCACCAAACACCTTCCTTATCCACCAAACACCTCCCTTATCCACCAAACACCTCCCTTATCCACCAAACACCTTCCTTATCCATCAAACAAAAATTTTATGCATCTGTGTTTCAAATCTCAAGTAAAATGTGTTTAAGATTTCGGTGTCAAAAATAATAATGACCGATTTATGGCCAACAGACCTATAATATTGGCTTCCTGGAGCAGTCTTTTGCGTTATTTTAGGTGAGGATCTAAAGGGCCTTTTTTATAGGACTTTAGAGAGAGGAGAGGAGGGAAAGGGAGGGGAAGGGAAGGGAGAGGAGGGGAGGAAGGGAAGGGAGAGGAGGGGAGGGAGGGGAGGGAGGGGAGAGGAGGCCTGAGAAAAAAAAAATATGCAATGGTATTAGTCTGAATAAGAGGATCCAGTTTTATCATAAGAGGAATTTTCTCGATCTATTATACCTCAGTCTCAACTGGATGCTAAAATGCGCAGGTGACGCAGTTCCCAGATCTATATAGGCCCCACCATTACCTGATAACCTATACGGACTTTACCCGAGTTCTGGCTTAATCTACCTCAGCAACGGCCTTGACTCCTTTCACTGCTGGTAAATGGATCACTATGCAATGGTACTCTTAATTATTCCCCCGTACGGCAATTAAGGGATCCTAATTAATTACCTTTTGATGATAAAATAAACAAATAATGATGATGATGATGATGGAGTAGAGAGTAGAGTCAGAACTACAGGTGAGAGTAGAGTTAGAACTACAGGTGAGAGAGTAGAGTTAGTACTACAGGTGAGAGTAGAGTCAGTACTACAGGTGAGAGAGTAGAGTTAGTACTACAGGTGAGAGTAGAGTCAGTACTACAGGTGAGAGAGTAGAGTTAGTACTACAGGTGAGAGTAGAGTCAGTACTACAGGTGAGAGAGTAGAGTCAGTGCTACAGGTGAGAGTAGAGTCAGTGCTACAGGTGAGAGTAGAGTCAGTGCTACAGGTGAGAGAGTAGAGTTAGTACTACAGGTGAGAGTAGAGTCAGTACTACAGGTGAGAGTAGAGTCAGTACTACAGGTGAGAGTAGAGTCAGTGCTACAGGTGAGAGTAGAGTCAGTGCTACAGGTGAGAGTAGAGTCAGTACTACAGGTGAGAGAGTAGAGTTAGTACTACAGGTGAGAGTAGAGTCAGTACTACAGGTGAGAGAGTAGAGTTAGAACTACAGGTGAGAGTAGAGTCAGTACTACAGGTGAGAGAGTAGAGTCAGTGCTACAGGTGAGAGTAGAGTCAGTGCTACAGGTGAGAGAGTAGAGTTAGTACTACAGGTGAGAGTAGAGTCAGTACTACAGGTGAGAGAGCAGAGTCAGTACTACAGTTGAGAGAGTAGAGTCAGTACTACAGGTGAGAGAGTAGAGTCAGTACTACAGGTGAGAGAGCAGAGTCAGTACTACAGGTGAGAGAGTAGAGTCAGTACTACAGGTGAGAGAGTAGAGTCAGTACTACAGGTGTGAAAGTAACACTAAGAGTCAGTACTACAGGTGAGAGAGTAGAGTCAGTACTACAGGTGAGAGAGTAGAGTCAGTACTACAGGTGTGAAAGTAACACTAGAGTCAGTACTACAGGTGTGAAAGTAACACTAAGAGTCACAACACAATCACTCCGTTACATCAATTTATCTATACCATCGATGAAGTTACACAACACACCAGTAAGCATGACATGGATTCCTCACATCCTCTCCCCGTCTGTCCGTCCGTCCGTCCACAACAACAACGGGTTTTCATAACTGATAAGAGGGCAGCTGATAACACGTCCGTTCACATCAGCTACAATGGGGGAGGGAGGCGAGGGGGCGGGGTGAGAGGTGCAATGGGAGAGTGGAAAAGTTGAGTAGGTAAGAGAGCGAGAGAGAGAGAGACGGCATTGCTCTCTCTCTCTCAGAGACGACGTACATTTAAAAATGACCTTACGAATGCATTGCACTTATGAGAATCGGAGACACTTCCTGCTCTTCCTCCCCCCCCCCCCTCCCACCACGAGCTTCTCCCTGGGTGGGTGGGTGGGTGGGTGGGTGAGGGAGTAGGTGGCACTATCACTATGGTAACAACAAAAACAAATAGCGCATCACGTGATCAGCGGGGGGTGAATTCAGTTTATTCACCCTGTCGTCGACCTTGTGTGTGTGTGTGTGTGTGTGTTTTATTTATGCATTTTTTCGGTGTGTTCAATAATGATAATTGTGTTTGTATGTATAATAATAATAATAATAATAATAATAATTATAGTAGTAATAATAATAATAATAATAATAATAATAATAATAATAGTAGTAGTAATAATAATAATAATAATAATAATAATAATAATAATAATTATAGTAGTAATAATAAAAATAATAATAATAATAATAATAATTATAATAATAATAATAATAATAATAATAATAATTATAGTAGTAATAATAATAATAATAATAATAATAATTATAGTAGTAATAATAATAATAATAATAATAATAATAATAATAATAATAATAATAGCAACAATAATAATACTGCCCAGTGTATGTCGATTATGTGTGGATTATCCATTTGTGTACGTACACCTGCAGTGGATTTATCTAAAGTCTGTTACATAATAATTTCACATGTAGATATCGGTGTAAATTGTATGCAGTAATAATAATAATAATAATAATAATAATAATAATAATAATAATAATAATTATAGTAGTAATAATAATAATAATAATAATAATAATAATAATAATAATAAACGGTTTATTGATAGAGTTGCAGCCGGTGGCTGAAAATATACAGACTTACATTTGATTTAGACATAATGATATAATATGCATTGAATACATTTACAGGGCTGTACAGTACATAAACCAGGAGTTGTTTATTATTTTAACAATAGATGGGATGGTGCTGTTCTTATATCTATCGGTGCGGGCTCTTATGGGCTGTATTTTGTTGTAGTGGCAGACTGAGCGAGTTGGGTGGGGGGCTGCCGGTAGCAGGAGGTGACGATGACGAGGGTGGTGCATTAGTTGGATGTATGTATGTATGTATGTATGTATGCAAGTAAATCACTGTAGGTGCGCGTGATCTAGGTATATGCTGATAACCACCAGGAAAGAAGAAAACACGAAGTTCCCAAGCGCTTTCGTGTAATTCACATCTTCAGGGGTGAGTACAGACTATATGTATATATGTATATATGTATATATGGATGTAAATTCAGCACAGGTAATGAAATAAACAAGACAGGTGAACAACAGAAAACAGGGTTATTACAACACAGTAACAACAGATAACTGACCCAGAGTTACAAGAGATCAAGGTTATGGTCAGCTCCAAACTGGACCAAGAGACAGGTCTGGTGGCACTTGACATTATTAGGGACCTGCCACGACCTGACAAACAGATAAATTGTATTGGGAATCCCGCCCCCCCCCCCCCCACACTCACCCTCCTGTCACTAGATGTTACTTGCTGACCTAACCCATGGGGCCCTTCAGGCAATTGCGCCCGTAATCGCATAAGTCAATGAGTCAAAGAAAACAAGCATGAACTTCGCCGCATGTTTCCCGGTTGGGCGCTGTAAACGCTTTTGTCTTGCATACGATCCAAAGAGGATGCCCAATAACTATCCCTCGGGGGGGGGGGGGGGGGAACCTGAAATCTGAGGTGGCGCTGACCAGTAGGAGAGAAAAATACATTCTGGTGTATTTAATTTCCTGCTGGAATATATTTCTTTGTAAGTAACCTCAATTTTCATAGTTAGACGACAAGTAACGTTACCTATAATAAAAATAAGTTCTGAAATACCGCTACCTGTGATAAAAATATAATTCAAATTATTTCAGAATGTTCTTAAACTCAACAATTCGGAAGAGAGTTAAACTTACAGGGAGATTATAGTGCTATAATGGGTGATGTAATTGTTGTTATTATTCTTAGTATTAGAGAAAATATTAATAAACAATGAACAGAAACTAATTAGGGGAAAGATGTGCTGGAAAAGGGGGAGGGGGGGGGGGGAAGGGACCATTAACACAGGGGTACTTAGGGACGGACAGGTATAGGGCCTAAATGTATCCCTCAAAAGAATAGGGTTCAGTCTCCCCTTAACCACTATAGATACATTGACCTGAGTGTCTTGGTCTCTCCCCCACCCCCCCCAGCTAAGATCATCGTCTTTAACAGCTTGACTCTTAATTATTCACTTTGTCACAAATGTTGGATAAGTAGAACAGAAAATTGTCTCTCTCTCTCTCTCTCTCTCTCTCTCTCTCTCTCTCAGTTTGTGTCAGTCACTTAGTCAATTTCTCTCTCCCCGCTATCTACCCAACCCCATTTATCTCCACGTCTCTTTCCTTTCTCCCCCTCTGACTGTCTCCCTATCTCTCCCCCCCCCCTTCCTAACTTGCCCCCCCCCCCTGTCTCTTCATCTCTGGAAATACCAGCAACAGCTCAGGGCATAGTTGACAGTGTGGTGTGTGTGTATATGTGTGTGTGTGTGTATATGTGTATATATGTGTGTGTGTGTGTGTGTGTGTATATGTGTGTGTGTATATGTGTGTGTGTGTGTATATGTGTGTGTGTGTATATATGTGTGTGTGTGTGTGTATATGTGTGTGTGTGTGTGTATATGTGTGTGTGTATGTATATGTGTGTGTGTGTATATGTGTGTGTGTGTGTATGTGTGTGTGTATATGTGTCTGTGTGTGTGTGTGTGTGTGTGTATGTGTGTGTGTGTGTGTGTGTGTGTGTATATATATGTGTGTGTGTGTGTGTGTGTGTGTGTGTGTGTAATAATAATAATAATAATAATTAACGGTTTATTGAAGGAGCTTGGCAGCCAGAAGGCTGAAAATATACAGTTACATATTTGGGGAATGGGTTACGAATTACAAATAATATACAAGTAACATAAGTGACACAAATAAGACATATAATAACTTAGATGGGGAAAAGCTCAAACTACAGTTCATTTCAACATAGTGACAGTGTTACAGTATTACAAGTTGTTGATAATTTTTACATTGGTTGGGACTGGGCTGTTCTTATAGCGATCAGTTCGTGCACGTATGGGCTGGATGCGGTTGTGGTGTCGAACAGCAATTCTCGGACAAGGGATCTCAGGTGGTCGTAGGAGCCGGTGTCGGGGATGGTGTAGAAACTTCTTACCAAATTTGCAGATGAGGTCGTGGTGATGGTCAGTGAGAGTCGAAAGGGTCAGTGTGTTGAGCGCTTCTTGATATGTGGAGTAGGAGGGGGAGAGAATAATCTTGCATGCCCTCTTTTGTACTTTTTCTAGGTGTTTACGTTGTGTGGCATTTAGGGAGGAAGACCAGGTGGGGGAGGCATAGGTGAGCTTGGGAAGTATGAATGTTGTGTAAACACTGAGGAGCTCGTGTGTGTGTGTGTGTGTGTGGGTGTGTGTGAGTTGTTTATGTATGTATGTATGTGTAACTTCCATCTCCAGTATATCCCACGACTCCTACACACCCTCGCATCCCTCTCCCTCCCTCGGCCCACCATCAAGGGATAATCCCACTTGAGTAATCCCCCCTTCCGCCGCCCGCTATCCGGTTGCGAGATCTGGAACATCCCCGGACACACATCTTTCGGCTAACGCAATAAGCTCACCGTTAACCGTACTCCGCCATGGACCACAGCTCAGTATCTTTGCTTTAAAAATGTTAATGGTGTTTGGGTACAAATTTAGGAGTGTGTTTTCGTCTGTCCATCTCGTGTGAAGACCCCGCACTACTCTCTCTCTCTCTCTCTCTCTCTCTCTCTCTCTCTCTCTCTCTCTCT
Organism: Homarus gammarus; assembly: GCA_958450375.1. Taxonomy (NCBI): domain Eukaryota; kingdom Metazoa; phylum Arthropoda; class Malacostraca; order Decapoda; family Nephropidae; genus Homarus; species Homarus gammarus. The sequence goes on along the minus strand of CAUDMG010001226.1, from coordinate 1,369,739 downwards.
AGGGGGGGGGGGGGCGACATTCAGCCAAGGGTACGTGAGATCTCTTGTTCCTATCGGCCAGTCAACAGTTCCTGTTAACAATCTATTCCTGATATTTTGAAAGGTCGAGATGACAATTATTAAAGCATTTCCCCTCAACGAAACGATATTCCATGAATAATCTTTTGTCTCCCGTTTTATTGACATTAAATCGATGTTTTTGGGAGAGAGAGAGAGAGAGAGAGAGAGAGAGAGAGAGAGAGAGAGAGAGAGAGAGAGATTTGTCATTGGTATAAAATATTAGATATATCCCAAAAATCACACTTTTGGATATATACGAGTATACTCAGTCGTTGGTATATCCAGTACCCGGTTATATGTACGACAGACACCAGGGCTATTCGACATTAGACAGTCGACTATCTTTAATCGACAGGCTAATACCACACGGACGGTAGGCTAGGCTTGGTCCACGGGCTACACTCTTTATGTAAGCTGGATATACTCAGCCCCCCAGGGCTATTTCACCAGACTACCGTTTGGCTATGAAAGAGGGCCCATGGACTAGCTACCAATAGGCTATATACTGCCACGATAGCAACAGCCTTCGAGTGTGCTACCTGAGGGGGAAGGGAGAGGAGGGGGAGGCAACCTAATCATCAGGCTATCCGGCAGATTACTGATAGTCTGTAAAGAGAGAGGGGGGCGGGGGGAGGTGAACAGGCTACCAATGTGCTACGAGGGAGAGGGTGAGGCAAGACTTTATCGGGTTACCGAGATGGCTCAGTGCTATCTCTCTGGGCTACCGAACAGACTATTACCAGACGACCACCAGACTATGACAAAACTATTAGATTACCACGAGACTACCACCAGACTATGACTATCACAAGACTATGAACAAGACGACCAACAGACTATCACAAGAGTATTAACAGACTATTACATGACTATCAGAGGGCTACTAACAGACTATCACAAGAGTATTAACAGACTATTACATGACTATCAGAGGGCTACTAACAGACTATCACAAGAGTATTAACAGACTATTACATGACTATCAGAGGGCTACCAACAGACTATCAAACAAACTACAATGAGACTACCGAAAAGACAATGACATGACTATACCAACAGACAATCACATGACTACCAAACAGATTATGACGGGACTAACAGACTATTACAGGGCTATCAGCAGACTACTGTGGAAAGAGCAGGGAGGGGAGGTAGCAGTACGTAGCGTGATATAACAAAACTCAGAAGTCGGGATTTCATGTTTGCTTATCCGCTTCCCTGGTTTCCTCTATCTGTGGTGTAGTCCCTCAGCTTGGACTTCCCTACATCCCACTGGTTCTCTCCCTCCCCTGCTGGCTGTCTGTCTGTCCGTGTCTCGCTCGCTCTATGTCTGTCTGTCTGTCTGTCTGTCTGTCTTTCAATGACCGCATGGATTTTTATATCAAAGAGATTACCTGCAAATCAAAGACAAGGAGAGAGAGAGAGGTGGGGGTTGGGAAGAAAGTCCTCCTCCTTCGTCCCTCGACATGTGAGTGACTGTAATCTGATGTCACTCAAATATAACGTTGTACAAGACGCATTTACCACACACGACACATATACACGAGCAACACACCCCTCCGCCGTACCAAGCCGTGTCTCCCTGACAACACCCCAGCCCCAGGAGTCGAGTGGCCAGCTGATAAAGTCATGAATGAAAACACACTACACACACACACACACACGTTAACAATACACACACACACGTTAACTACACACACACACACGTTACCCCCCCCCCCACACACACACACGTTAACTACACACACACACACGTTACCCCCCCACACACACACACGTTAACTACACACACACACACACACGTTACCCACACACACACGCCTATAATTATGTCGAAATCAAATGTAAGTTTGTATATTTTCAGTGACCGGCTGCAACCCTATTACTAAACCGTTTATTATTATTATTATTATTATTATTACTATTATGATTATTATTATTACACACACATATGAATCATTGTACCCCAAAAAATCCTCAACAATTCGTATATAATTTCCATGTTTATTCCAAGGTTTTCTGTAATGTGTTGAAGTACTGAGTTATTGTCAATTGTCTTTTACATATTAGTACTTGTCAGTCTCTCTGTTTTGTTCAATAAACCTTCAAATTTGTTTATTATTGTGGTTAATGTTATTGTTTCTTACTACCGTCATTGTTGTTGTTATTGTGTAGTGTTTCTTATTACTGTTATTGTTTTATTGTATTGTGATTGTTATTGTTTTTGTTTAATTATTATTACTGTCATTATTATTATCGTTGTTATTGTTGTTAATATTTTTTTTGTTATTATTATTGTCATTGTTATTGTTTTATTATTATTACTGTTATCGTTGTTATCACCGTTATTGTTATCGCTAATGTTATTGTTATCATCATCACACAAGGATGACGAGGTATCCTTGAGGCCTGCGGGGTGACAGTCATGGTGAATGTTGCATCATATTGTGTTGGTGTCCTTCTTCAGGGAACTCTGTCACCAGGGCTAGTTAAACAAACTCCTCGGGTACTTCCCCTCCGTGTGTGTGTGTGTGTGTGTGTGTGTGTAGGAGTGTATGTTAGTGTAGGAGTGTATGTGAGTGTAGGAGTGTATGTGAGTGTAGGAGTGTATGTTAGTGTAGGAGTGTATGTGAGTGTAGGAGTGTATGTTAGTGTATGAGTGTATGTGAGTGTAGGAGTGTATGTGAGTGTTTAGTGTAGGAGTGTATGTGAGTGTAGGAGTGCATGTGAGTGTATGAGTGTATGTGAGTGTAGGAGTGTATGTGAGTGTATGAGTGTATGTGAGTGTTGTACTGTATGTAAGAGTACTGTAATGAATGACAGTACTTGAGTGAGTACACATCTCCGCTACCGTCTGTGCAATCGTAGAGCAGAAGTGACCCCAATGCTACGAGAGTACAAGGATGAAAGTACTATACAGTAGCGCCACTGTCAGGAAATGCTGCAACCTTCCCCTTCGTAGAATTCTCCGTTGTGTTATCTGCGAGGGGCCGGGGTCAGCTGGTCGCTTACCACGCCGCTGGGGGTATGAGCCCGTCTGGGGGATTCCAGGGTTGAGTGATGTTACGCCACGCTACAGCGGGACGGGGGACGGCCTCCGCTCCCTGCCTCGCTCTCGCCGAACTCCGCCCTTACTCAGGAACTTCAACTTGTTGATTCACCGTGGCCACAGTACAGTGGGTCAACAAGAATGATTGCATCACCCTAATGAATGACAAACACCTTCGAGTGGCAACAGGTGAGTCCAAGTGGTCTTCCCAAGTAAGGAGACAACAGGAGTTACAACAGGTCTTCTTGGGACCATGTTTGCAAAAAACGGGCCATTAAAATATATATTCAATGGTATTTACACCTGCAGAGTGGATCCGTAGTAATCATCGGGGTTAAAAATGATCAACAGGTGTTACAAGAGGAGGTCTGGGAGACTGGACCTGTACATAACGGCACCATACACCAAAGGCTCCTGTTGACGCAACGTGACGCGTGTAAAGGAATGGCAGGATGTTACCGACGTGTGATCTATGAAGTGTGTCCGAAGTAAGTAAAAATGGTTGTAGTATCCTTTACGACGGGAGGTGAGAGCCGAGACACACACGGATGCTGCCCCTGTAAGGTGAGGGAGCTTGACCCCCATTCATCTTCAGGGAATCCGGGAAAGTAGTGCTTCGTCACCATGGGTAATACTTACTATGTCGTGTTACAATGGTATGGGCGTGAGGTTAAGTTAGGTTAGGTTAGCGTTAGGGCTGTTAATAGTCAGGCGAAAATATGTGGGTGGGAATCTTCAGGTGATACACAAAAAAGGACAGTAAGTTTATGTTTGTTTACACCAAAGGAACAACATGTTAGCCAAAAATCTGGTTTCTTACCCAGCAAATACAACAACTATCAGTGAGTCAGGCACCGAGGCAGGAGATAACCATTTATTTGTTTCTAAGTTCATGTTTAGTGTCAAGCATCACCTAATATACTCCATCCACTGCCTGTCGAGGTGTTGACGATGGGGCAGGCGTCAGGGTTAACTGTTGCGTCAGACTCTCTCTACACGGATGTCAGAGCTGTCAGTCATTCATACGGACTTTGAGTAAGACGCAACACCCAGTCATTCAACTGTTGACTACTTGATCGTCGCTGAGGACTCGTGTACTGATAACACACACACACACACACACACACACACACACACACAATCATGTTTATATCTACGCCCGCCAACTTCGCAAGCAATACATGTATACATTCCGGAGATACAGATGTATATGTATAACTGTCTATATCTAAACATAACGCATCAGCATCTATTGACACGGATCTTAAACCACCCAGCCTGCCACGGCGGATATCTGGCCTGGTGACAGAATGACGATGGTATGTACACACTGCGTCACTCACTACCCCACTATTTCTTCCTCGGATCGGTGTTGCCCCAAGTGTTTGATTATGTTGTTGTCCGGACATACCTAACACCGCGCGTCACTCTTAGGCTCTATAACAATCATACTGTTAAGTTCTCCAGTCAAGTAAAACACGATGGAGATTCAATTTCACAAACATTATCCAACATACAAAAAGATAACTTAATATCTTCTTTAACTTCAAACAAATACATGCGCTGGGACTCCACTTATATACACAAACACTGATATAACAAGTATGGGTAAATTTCTACTAGTTTTTCGAGTTGCTATTAATGACAAGAACTTTAAAACAAAAACAATTACACCAAAACAAGTTCATTTACTGTTTGTTTACAACGTCTTACAGTCACTTGGGAAAAGATACTACCTGAAGATTCACCCCCCCCCCCTAACGCTACCTTGGAGGGTTAGGTTTGGTTAGGTTAGATTAAGCCGGGTTAGGTTAGCGTTTGGGTGGTCAATCTTCAGGTGATATAAGCAGGTTGGGAGTCTTCATAAACAACTTGATGGTGTGAGCGTCAACAACTGATACAGTAGACACAAACATCTTGATCTTGAAGGACCTAAGACTCCACAGATAACACGTATTTCCCCTTATAAATGTTGACATGTGTAAATAACTTAACACGCATGTAAATAAGGTGTTGTCTCAAAAGTAAACAAAGTGTTGTCTTAGATGTAAACATAGATACAAATAACAATAATAATACTAAAAATAATAACAACAATAATAATAACAATAACAATAACAATAACAACAACAACAATAACAATAATAATGATAATAATAATAATAATAATAATAATAATAATAATAATAATAATAATAATAATAATCTCGTGGCCACAAAGACAAACTCAGGTGTTGTCAGCTCCACACAGTGTTTCCAGGTACCCCACAGTGTTGACAGTTCCCCACACACAGTGTTGACGAGATCCATTATCGTAATCTTTCTCGCTGGATGACCAAAGATAAGATAAGACGGTAATTCAGTCGAAGAAATACCCCTCTCCCCCTTCTTCCCCACCTCCTCCTCCTTCCCCACCTCCTCCTCCTCCTCCTTCCCACCTCCTCCTTCCTTTCCCTTCCCCTCCCTCCTTCTGTCATCCTCCATTCTTCGCCATCATCCCTCCTTCCACCCACCTTCCATTCCCCTCCTTCTTTCTCATACACACCTCCTCCTCCTCCTTCCTCTTCATCCCCCCTTCCACCATTTCTCTCCGTTCCCCTTCTTTCCTCCCCCTCCCTCTCCCCCTCTCCTTCAACGAACATGATGGTGTTGGTGGAGAGATGGTGGAGTGAGGGTGGTGGAGTGAGAGTGGGGGTTGGTGGAACGAGGATGGTGACGACGCAGGGATGGGAAAGAGTTGCCAGTGTGTATGTATGAGACCTCCCATGACCAACATACAGTGATAGCGTGAGAGAGTCATGATAAATAACGCTCTTGCTGGCCACCGTGACATATGACGACGTCAACGGAAGTAGATATGCATGTTTGAGAGAGAGAGAGAGAGAGAGAGAGAGAGAGAGAGAGAGAGAGAGAGAGAGAGAGATTTATTGCATCTAGAAAACAGGGGTCAACTGGATTAGCAGCAATTACTACTAGTGCACACACACACACACACACACACACACACACACACACAAACAAAAAAAAAAAAACTCAAGTAACATTAATATGATGATCGATACCATGGCGACGGTCACAGCAGCCACCAAACAAAGACCTGTAAACGTGTACTGGCCACTAATTCATCAGGTACAAACACAAGACTTTACAACGAAATAAGAAATAAATAAAATAAACTCAAATGACAATGGAAGGCCACTTGTGACGTCAGAACCCAAGCTTCCAGCAACGCAGAAGATAAACAATTCTCATGGTGATTCAACCTGCTGGGATAACGAGGGAATGAGCTACAAAATACCCTATTGGTGAAGCTGATACTCATTCCAGTCTTCGAGGTCAAGAGGTTATGGACACTATAGGGTTAAAACTTGTGGAGGTTAACATTTGTGGTGAGTTTTCGGGTAACTGATTCACCCCACTGAGAGTTGAGGCTCACTTGATATATTGTATTCTTAACTCGGATCACGAAGACTCCTGGCACGTGTACGAGTCTCCTTCAGCCAAAGGAACAAGGAGTGTTTTAAAGGATCAGGGTGCTCTGACGTCAAGCAGGACTCTGGCACAAGACACCAAACTCATTTAAAGTTACCCCGAGGGACCTCAAACTTCATAGCTATTATTATACTGTACCTGTGGCTCATGGTGCTTCAGACAACAGGTCGTTCTCGTGATGTTAGTGAGTGAGCAGAGAAGGTAGGATAGGAAGAGAAGGGGAAGAAAAGAGAGAAGAATGAAAGAAAGAAGGAGAGGAGATCAGAGACGAGAGGATGGGAACGTGACCTCTATAGTTCACGACAATTTTTAAGCACGAGTTCATTTCAGTGTTGCGATTTTGCAAACTAATAAATGCATGAACACAAGAAACTGCAACACGCAAGACACACACACACACACACACGTGGACAGAGACCCACACACACACACACACACACACACACACCCCCATTGACTTACCAATGAAACTCTTCAAGGAGTTCTCCCCGGAGCTTGCTAAACCCCTCTGCTCCATCATCAATGCTTCTCTCAGTCAAGCCAGATGCCCAGCTGACTGGAAGACCTCTTATGTATCACCAGTGCCCAAGTCAACCAGCCCACAATCCTTAAATCAGCTACGACCTATTGCAATCACCCCAATACCCAGCCTAATCTGTGAAAGTTTTGTGTTCGACTGGGCTTATGCTGATATTGCAGGAGTCGTAGACCCTCAGCAATTTGGCAACATGAAAACTTCCTCCACCACTCACTGTCTTGTCAGCTTTCTCGATTACATATACCGCCATCTCGAGAAACGAAAAACGTCTGTAGCTGTCGCCTTCATTGATTTCACTAAAGCGTTCGACCTAGTCGACCACAATATAATCATCAACAAAGCTATTGACCTCGGGCTTCGAAGAAGCCTCATACCATGGCTTACAGACTTCCTCAGTGACCGACGCCAAGCTGTACGCTTCCGAGGGGCTGTCTCCACCTTTCAGTCACTCACCTGTGGCGTCCCCCAAGGCACCAAGATGGGACCACTCTGCTTCCTTATGCTCATCAATGATGCCCTAAGAGAAACCCCTGCTCGCTGGAAATATGTCGACGACTCCACCATTGGGATCAGCGTCAACAATTCTGCTCCCAACTATACCGCCCTTCAGGATTTATTGAACAGTCTCCAAAACTGGGCTACCAACAACCATGTCACCATCAACCATACCAAGACCATGGTTATGCACATCAACCTCTCCTCCGACATTGTCCCACCTCCTTCCATTACTCTAGGTCCGAACACACTCCAGGTCGTAGATTCCACGAAGCTCCTCGGCGTCACCATAGACAACAAACTAAATTGGAAACCACACGTCAATGAAGTTGTCAAATCCTCCAGTTTCCGTCTCCACCTCCTCCGCCGACTCAAGTCCCTCGGAGTTCCTGCACACGAGCTCCTCAGTGTTTACACAACATTCATACTTCCCAAGCTCACCTATGCCTCCCCCACCTGGTCTTCCTCCCTAAATGCCACACAACGTAAACACCTAGAAAAAGTGCAAAAGAGGGCATGCAAGATTATTCTCTCCTCCTCCTACTCCACATATCAAGAAGCGCTCAACACACTGACCCTTTCGACTCTCACTGACCATCACCACGACCTCATCTGCAAATTTGGTAAGAAGCTTCTACACCATCCCCGACACCGGCTCCTACTACCACCCGAGGTCCCTTGTCCGAGAATTGCTGTTCGACACCACAACCGCATCCAGCCCATACGTGCACGAACTGATCGCTATAAGAACAGCCCAGTCCCAACCATTGTAAAAATTATCAATAACTTGTAATACTGTAACACTGTCACTATGTTGAATTGAACTGTAGTTTGAGCTTTTCCCCATCTAAGTTGTTATATGTCTTATTTGTGTCACTTATGTTACTTGTATATTATTTGTAATTCGTAACCCACTCCCCAAATATGTAACTGTATATTTTCAGCCTTCTGGCTGCCAAGCTCTTTCAATAAACCGTTAATTATTATTATTATTATTAGACCCATACACACACACACCCACCCGAAACAGACCAGAACGGCGCCCTTTGCTCTCTCTCTCTGCTGACAAAACAAACAACAGGTTATTGAAGGTTACGAAACGTACACACTGTGTTGACATTACATCACTGTCCTGAATAACAACAACACAACTAGACAACCCTTGGACCGCCCCACGAGAGACCTTCTGACTGCAACGCACCTCCCTCTGTTACAACATCTTTTGCTCCTATCCCTCATTAGACCATTAAATAAGACAGACAGACAGACACAGACAGATAGATAGACAGGGGAGACTATAGAAGCAAGACACTACTAAGAAGCCTCTATGATTCAACTCCTTCACTTCCTGCCAGGGATCACGTTGTAAACACTTGGCTAGGACCCTCACCCTCAAGGACTTCCTCCTCCCCTCAAGGACTTTCCCCCTTTCCTCTTCTCCCTTCAAGAACTTCCCCTCCCCTCTTCACCCCTCAAGGACTTTCCCCCTCCCCTCTTCTCCCCCAAGGACTTTCCCCCTCCCCTCTTCTCCCCCAAGGACTTTCCCCCTCCCCTCTTCTCCCCCCAAGGACTTCCCCTCCCCTCTTCACCCCTCAAGGACTTTCCCCCTCCCCTCTTCTCCCCTCAAGGACTTTCCCCCTCCCCTCTTCTCCCCCCCCCCAAGGACTTCCCCTCCCCTTTCTCCCTTCTAGTATTCTCCCCGACCCCCTCGATCACCTACACCTCTTCATGAGTGAGACATTGTAGGTTTGTGTGTGTAAGTATTAACATTAGTAAAGTACTCGAGATACAATGAAAAAATGCATATATAAATTTCATCGTCATTGTATTCGTCTTCCTAGTATCCATTTAACTCAGAAGAAGACAAAACAGGTAACTAGGTGAGCCCACTAACGAGGTACCTATTCCCCTTTCTCCAAGACGGACAGGTGGTTAGTAGGGCACACAAACAACCTCTCTTGGTTTCTGGGAAGCGTCGAGTGGCCGCCACACCAGTCACGAGAGCTTGTAAACAGGGCCCTCCTTCCCTCCCATCTTGTTTGTCTCTCTCTGTCTCTTTCTGTTTGTCTCTGTTTCTGTATTTCTGTCTGTCTCTCTCTCTCTGTCTGTCTCTGTCTCTCTGTCTCTCTGATTTTCACTCTGATTTCATCTCTCTCTTCCCCTCTCTCTCTCTCTCTCTCTCACTTTGCACATTCCTTCATTCTCTCCACTTTAATCTAATTGACTCTAATCTTCATTCATCCCGCCCCAGTGACTCTCTCCTCATCTCTTAGTGAGTTCTGTCTTTGTAGTTATTACGGCCTGAAGGTAGAGTTATCTTTGAGAGTAGGTATTCCGGTTTGAGAGTAGGTATTCCGGTTTGAGAGTAGGTATTCCGGTTTGAGAGTAGGTATTCCGGTTTGAGAGTAGATATTCCGGTTTGAGAGTAGGTATTCCGGTTTGAGAGTAGGTATTCCGGTTTGAGAGTAGATATTCCGGTTTGAGAGTAGGTATTCCGGTTTGAGAGTAGGTATTCCGGTTTGAGAGTAGATCTTCCGGTTTGAGAGTAGATATTCCGGTTTATTAGTATTGTTACTGTTGTTGTTTGTAACTTATGCTGTTGTTGTCGTTGTTGTTACTAATGTTGTTGTTGTTACTATTGTTGCTGTTGTCACTATTTTTGTTGTTACTATTATTGTTGTTGTTGTTGTTGTTGTTGTTGCTATTGTTGGTGTTGCTGTTGTTACTATTGTTGTTGTTGCTGTTGTTACCATTGTTGTTGTTGTTGTTGTTGTTGCTGTTGTTACTATTGTCGTTGTTGCTGTTGTTACTACTGTTTTTGTTGCTGTTGTTACTAATGTTTTTGTTGTTGTTACTAATGTTTTTGTTGTTGCTGTTGTTACTATTGTTTTTGTTGCTGTTGTTACTAATGTTTTTGTTGCTGTTGTTACTATTGTTTTTGTTGCTGTTGTTACTATTGTTTTTGTTGCTGTTGTTACTAATGTTTTTGTTGTTGTTACTAATGTTTTTGTTGTTGTTGCTGTTGTTACTATTGTTGTTGTTGCTGTTGTTACTATTGTTGTTGTTACTATTGTTGTTGTTGCTGTTGTTACTATTGTTGTTGTTGCTGTTGTTACTATTGTTTTTGTTGCTGTTGTTACTAATGTTTTTGTTGTTGTTGTTACTAATGTTTTTGTTGTTGTTTTATGTCTTATTCATTACGTCTTATATGTCTGTTCATCTGTCATTCTCTCTTGTTACCCTTCTTTATCTGTGTTTATTATCCCCTTCACTTTTATTTCTTCGTTCATCTGTTGTGTCTTGCCTATTACTCTCTCCTCCTTACGTACCTGTGTTAATTATCTATTTATCTATCTATACACTTATTTCTACATACATACATATCTATTTATCTACTTACGTCTGTCTGTCTGTGTGTGTCTGTGTATCTGTGTCTGTCTGTCCCATTCCCAGCACCCAGCCTAAATATTGCACCATTTCCAGCGTCGCCATCATACACACACAAGGACTCCTAGAAAAAGTGCAGAGGGCGTGTAGGATTATTCTCTCCCTCTCTTACACCACATATCAAGAGGCGCTCAATACACTGGCCCTTTAAACTCTCTGATCATCGTCGTGACTTCAAGCTATTTACACCATCCTCGACGCCGCCACCTGTTGCCACCTGAGATCTCACGTCCACGAATTGCTGCTCGACACCACATCCTGCCCATACGACCACAGTAAAAATCATAAACAACTCTTAGCTAACTAAAGTGTTCACTCCCTCCTATTATGTTTTTGTACACTAGTTCGTAATTCTGTTTAAATTGTGGTTATTTATTACATTATTATCATCATCAATATTATTAATATTATTATTATTATTATTATTATTATTATTATTATTATTATTATCATCTTATCATCTCTCTCTCTCTCTCTCTCTTTCTCAGGAACATTACTACGTACATAAGCCAAGAATTTCCTCTTCTTTCAAAGCGACACACCCCGTAGTAAGTGGCCTGATTAAGACAGGCTCCTGCCTTCATGGTGTGACCTTACCCACCCCCTCACCACCACCCTAACCCCTCCCAACATTCACTGTGAGATCACTTTTCCTGGAACCAACAAGGAGGTTAGGAACTATGAGTGTTCTCTGAAGGGATTTTCTCTACTGCTTTGCATTTGATTGCATTATACTGTCCTTTTCCGGGAGTGAGGAGGGGAGGGGGGGGGGGGGGGTCTCCGTTCGTCTAGATTCTAGACGAACGGAGAGCCCCCCCCCCTCCGCGAAAAAATAACAACACTAGAACTTTAGACTTTATTTATTTTTTCTTATGCTGGGGTAGAGGGAAGTGGTGTCTGTTCGTATACATTATAACCTAACATAACCTAACCTACCCTAACCACACCTAACCTAACAGACCATACGCTAATCTAACCTAACCTAACCAATAGGATCTGAACCCACTCCTACTGTCCCTAGATAGTTCAAACGGGTCCCAATTCTAACGGGCCCTAATCCTAACAGGCTCCAGTCCTAACAAGCTCCAATCATAACGGGCCGTCATGCAGCTGGGCCCCAATCCTAATGACTAGGTGAGGTAAGGCCAGGTTGGGGGGGGGGGCCTTGATGTAGAAGGGAAATCTGCATGTAAACGTATTCTGTAAATTTCAATCACAAAGTTTACACAAAGACTAAGTGTTTGGAGAGAGAGAGAGAGAGAGAGAGAGAGAGAGACTCATTTGGTTGAGTCTACGGAGGTGGTTAAGGGGTAGGGGGGGGGGGGGTGACATACTGTGATTGGCCAGTGATAATGAAGTGATTATGAGGGCGGGTGTTTTGTCTTCTGAGGGGGAGAGGATGTGTGAGGGGAGGGGGAGACGATGTGGGGGGGGAAGGGGAGACGATGTGGGGGGGGAAGGGGAGACGATGTGGGGGGAAGGGGAGAGGGGGGTGGTGATGTTGATGAGAGAGAGAGAGAGAGAGAGAGAGAGAGAGAGAGAGAGAGAGAGAGAGAGAGAGAGGCTCAACCTCCCAGTCACCTCCCTACAGTCTCTCTCTTTAGGGCGAGATAAGCACCTTACTCGTGTTGTCTCTCTCTCTCACACCCGCGAGACACCATTATTACTACTATCTCTCATATTGACAGACCCCATTAACACGAGACCCATTAGAGACCCCATTAACACGGGACTCCAATAACACGAGACTCCAATAACACGAGACTCCATTAACACGAGACCTCAATAACACGAAACCCCATTAACACGAGACCCCATTAGAGACCCCATTAACACGAGACCCCATTAACACGAGTCAACACAACGTCAAAGGTACACTAAGCCTCCGCCTAATTATGTTCTAATAAAAGAAGAAAACACTTGCTTTAGGATCTTTACGAATTTGATGCGTATTTTTTTTTCACTTGTTTAAGAGAAAAAAAAGTCGTATTTTTTCAGGGGTTCATAAGATTTACAGTAACACGAATAGAAAGAAACAAAACGTTGGTCTCACGCCGAAGAACATAAGAATGGAGGAAAATGTAGCGGGTCTATTGGCTCATACTGGGCAGTCCCATTTACACCCAACCCCTATTGCTTATACTGTATATCCATCCAACATATGTTTGAAGCTATCCATCGTATTCGAGTTAATGATGATATTTGGTAACTTGTTCCACTCGTCCACTACTCTATTTCCAAACCAATGTTTACCTATTTCGCGCCTAAATCTAAATTTGTCTAATTTAAAACCATTGTTACGAATTCGCTCCTGGTTGGATAGTTTGAGTACCTTTGTAATGTCCCCTTTGTTTAGCCCTGATTTCCATTTATACACCTCTTATCATATCGCCCCTCACTCTACGTCTCTCGAGGGAGTGCAAATTAAGATGCTTTGAGTGCAAATTAAGATGTACAGACAAACACACACACACACACACTTGTATACCATTAAAACACCCAGAAAATAGTCACCTCGTACTTGTTTACTAATACATTATTCAGTAAGTAACACAATCACGTTAATTTGAGTGTTCCGCAGGTAAGACCCCCCGGGGGCCCCCACAACGCATGGTGCACTCGCTACCAGAAGTTCTCCAACAGCTGGCCACGACAAATTCAGAAGGAGCACTATGACTAGTGGCATCTCCAGAATGGTTGGTATGCCTGGTTGTGAAATGACCCAATATTTCGTTATAATTTATGTTGCTCGTCTTTATAGTATTTACAGATGAAAAGAAGTGATTTAATTTGCAATAAACTTCCTCAGAGTAATGTTCTGATTTCTTTCATTTTTTTCTTCATATTGTTCGAGAACTTTTTGTAGCGAGTGTACACTCACCACAGAAAGTGTCAGAAAAGTGGGGTCCGATGGACGACAAAATAAGAACATAAGAACATAAGAAAATATTGTCTAGGTAGCGTTGTCAAAATCCTTCGTCCGTTGTGTCGTATTGGCTCAAAATTTTTGCAGATTGTTTTTGTAACGAGTGTACATACAATTTCACATACAAACAAGTACAGACACACCTACATTTATACAACACACACACACACACACACACACACACACATACGTACGTGTGTTAGTCAAAGGTGGGGATAATAGAACGACGTGAACATACATATATTATTGAATTCAGAGGTGACCAGCGCACGTGTCCCTCCGTCACATGATACTCCACGTGGAAGAGGTTGTTTGTTGCTGTCGACCTGACTTGAGACTTCATACAATTCTTGCTACATAAGAACATAAGAACATAAGAATGGAGGAAACTGCAGCGGGCCTATTGGCCCATACTGGGCAGTCCCGTTTACACCCAACTCCTATTGCTCATATGAGCATCCAACCTATGTTTGAAGCACTTCAGCGTATTCGAGTTAATGATGATATTTGGTAACTTGTTCCATTCATCCACTACTCTGTTTCCAAACCAATGTTTACCTATTTCACGCCTAAATCTAAATTTGTCTAATTTAAAACCATTGTTACGAGTTCGCTCCTGGTGGGATAGTTTGAGTACCTTTGTAATGTCCCCTTTGTTTAGCCCTGCCTTCCACTTATACACCTCTGTCAGGTCGCCCCTCGCTCTACGTCTCTCAAGGGAGTGCAAATTAAGATGCTTTAACCTGTCTCTATACTCAAGGTTCCTAATGCCCGGGATTAGTCTTGTCATTCTCCTCTGAATTCTTTCCAAGGATTCTATATCCATTCTGTAATACGGTGACCAGAACTGAACTGCGTAATCCAGGTGTGGTCTCACAAGAGCAAGATACAGTTTTAGGATGACCTCGCTAGTCTTGTAACTAACACTCCTTTGTATGAACCCAAGTACTTTATTAACCTTGTTACGAGCAAAAACACATTGTTTACTTGGCTTAAGGTTCCTACTTATCATTACTCCTAAATCTCTCTCGCAGTCGGATTTCTCTATGGCATCGTTGTTCATCTGGTATCTGGTTTCCCTGTTTACATCTCCTATACTGAGTACTTTACATTTGTCTACGTTGAATTTCATCTGCCATTTTTCAGACCATTCGAAAAATTTGTTTAGATCTTCCTGTAGTTTTGCCGAGTCCTCGTCAGATTTGATAACACGTCCTATTTTAGTGTCATCAGCAAATTTACTTATGTTGCTGTCAATGCCGATATCTATGTCGTTTATGTATATAATAAATAATAATGGTCCAAGTACTGAGCCTTGAGGAACTCCACTTGTGACGTTGCTCCAATGGGACTTAGTGCCGTTAATGCTCACTCGCTGTTTCCTGTCCTGTAACCACGCCCTAATCCATTTAAGGATGTCACCTTTGATGCCATGAGCTTCTACCTTTCTAATTAGTCTTTCGTGGGGGACTCTGTCGAAGGCTTTGCTAAAGTCGAGATATACCACATCATAATTGTGCCCCTCGTCCACCGATTCGAAAACTGATGAAAAGAATGTTAATAGATTAGTTAGGCAAGAACGTCCGCTTGTGAAGCCATGCTGGGAATCATTGATCAATCGGTGCTTCTCCAGGTGATTTCGAATAGAGTTTGAAATGATTGCTTCCAGTAATTTGCCTACTATTGATGTTAGACTGATTGGGCGGTAGTTAGAGGATAGTGATCTATCCCCCTTCTTGAAAATCGGTATTACATTCGCTATCCTCCAGGATTCTGGTACTACACCTGTTTTTAATGACATGTTAAATAACTTTGCTAAGGGCATACTAAGCTCTTCCTTACATTCTTTAATACTCTGGCAAATATCTCATCGGGACCAGGTGACTTATTAGGCTTTAGTTTGTCTATTTGCTTACTAACATCATTACTAGTCACTACTATCTCACTTAATTTGTTTTCTTCACTATCTCTGAATAGAGTCGGTGCCTCGGGTATCATGTTTAAATTTTCGGTGGTGAAAACTGTTGAAAAATTTTTATTCAAATTATTGCTCATTTCTCCGTCGTTATCAGTGAGCTCGCCGAAGTCTGACCGTATTTGTCCAATCTTTTCTCGTGTTTTAGTTTGATACATTTGGTAGAATCCTTTGGGGTTTGTCTTCGCCTCCCTTGCTATCCTTACCTCATTATTCCTCTTTGCTTTCCTTATCTCGGTTTTAACCCTACTCGCCAATACCCTATAATAGTCCCGGAGGTGAATTTCGCCACGATTTATCCTTCTACCTATAGCCTTCCTTTGGCCAATGATGTTCTTTAAATAATTATTTATCCATTTAGGGTCATTGTTGTCTGATCTGAGTTTTTTGTATGGTATGTTCTGCCTTTGTGCATTAAGTAACTCATTATTTAAATTGTCGTGGAACTCGGCAATCTCAGATCTCGTTATCAGGTCGGTGTCATCTGTCAGGTTCACAGCCAAGGGCGACACCCCCTCTCTCAGCTGCCTCTTTAAACTGTCAAAGTTTGCCCTTCTGAAATCTGGTACTTTAGTGGAATTTTCCTTATGTCTGCCCTGAAAATCTAACTGGAATCGAATTTCTTTGTGATCGCTGTTTGCAAGTTCGTTCCCTACCTCGACATTGCTAATTAGGTTTTCTCTGTTCGACAGAACTAAGTCCAGTATATTATTACCCCGTGTGGGTTCGGTTATATGTTCACTTAGGAAACAGTCCTGGATCGTCTCGA
This sequence comes from Homarus gammarus, assembly GCA_958450375.1. Classification (NCBI taxonomy): domain Eukaryota; kingdom Metazoa; phylum Arthropoda; class Malacostraca; order Decapoda; family Nephropidae; genus Homarus; species Homarus gammarus. Next base: position 1,352,988 of record CAUDMG010001226.1, on the reverse strand, counting down.
GAAAATCCTGTGATTCTGAGTTACCCGTAAGGTCAGTCCAATCTATTTGACCAAGGTTAAAGTCGCTTACTATACAGACTTTGTTGTGTATGGAAGCCCTGCGCATTTCATCCCACATCATGTGGGGGGAGGGCTAGGAGTGAGGAAGGGATGGGAAGGGAGTGTGGGTAGGGGATAAAAGGGTAGGGATGGAGGGTGGGGATGCGGGTAGGGATGGAGGGAGGGGGTAATGGTAGGTGGTGGAGGAGGAGTGGAGAAATATGAAGGACGAAGCTTACAATGGCTGACGCAATACTTGGGGAAAGAAGTGTCAGTACAAATCTCGCATTTCTGTAATACTGGGAAAAACCCATCAAGAAAATATAATTTACGTAATACTGCAAAAAAAGACAATTTGGGTTAAAGGAGTGGTCAGAAAAATGGCAAATGAAATTCAACACCAGCAAGTGCAGCGTACTTAATATTGGAAGAACAAATACTGTCAATGTACACAGCCTTAACAACATCAACCTAGAGAAGTCGACTTGTGAAAGAGACTTAGGGGTACTTGCAAGCCCGGACCTACGGCCTAGAAAACAATGCGATAATGTTCGAAATAAGGCAAACAGAGTATTAGGGTTTACATCTAGAAGTGTAAGTAATAAGACTGCAGATGTCTTATTGCAGCTATATCTTGCGCTAGTCAGGCCGCACCTCGATTATGGTGTTCAGTTCTGGTGCCCTTATTATAGAATGGATATCAATTCACTAGAGTTGGTGCAGCGAAGAATGACGAAAATGATTCCGGGACTTACAAACCTTCCCTATCAAGATAGGTTAAAGAAACTAAACTTGCACTCCTTAAAAAGACGAAGAGTGCGGAGAGATATGATAGAAGTATTTAAGTGGGTGAAAGGAATCAATAAAGGGGATATAGATAAAGTTCTTATAATATCCGAGCGCGATAGGACTCGTAGCAACGGATTTAAGTTGGATAAGTTTAGGTTTAGGAGGGAGATAGGAAGGAACTGGTTCACAAATAGGGTGGTGGACGAGTGGAACAAACTTAGGAACTTTGTAGTAAGTGCTGGAACGCTGGAAAGTTTCAAAAGGAGGCTAGATAGATTCATGGATGATAGAGAGTGGTAGTAACTCTCGACAGGAGCTACCATGCACAGGCCAACCGGCCTATTGTAGACTCCTTAATTTCTTATGTTCTTATGTTAATCCTGGGAAAAAATCAACACTGTTTTACGTACTACTGGGAATTTTTTTTTTAACTTACGAATAAAGATAAACAAAACATTACACCAGTTCACGGGACACCATGGCAAAAACAAATTATCACCAACCAAACTTTACCACATTTAAGTAAAACGGATAAAAAAGAAAGAAAGTAAAACTAAAATAAAAAAAAGAAGCATCCACGATTTTTTATAAGTAGTCTTTAGTTGAAAAAAATATTAATCGTATAATTTCCCAACTTTTGACTTGTCTTCAATAGCCAGACTTAAAGCTTTACGTGACAGAGTCTTAATGCCAAGGACTAGTCATGGTCTTAAACCTTCTCAAGCTTGTTTATGTAAGTCAGGAGACGAATTCTTACAAGGTTTTACACTACAGGTACAATATGCCTCACCTCACTTAACCGCACTTTATCTAACCTAACCTAACCCAATATATCACGGCACATACAGAATCAACATGCGGAATCGACTCTTGAGAATCAGCAAGACTCAAATATCATTTTGCGCGGGTAACTGGCGTGAGATACCTGAAGGAGGCGGCGGCATGAGAACTTCACCTGTGGAATGTCAACGTACACACGCGTAAGGCGCAGAAGACGAGGGAGAAGCGAGGGGTCGGTGACTCATAAGATAGTACAGTACCCACCAGAAGTGTTACCAAGATAAAATTCCAATTCGATTTTCTTAAAGGTCACTTACCTAATTAGCAACACCTGAGTGTTGTTGCGTTCTACAGTGGGAAGAAACACAAGGCATCAATACAAAACTAAGAAACACATTTATATACGTCGAGGAAATGTAACACTGTCTTCCTCACGTTATTTTTCATTTGTGTTGTTAGTCGAGGCTGGTCATAGTGTAAACACGTGGCGGGTCAAGTTCACTAATTTTGAAAGTACCTCCTGACCACCGACTCCTGAGTGTGGACAGGGGTCAAAGGTGGAGGTATGTCGCAGGTTGTCTCTCGTAGTAACTTTAATCAATATTAAAAAATGGAGCTGTAGTTCAACTTTATACATCATATTACTAGGTAAATCATTTGTCAATACAGTAGACCTCTAAACCGTCAAAATTACAATAGAGTTGAAATACCATAAGTGTCAAAAAGATCCATCGTAAAACTATGAGTGGTTGGGATAAGTTTCCGTCACGCACTCACAGGGCAATGGAAAACATGAGTACAAAAACAGGCTCAACTTTATCGCTGTAACCTAAGCGAACTATGGACACGATATCACGTTCCGACCCTGTGAACACCTCCTGCAGTCGATGATCGTGGACTTTCCCACTTTCGTCAACATATACCCTGTACAGTACGTTCACGGCTCGTCCCGTCGCGACTGGACCAGCGAGCCTCCCTACTACTGCTAAAGGGTTTCCTCCACCGAGCATTTCCCTGATATTGTGTCGTGGATTTCCTCGTAGGAAGGACATGCAGCTGCAGACAGGTTCGGTTTTACAGGAAGCTCGCGTACATCAAATTTATCATTGAATTTTCCTGCAAGCATTAAACAAAGCTTCCCGCACCTGTTAACAATAATTGTCAACACAAATAAACATCAAATCCGTGCTCTTTTCCCATAATGACAACAGGCAGCAGCAGCAACAGATGGCGTAGCAGGAGCTCTTAGAGACAGCCCCTACTCACGGAATCTCACGTCAAGAATTTTTGCAATTTCCCCAGCTAGTATGACAACTCTTACCAGGCCCATATTAATGCGCTTTGGCGATGATTATTATTTTTTCGACGATTTTTTACGAAACACGCAGCAAGAGGCGCAGGAGGGGCGGACGGGTCCCTGGAGATGGACCCGCGCTAGTTACCGAGGCAGTTGCGCAAGGCACTAAAGCTCGCTCTCTCTCTCTTATCCAGGCGCGACTGTAAACAGATAATACTTAAGTTCATCCCCGAGTGTTATCAGGGCACGGGGTGAAAGGTGAATGGGGATGAGTGAGCGGGAGGGAGTTATGTAGGCTGATGGGGGGAGAATATGTGCAGGAGAGGGAAGAGAAGGGAGGAGGAAGGGACGAGAGGGAAGAATGAGAGAAGGAGATTATTAAAGGAAAATAGAAATAGGATACGGAGAATTGTGCATACAGATGGGAAAATATGACGCGAAGAGAGAGAGACAGAGCAGACAGTAAAATAGCACATGGTCGAGGTGAGTAAAGCACCATCACCCACACCACGTTTATTACACCAGAGTGACCAGGGAGCTTAAGACTGACATTATCATCAAATTAACAACCATTCAAGTGTAATAATAACTACCATAACTTAATTAAACCTCTACACGTACTAACTTCATCATTCATCGCCCAACGTACAGTAGAGCGGATGTTTGGTGACGAAGTATTATAAATTTCCCTGACAATGAGACCCGAGTTAAGTCATTACATAATAAAGGTTATCTAATTAATTATCTAATGTACGCAGATATGTAGGTATAGGCAGGTATAGTCCTCACACCTGAGCTCCGTTGACTAGTACTAACCAGAAACTGACTTACCTCCTTTCAAGACTTCGTTCAGACGGGTGATTCAGACTTAGTTCTTGGAGCTCTGACTAAAGTCTCAAATGTTTACCTGAGATTTTGTTTCAATTCTCAATTAGAATTTATCCTAATTTCCGAAAAGGTAGAATTTTGTTTACTTATTTTCCAGTACTTTTATTCCAGTTACCGCCTTTTTCCAGCGACCATCTTATTCCAGAGACTACCTTATTACAGCGACCATCTTACTTCCGGAACCATCTTATTCCAGCGACCACCTTATTCCAGCGACCATCTTATTCCAGCGACCACCTTATTCCAGAGACTACCTTATTACAGCGACCATCTTACTTCCGGAACCATCTTATTCCAGCGACCACTTTATTCCAGCGACCACTTTATTCCAGCGACCACTTTATTCCAGCTATCACCTTATTCAAGCGACCAAAAACAACAATAGCATTTACTGATACACACTTCATGTACTGTACAAGTAAGCAAAACAGGAAACACGTGTCCATTCAAAACACTTTACAACTAATTTCCTTTCCAACTTTTATCTTATTTATTTATTATTATTATTTTTTTTTTTTGGGGGGGGGGGGGGTAAATGACTTAGTTACGTGAATGACAAACAACTCGTATAATCCACCAAGGGTTAGGGGATTTTTGTCCAAGAGTGACGGCCACTTTTATTTACGTGTGATACTAAGAACGGAAGTCTAACCTAAAAGTGTCCAACCTTGATGAACAAAGTGGTGTCCCGGGAATTTAACCAAGACACAACTGTGACTCGGTGGAATTTCTTGTCCCTAAATATACAACACTAAGGAACGCACAAAAACAACAACGGGGGAATTTTGGACCAAGTTCAATAACCCGGTTGAGTGGTTTTTCTGAGATAACTATGACGATAACTACGACGATGATTACGGCTAAGACTACGACTATGACGATGGCGATGACTATGACGAGGACTATGACGATGAATATGATGATGACTACGACTATGTGATGACTACGACTATGTGATGACTATGATGATGACTACGACATACGTGATATTCCCTATTATTTATATTTTTCCTAGATCTTATTCAGGGTAAATTTCGTAATTAAGAAAAAACAGCAAAAATTACATAAGCCTTTGAAATCTGGAAAATATGTTGATAATACGTATATTCCTGACACTTACGACAACATGATATTCCCCGTACTCAAAACATTTCCTCCTTTTTCATGGAGAAAATTTCCTGATATTCGTCCCGACGAAAACACGACCGGCAAAATCGGGAATTACCCATCATACTAGGTCAGGTTGGCAAAAGTGACGTCACTACACTTGATGACGTTAGACAATGTGACGTCATACATCGCTCATATTGGCAGTCCGCCTGATGTAAGTGCGTAGATTCAGGTGACTATAGCGTGACGTCACCGCCTGAGGAGCACCTGAACAACAGGTCCACCCGGGTGTGACACCCGCGGTGAGTGAGTCAGTCACTCACGAGACACTGACGGAGAGGATCACCTGACTTAAGACACGGGAGACTGAAATGGCGCATCTACAACTGCCAGTATTATTGTTGTTATTGTTATTAGTGTTATAATTTTCTTCTTATAGTAGTTACAAGTAATATTCTTATTATTATTATTATTATCAACTTTACTACCATCATCATCAATATCACTGCTATATTTATTCATTATACATACCCCCCATAAAAAAAAAACATGATAATTTAATCCCCAGTAACAATTAGCTTGGGGGCGTCTCACAGGCCCCGCCAATCTCCGCGACTGAACTGAAACTCTCATAAACTATTCACTCTTCTTGTTATACCTTCCCAGAGGAGCGGCGGCGATACAGGGACCTCCAGCTACCGTAGTATTTATTATTAACTTATTATAGATGGACTCGTGTAGTGGACTTGGTAGATTGGTTAAAATAAGTGGTTTTAGCGAGGGAGAATCGGTACGGCCTAACCAAGAGGTTTATATATTTATTTACATCTAAAATGACCGAAAGGAAAAGTGCAAAATGTGTCAAATCTACTAAATTGAAAAAAAAAAAATAATAATATTCATAATAACTAAAAACATTAATACTAACAATGACAATAATATCTATAATAAATAATCAAATATTAATAAAATAATGACAAAAACAACAATTACCATAATAGATAATAACAATAATAATAATAATAATAACAATAACAAAAACAAAAATAATAATAATAACAGGAATCACAACAATAATAACAACACACACATACACTTCAATAAACCTTGGAGAATACAGTATCCCCCAGTGTTCACCTCCACCACCACAAACCATCACCATCCTGTTGTTAACCACTAGTAACTCATACATGATCTAAAACCTTTATAAAAATGTATCTAATAATATCTGATATCACACGTGCGTGGTTGAGTCAACTGAGACGAGTGTATGTTGAGTGATACCAGGTCTTTATACCTACTGTGATGAAAAGGAAGATAATAATAATAATAATACCAGGGAATAACACCGTAAGATTACATTACAGTGACATAAGAGCATAAGAATGGAGGGACATAACGTGTACTAGATGAGAGAGAACAACGCAAGAACTTAGAAGATTTTCATAAACAAAACAGGTATGTGTGTGTGCGTGGTTTGGTCAAGGTAGGGGGGCCAGGAGGAAGGTAGGAGGGCCAGGAGGAAGGTAGGAGGGCCAGGAGGAAGGTAGGAGGGCCAGGAGGAAGGTAGGAGGGCCAGGAGGAAGGTAGGAGGGCCAGGAGGGAGGTAGGAGGGCCAGGAGGGAGGTAGGAAGGCCAGGAGGGAGGTAGGAAGGCCAGGGGGAAGGTAGGAGGGCCAGGAGGGAGGTAGGAAGGCCAGGGGGAAGGAAGGAGAGCCAGGGGGGGATGGTAAACTCTGGGATGGATGAATGAAGTTAAAAGTTGTGGTCCCAGAGAAGTAATATTTAGGAACATGTAGAAGACCGTGGTTACCAACCCTCATGTAAAAGTATGGCACCTTAATTGATGTGTATAGTCTCTCTCTCTCTCTCTCTCTCTCTCTCTCTCTCTCTCTCTCTCTCTCTCTGTGCGCGTATGTGTGTCCGTCCAGGTTTTGTGACGTCACAATCTCCGTGTCTCACATTTGCGACGCATAAACTTGCCAGCCAAACACGTGAGTGAGGCGCACTGTTGCTAGGTGTGAGAGAGAGAGAGAGAGAGAGAGAGAGAGAGAGAGAGAGAGAGAGAGAGAGAGAGAGAGAGACAAATTATAAACAAATATACAAGCAGACAGAGATACAGAGTAAAAAAAGATAATGAAAACAAGATTGACAGACAGACACAGGGAAAGGTGTGAGACCAAATAACCGACAAACCCCAATATATAATATTATATATGCAAGTCCCAAATAGACCCGTCTCAAACAGACCCCCAGTCTCAAACAGACCCCCAGTCTCAAACAGACCCCAGTCTCAAAAAGACCCCCAGTCTCAAACAGACCCCAGTTCCCAAACAGACCCCAGTTCTCAAACAGACCCCAGTCTCAAAAAGACCCCCCAATCTCAAAAAGACCCCCAGTCTCAAACAGACCCCAGTCTCAAACAGACCCCAGTCTCAAACAGACCCCAGTCCCAAACAGACCCCAGTTCCCAAAAGACCCCCAGCCCCAAAAGACCCCCAGTCCCAAACAGAACTCAGTCTCAAACAGACCCCAGTCCACAAAAGACCCCAGTCCCCAAAAGACCCCAGTCCCTAACAAACCTCAGTCCCGTGAAGTGTTGGCATGTGACCGTCAGCTGTGCGTGGCTCCCGACCCACAGGGCAGATACGGGGAGGTGTACTTAGTCCTGTGTCGACATTATAGCCTCGGTTTCATTAGTGGATTGTTGACGGTCACCCACACACACACACTCAGACACTTAAGTGGACAACAAGACACTTAAATGGACAACCAAGACACTCAAATGGACAACAAGACACTTAAATGGACAACAAGACACTTAAATGAACAAGACACTCAAATGGACCACAAGACACTTAAATGTACACCAAGACACTTAAATGTACACCAAGACACTTAAATGGACAGCGAGACACTCAAATGGACCACAAGACACTTACATGGACAACAAGACACTTAAATGAACAAGACACTCAAATGGACCACAAGACACTTACATGGACAACAAGACACTTAAATGGACAACCAAGACACTTAAATGAACAAGACACTCAAATGGACCACAAGACACTTAAATGTACACCAAGACACTTAAATGGACAACGAGACACTTAAATGGACAAGACACTTAAATGGACAACAAGACACTTAAATGGACAACCAAGACACTTAAATCGACAACCAAGACACTTAAATGGACCACAAGACACTTAAATGGACAACGAGACACTTAAATGAACAAGACACTTACATGGACAACAAGACACTTAAATGGACAAGACACTTAAATGGACAACAAGACACTTAAATGTACACCAAGACACTTAAATGGACAACAAGACACTTAAATGGACAACAAGACACTTAAATGGACAAGACACTTAAATGGACAACAAGACACTTAAATGTACACCAAGACACTTAAATGGACAACAAGACACTTAAATGTACACCAAGACACTTAAATGGACAACAAGACACTTAAATAGACAACAAGACACATAAATGGACAACAAGACACTCAAATGGACAACAAGACACTTAAATGGACAACAAGACACTCAAATGGACAACAAGACACTTAAATGGACAACAAGACACTTAAATGGACAACAAGACACTCAAATGGACACCAAGACACTTAAATGGACAACAAGACACTTAAATGGACAACAAGACACATAAATGGACAACAAGACACTCAAATGGACAACAAGACACTTAAATGAACAAGACACTTACATGGACAACAAGACACTTAAATGTACACCAAGACACTTAAATGGACAACAAGACACTTAAATGGACAACAAGACACATAAATGGACAACAAGACACTCAAATGGACAACAAGACACTTAAATGGACAAGACACTTAAATGGACAACAAGACACTTAAATGAACAAGACACTTACATGGACAACAAGACACTTAAATGTACACCAAGACACTTAAATGGACAACAAGACACTTAAATGGACAACAAGACACTTAAATGGACAACAAGACACTCAAATGGACAACAAGACACTTAAATGGACAACAAGACACTTAAATGGACAACAAGACACTCAAATGGACAACAAGACACTCAAATGGACAACAAGACACTCAAATGGACAACCAAGACACACATAACAAAACATCCAATTTATTAAAATAATCTTATTTTCAAACGCTTCTTTATTCTTGCTTGCGACTTCTCATTCCACAACCAGCCTTTCCACCTAACCTAACCCCGCCTGTCCTGACCTAACGGATTATGGTTTCTGGAGGGTGAGGGATATTTCTTGAGATTATCAGGTGAGGTTTAACACCTACCTTCAACGAAAGAAAAGTAAACAAACAAACAAAAACAATATATTCAATAGAAGACAAAGCAAATTCTCAAAAAGATTTTATATTTTCCTTAATTTTACTTTTTTTTATTATTTTTTTCTTAAGAACAAAAACGCTGATAAAAAAAAATAGAGAAAGAGCAAAACAAAACTAGGAATTTGTTGAAAAATGTGAGGTAACCACAGCATACTAATCACCCCCCACCCTCACCTGATCATCTCCCACCCCCTCCTGACCATCTCCCACCCCCTCAGGCATCACCATGACGCGACCTTGAATTCTAAACAATTACTTCATCTTTTCTTCCCCGCGAGAGAGAGAGAGAGAGAGAAACCCAACAAAATATACATAAAAGTTTACAAATGGTTCAACACGTATATAGATAAGACAATACAGGTATATAGATCATCACACTGCAGCTTCACATTTTTCACGTCCCATGTTGCAACCGGGTCGACTGAGGGCGCCTCCCCCACTCAAGAATGGCAACTGTGGGACTCGACCCAGCGACCTCTAGTCCAGAAGGTGAGAACTACACACACACACTGGATGTTTAATAGAGTGGTGTTGGCCATGATGTGTACCAATGTTTAGGTCAAATAAGAATGAGCCAAGGTGGATGACTAGAAAACTTAAACATGACATTGGAATAAAGAAAGGAATATATAAGAAATTAAAGGGAGGGGAGGAGCAGCTCAGAAATAGGTATAATGAACTATCTAGGAATGTTAAGAAAAATGTAAGGAAAGCAAAGAGAGACTATGAAATCAAAATAGCAAGCGAATCCAAGGCGAATCCCAAGGGATTTTTCCAGGTATATAGGACAAAGGTCAAGGACAAAGTTGGGCCTTTAAAGTCAGGGAGGGGAGAATTGATAAATGGCAGTGAAGAAATAAGCAAAGCATTAAACAGCTACTTCTTATCAGTTTTCACAGAAGAAATTTGCGATGAAATTCCAAAGGTGGAACTGATATTTAAGGGAAAGGAAGAAGAGAAATTAAAGAATATCACTATCAGAAAAGAGGATGTTCTTAAGAAGATAAATAAACTAAAGAAAACAAAATCCCCAGGGCCGGATGAAATTTTCCCTCGAGTCTCGAAAGAGTATAGGTAACAGATTAGCGGACCCCTCGTAAACTTATTTACAAAATCATTAAACACTGGAGTTGTGCCTGACTTGTGGAAACAGGCAAATGTAGTACCCATATTCAAAAAGGGAGACAGCGTCAAATTACCGGCCGATCAGTTTGACGTCAGTAGTGGGGAAATTTCTTGAATCAATTATAGCAGATAGCATCCGATCGCATCTAGAGAAAAGCAAATTAATCTACGACTCTCAACATGGGTTTACAAAGGGAAAATCTTGTCTAACAAATCTGCTAACGTTTTTTAGGAAAGTCTTCGAGGTAGTAGATAATGACGAAAATTACGATGTTATTCACTTAGACTTTAGCAAAGCATTTGACAGAGTACCGGATCAGAGGCTTCTGAGAAAAATTAAGGCTCATGGTATCGAGGGGAAAGTTTTAAATTGGATAAAATCATGGCTCACCGATAGAACGCAGAGGGTCAGCGTAGATGGTGTTAAATCTGAGTGGGGCCGTGTAACCAGTGGGGTTCCCCAGGGGTCAGTACTAGGCCCACTCTTGTTCATAATCAACATAAACGATTTAGATACTGGGATCAGCAGTGACATAAGCAAGTTTGCGGATGACACCAAAATAGGGCGGCAAATTAATTCAGGGCAGGATCTAAATAAACTGCAGGGGTGGTCTGAAAAATGGCAAATGAAATTCAACACCAGCAAGTGCAGCGTACTTATTAATGGAAGAACAAATACTTATAATGTATACAGCCTTAACAACATCAACCTAGAGAAGTCGACTTGTGAAAGAGACCTAGGGGTACTTGCAAGCCCGGACCTACGGCCTAGAAAACAGTGCGTTAATGTTCGAAATAAGGCGAACAGAGTATTGGGTTTTATATCTAGAAGTGTAAGTAACAAGAGTGCAGAGGTCTTATTGCAACTATATCTTGCGCTAGTCAGGCCGCACCTCGATTATGCGGTCCAGTTTTGGTGCCCCTATTATAGAATGGATATAAATTCACTAGAGTCGGTGCAGCGAAGAATGACAAAAATGATTCCGGGACATAGAAACCTTCCATATCAGGATAGGTTAAAGAAACTTAACTTGCATTCCCTAGAAAGACGAAGAGTGCGGGGAGATATGATAGTGGGTGAAAGGAATCAATAAAGGGGATATAGATAAAGTTCTTATAATATCCGAGCAGGATAGGACTCGGAGCAACGGATTCAAGTTTGATAAGTTTAGGTTTAGGAGGGAGATAGGAAGAAACTGGTTCATAAATAGGGTGGTGGACGAGTGGAACAAGCTTAGCAACTTTGTAGTAAGTGCTGGAACTCTGGAAAGTTTCAAAAGGAGGCTAGATAGATTCATGGACGATAGAGAGTGGTAGTAACTCTCGACAGGAGCTGCCATGCACAGGCCAATCGGCCTATTGCAGACTCCTTATTTTCTTATGTTCTTATGTTTCTTAATGTTCTGTAGCTTGAGAAGCTGCTTAAGTGAGTTCAGAGAGTTATTACTGTCCAGTTTTTATTCATTTTATTGAGTCTTTTATTTAGTCATTTATTTATAGTATATCAATTTATTTTATTCTATTTTATTCTACCAATTTATCAATTTTATTTTACCTATTTATCTTAATCAGTTTAGTTACTTTATTTTACTCTTGTTTATTCTATCCATTCTACTTATTTATCTTAATTATTTTATATTTACACCACTTATTTTTTCACGTACCTAAAATATTCATCTTTGCAATATTAAATAACAGGTGAAGACAGATATACAACAGTGTACAACTCTGGTTCAGGGTCGCGTGTGGCAGATTGACAGACAAACAGAGAAAGAGTGTTAATAAAACAAATACACACAAGCTCACAACGATAGACATCTTTTTTCATATCAATAATAATAATCGTGTATTATATTCGAATCATAGAAAATCAAGTGGTCGCCTCCTGCTACAGAGGTTGGTGGTTCGAATCCCGGTAGTTTACAAGTTGGAGAAATGAATGTGGTCAAGTGCAGTACCGGCCTCCTTGTCTACTGAAGGCTTAGTATACAGTATACTATATCCACACTGTACCTAAGGGCCAGTCATGGCTATGGGACCCACTTTCATTATTTTTTTCCTACTTTAGGGGTTCGGATAATAATAATAATAATAATAATAATAATAAATTTCTACTCTTAGTTTTCTTCTTTACCCTCTGTTATTATTATTATTATTATTATTATATTATTATTATTATCGTTCTCAACTGCGTAGGTGGTGGAGGGGTAACGCTATCTGGCCGAGTAAGTGTCCGACACACAAACACATCTCAAGAACACACTGACCTAGGGTACAAGGATGACTGCTGGGTTACGGAATCACTGTAAATATTATGTATTTTCCTCGAGTGTTTGGCGTAGTTATGACCTGCGTTAACTGATGTCATTCTAGGTCATTATTTATTTATTTATTCATTTGGTTATTCTAATTATTTAACTGTATTATCATTGTCATTTTCTTCACCCCAACGTATTATTTATCTCTTCTATCTTCTTCCTTATTCTCATCTTCATCCTTCCTTCCTTCCTTCTCCTCCCTTCAGTTTCAGTCTCGCTATACATCATCACTTCATCTTGTATGGCGGCGTGGACAAAAACGAATCGGACACAAAAACTCACCACCTAATTGTGAAAGGAGACAAAAAACTCCCCTGACAGGTGAGTTTTTCTCCAGTAATCTTAATGTCTACTGCGCGTCAGGTTTTTATAAATGTTCCCTAACAAGAAAAAAAATCGTCTTAATGTTTTCTCATCAAGTTCCCGGGTTAATTTATTTACTTCAAAATGGCACAAGTTGAGCGTCTTCAGCGTCAAGTGCCTCACGTATACCTTCATTGGATTAACAGATACACAGGTAGATTGATAAATATTCATACAGTAAATTACGTCGTAGAAACTCAATACTGGAGTTCAAGGTGAAGGGTAGGTGAGTGAAGGGTAGGTGAGGTGAGGTGAGGCGTAGGTGAGGTGAGGCGTAGGTGAGGTGAGGCGTAGGTTAGGTGTAGGTGAGGTGAGGGGTAGGTGAGGTGTAGGTGAGGTGTAGGTGAGGTGTAGGTGAGGTGAGGGGTAGGTGAGGTGTAGGTGAGGCGTAGGTGAGGTGAGGGGTAGGTGAGATGAGGGGTAGGTGAGGTGTAGGTGAGGTGTAGGTGAGGTGAGGGGTAGGTGAGGTGTAGGTGAGTGAGGTGAGGGGTAGGTGAGGTGAGGGGTAGGTGAGGTGAGGGGTAGGTTAGGTGTAGGTGAGGTGTAGGTGAGGTGAGGGGTAGGTGAGGTGTAGGTGAGGTGTAGGTGAGTGAGGTGAGGGGTAGGTTAGGTGAGGCGTAGGTGAGGTGAGGTGTAGGTTAGGTGAGATGAGGGGTAGGTTAGGTAAGGTGAAGGGTAGGTTAGGTAAGGTGAGGGGTAGGTTAGGTGAGGGGTAAGCGAGGTGACCCCAGAAAGGCACGAGGAGCTTGTTTACACGCGGGTTGTCCCTGAACTATTAAACTATCAACTTATTACCAATGTCTAGCACGCAGGGTTCAGGGTAGTAGGTTCTTGACGCAGCCCTGAGACTATCACCACCACCACCACCCCCTCACCCACTACCAACATCACCACATCCAGCATCCCCCACCACATCCACCACCCCCTCACCCACTACCAACATCACCACATCCAGCATCCCCCACTACCACAACACCCCCTCACCACCATCACCAACCAACACTCACCATCACAAATCACCTCTACCAACACCACCATATCCTTCTCCACCACCAAGCTTCCGTCAGCATTACACATTACCCCCGCCCCCTCTTAGTCCAGAGTCCGCGTTCCCGATCTGTTGACCCCGAGTCACGCCCACGCTATCTCCGCCTGATAGTGCCAGACACAACAACACACCTGTCACCTGCTTCCCTCCTTCCTTCCCTCCCTCCATCACCATAATCCAGTGAGAAAATCGCGTGTTGTTAGGCGCGCTAAGGAAGGAGGGAGGGAGGGAAGGAGGGAAATTCAAAGAGGCCATTATTACCCTAACACCAAAACAAGGAAAGAACCCCGCCGTCCCACTAAACTACAGACCGATCTCCCTCCTCGAAGTACCTGGAAATATCCTGGAAAAATCATCAATAACCGTCTGAGAAATCACCTGGAAACAACCAACAGAGTCAACTGCAGACAATTCGGGTTCAGGAAAGGGAAGTCCACCACAACAGCGATAGCCCTGGCATGCGAAAACATAGCCAGAGCCGCGGCGAGTGGAAGACAATGTAATCTAACTTTCCGGGATGTAGTATAGTGAAGGCATTTGACAAAGTCTGGCACGACGGTGTAAAATATGAGATCCTCCAACTCGGACTTCCCACCAACATTGAAAAGCTGCTTTGCAACTTTCTTGACGCCAGAAATGCCAGACTGAGGGTAGGACAACACACAGGAGAGACCTTCCCACTCATGAGTGGAGTCCCTCAGGGCAGCGTCCTCTCCCCCACCCTGTATATTATCTACACAAGTGACACCCCGCCTCCCACTAGAATAGGTAACGAAGATATTATGTATGTAGATGACATCACTCAAATAACAACACATCAAGGAAAATCGCGAGCGTTACAGGTCGATAACACCAGGCGGGAATTAGAAAGGGTAAATAATTACGAAAAACAATGGAAAATCCAAACCAGTCTCCCGAAATTCACAGTGATACCCTTATGCAGAAGGAAAACCCATCCATTAGTAACCAATAATGACCAGAGAGAATACAAAAGCAGAGGCACCCTCCTGGGCCTACATATATCCACGACAGGTTACTCCCATCATGTCCACAGTAGGAAGGAAAAAGCAAGAAGAGAGCTGAAAAAACTATACCGCTTTAAAGCGCTTCCTGAGAAAATAAAACTCCGCCTGGTGACATCATTTATCACACCGATATTAACTTATCCAGCAATACCTCTTCATACTATGAGCACCACTCAAATATTAAAATTACAGGTGATCCAAAATGAAGCCCTAAGATTCGTCACAGGTGAAAGATATCCCTTCACCAGAACCACAGCCGAGATACATAGAGACCTGAGAATGAAACCCATCAACCAGCAGCTGCACACCCTGGCCAGCAGAATCTGGCAAAAGATAGAACGATCAGAGCAAGAACTCCTTCAAAGACTCCCACCAGATAACGACAACAACCATACATGGTTCCCAAAAAGCTACGAAATCTCGAAAGGTCCATTACCAACCCCGATCTACACGGCCAGGCAATAGACAACATCCCTAGACCAGCATCCGCCAGTAGGGTCGGCGGAATATGAAATAAGGGCCTTAAAACACCCATAAATGGGACAGGGTAGGCTGTCTAGTGCCTGTACCGGCAGACAATAACTAACCCATGACAACCTAAACACACTATTAGCTTAGCTAGGCGGTCAGCCCGCCCTCTCTTACCTCCTCCTGAATTTCTTCAATTTCAGAATTATAACTTCCTTCCCCCACCTCTAATCTTCCTTCATTCCTCCTTTCCCTACAAAAAAAAAACAAAAACAAAAAAAACAAAAAAAAAACGGGAGATTGTAGGATGAAGGACATAACACAGTGAAGAAGGGGATGATAGGTGATTCGGCAGGTAAGAACACCATATGGACCACCTGTAGTCATCCCCTACCTTATTTCACCTGAAGATTAACCAGCCTAAACGATACATGAGAGGAGGACGGGCAGTCAGGCCAGATTAGGAGGGGGGGGGGGGAGGGAAAGCTTGAGGTGACCCCATTATATAATCCTGGATGCTACTGCGCTCATGTATCACGCAAGGACCTAGCAGTAAAGTAGGTACATGCTGTAAATCGAAAGTTGCGAATTCGTATTCAGGGACAAGTTGTTGGAGCTTCCAAAAACTTGCTTAGACATAAACCATTGACTCTTCAGGCTTCTACGCCCTTGACTCTTCAGGCTTCTGCGCTTCATCTTACACAAGGATGCAGGAAGGTGCTCAATAAAAAAAAAAAAAAAAAAAAAAAAAAAAAAAAAAAAAAGAGACCATGACGCAACACCCACCTGTGTCCATTGTCAGATGTAATCTTGGCTACTGTCAATCTGGGAAGGATCATCTCACCAATATTGGCTTATTACCTAACAGGAGGCGAGGTCTTCCTCTATTTTTAGGAGGGGACTTTTTTTTTTCTGGGATGTGCGCGTCTTTTCTTTGTGTACCCAAAAATAGATACACACAAATAGACAGACAAGCATACTGCTTGTTTGTACATACTGTACAAACAGATGAGGCACACGCGCCTTACGCACGCACATAAGCACCCACGCACACTCTCCTCCAGGAGACACAGTCGCAATTTCGTCACCTTCAGTATACAGGACAACAATACCAAGCGAACACCTTGGTCTTGACGCCTTGTGTAATCCCCGTTAACATTCTGCACCAGACGGACAATCAGACACACAGAAAGACAGACAATATCGCACCACAATACACATGAGAAGATTACAGGTACACCTTCCTCCCGACCACCGCGCAAGAGAACACACTTCATATAAATAAAGGAAGAGGCAGACATACAAACACACAGACAAACTGCAGTCTACCGAGCTGGAGTTGGTCTACCGGGGAGTTTACTGTAGCCTGCAGTCTACCTAGCCCCATTAACTGGAAAATATTAGGTTAGGTTAGGCTGGTGGTAGGTTAGGTTAGGCTGGTGGTAGGTTAGGTTAGGCTGGGGGTAGGTTAGGTTAGGCTGGTGGTAGGTTAAGTTAGGCTGGTAGTAGGTTAGGTTAGGTTGGTGGGAGGTTAGGGGGGGCACATTTAATTTGGGCGACAATAACTTTCACTGATACAGCTTACTATCGCCCAAATAAAAGATGAGCAACTGAAAATTTCGCTGAAATGAAAAACGGCGGAAAAATCACTTGTTCCGGCCTCTAGTCAGGGCAAGTCCTCCACAGCCGAGACAAGTGTGAACAACCATCACCAATATTCTCTATCGCCAAAGAGGTAAAAACACAAGTCACATCTGTGTGTTGCGTACAGGCTAGCAGGAGGTCCAGCACGTATTAGGAGGTACTGTTATTTTTATATTATAATAATTACTGACGAAGATAATTATGAAGGAAGTGAATTAGTCTCTGTGAAAATACGTATTATAGATGAAGACATATTGGCGGTACACGGGTTAGATTAGGTTAAGTTAGGTTAGGTTTGGTTAGATTAGGTTAAGTTAGGTTAGGTTTGGTTAGATTAGGTTAAGTTAGGTTAGGTTTGGTTAAATTAGGTTAAGTTAGGTTAGGTTTGGTTAAGTTAGGTTTGGTTAGGGTGACTATCTGGGTCCTGCTGGTTCCTAGTTCAGTCCCGAGTGTTATGTATCGGTCGCGTTTTATGTTAAAGTTACAATTGGTTTTGTTTAATAAATCTGTTGACTAATTTAATATTCCAGTTTTAACCTAAATTTACCTCATAATGTTTATTAATGTTTATATATACTGTAGAGAGAGAGAGAGAGAGAGAGAGAGAGAGAGAGAGAGAGAGAGAGAGAGAGAGAGAGAGAGAGAGAGAGAGAGTAATAAGAGAAAAACAAAACACATGAAAAACAAATAACAGACAAATTCCGTCTCAAGTGTTTTCTGTGATTACAATCATTCACGACACACACACACACACCACTGGTTTAAAGGCGTATATCTGCCTCAGCTCGACGTGTCACCGTGACTCTCAATATTGACCAGGTAAGACCAAGGCGCTGCGCTAGTCAGGTGGGTCAAATACACCAGTCCACAGCCTCACCGTCGAGGGACTATAACCAATACGAGAATATGTAGAGATTAATAGTAGGTGGGGAGGTAAGTCAGACGGTGTTGGCTGGTAGTGTTCGTACAGTGTCTTATAATCACTCTGGTCGCTATGACTAGTTTGAGTGGTACTGTAGAAGCTGCCTAATAAGGATCCACTTGTTTACTGATACCCCAAAAATATGTCTTTATCGCCCTTATCTTCATTACATTGTCCTCACTGTGATGGTTTATGTAATACAGTCTATGAGCCGCTGCTGATATACGAACCTGAGTCTCTCGGAAATAATACACGTCACACGAGGCCTCCTCACAGGTGGTTGGTTGGTGGACTAACTGCGTACTAATGAAGCATAACATCTCGCCATTACAGGTATACCAGATCTAACAGGTAATAGTGTACGTTACCGCATCAGATTTGCTGCATCATAATTACCTGCTAGAGGGAACACCTGGCCATTTAGGATGACGCAAGGATCACACGAGTATTTACCTGTGCTTACTGGTATCTGAAGGCCTTATTATTAACCTGACGTTCACCTACTCTACTACTGTACAGGTATGAACAAGCTCGGAATCCATGAATGAGAGAGAGAGAGAGAGAGAGAGAGAGAGAGAGAGAGTCTACACAGGTCAGTCTGGGTATCGTTCAAGTAAGTGTGTTTAAGTCAGGTATAAGTTAGGTGAAGTGAGGTCAAATTATTTTAAAAGTTAGGTTAAGTACGGTACGGTTAGGTTATAGGCAAGATTAGGTACGGTTAATATAGGTTAGATTAGGGTTACGTTAAGTTAGGTATAGTGTTTAGTTCTGGAGGGTTGTGTTGTAATCCCTAATCCCACAGTACTCGAAGGAGACTCTGCCCAACTCAATAATATCTCAAAACGTTCAGAGTTCCTCCTCTTAGCTGGTAAATGTGAGAACGCATCTTATACTGACCCATAAAACGTTGATACAAATTCAGTGGTCATTAATGGCTCTGAAATTACTCCCAGACTCTACCGTAATTGGATACGTTCTCTCAAATGTATATATTAACGTGGACAAAAAAAAAATAATTGTATTAATTTTTGGAGACTCCGGACCTAAGAACGGGATACGGACCAAAAAAAAAAAAAAAAAAAAAAAAAAACCCTGACAGAAAATCCCCGGACAGAAAACCCATCGTCTAGGCAGTCATCGTTACACGGCACTTTTTACAACAGGACCTTTCAGGACGACAAATGCATCTCTCCTTGACGTGAATCATGGACTAAACACACACATAGGTGACTTATATCTCTCTCATAGCAGCCTGCATGACCACCCCCTCCACCCTTAGCAGCATGCATGACCACCCCTCCACCCCTAGCAGCCTGCATGACCACCCCTCCACCCCTAGCAGCTTGCATGACCACCCCTCCACCCCTAGCAGCCTGCATGACCATCCCTCCACCATAAGTAGCCTGCATGACCACCCCTCCACCCCTAGCAGCCTGCATGACTACCCCTCCACCCCTAGCAGCCTGCATGACCACCCCTCCACCATAAGTAGCCTGCATGACCACCCCTCCACCCCTAGCAGCCTGCATGACCACCCCTCAACCCCTAGAAGCCTGCATGACCACCCCTCCACCATAAGTAGCCTGCATGACCACCCCTCCACCCCTAACAGCCTGCATGACCACCCCTCCACCCCTAGCAGCCTGCATGACCACCCCTCCACTCCTAGCAGCCTGCATGACCACCCCTCCACCCCTAACAGCCTGCATGACCACCCCTCCACCCCTAGCAGCCTGCATGACTACCCCTCCACCCCTAGCAGCCTGCATGACCACCCCTCCACCCCTAGCAGCCTGCATGACCACCCCTCCACCCCTAGCAGCCTGCATGACCATCCTTCCACCCCTAGCAGCCTGCATGACCATCCCTCCACCATAAGTAGCCTGCATGACCACCCCTCCACCCCTAGCACCCTGCATGACCACCCCTCCACCCCTAGCAGCCTGCATGACCACCCTTCCACCATAAGTAGCCTGCATGACCACCCCTCCACCCCTAGCAACCTGCATGACCACCCTTCCACCCCTAGCAGCCTGCATGACCACCCCTCCACCCCTAGCAGCCTGCATGACCACCCTTCCACCCCTAGCAGCCTGCATGACCACCCCTCCACCCCTAACAGCCTGCATGACCACCCCTCCACCATAAGTAGCCTGTATGACCACCCCTCCACCCCTTACAGCCTGCATGACCATCCTTCCACCCCTTACAGCCTGCATGACCTCCCCCCTAGCACCCTGCATGACCATCCCTCCACCCCTATCAGCCTGCATGACCACTCCCTCTAGCACCCTGCATGACCCCCGAGTAGACTTCATGACCATCCCTCCACCCCTATCAGCCTGCATGAGAACCCCTTCCACCCCTATCAACCTGCATGACCACCCCTCCACCCCTAGCATCCTGCAAAACCAGCCCTCCACCCCTTACAGCCTGCATGACCATCCTTCCACCCCTTACAGCCTGCATGAACTCCCCCCAAGCACCCTGCATGACCATCCCTCCACCCCTAGTAGCCTGCATGACTCCCCCTAGCAGCCTGCATGACCCCCCTAGCAGCCTGCATGACCCCCCCTAGCAGCCTCCACATCCAACACAGATACTCCCTGATTCACTGACACTCGTATGTAACATCTTTTTTCGTATACTGACGCCCTAAGGACTTAAACAACTGCCCTACTTATTCTACACCACAAACATGACGTCAGACATTGTATCTTAAGTATGTCAAAAACTCCAAAAGGATTCACAATAATTCGTAGGTTAAATTTTCCTCGTAAATGAAAATAAAAGTTCTCTTAAGGCAATGTTCTACTCTCATATCACAAGTTTTCTTTTATTCTTCATTTGAGGAAAACAAATTCAACTTAGGACTTTTAAAAAAATTGGGTAACATGTTTCTCATTTGGTCTTTACTCTCATCCTAAATAATGACAATATAAACTTTTTAAGGATTAAGGAATTATTATATTTTTTGCTAGTTACTTTTCGTTCTTACATGGTAGAAAATAAACAAGAACAATACGGATGCTAATCTCTGATACGAAGGACACAGACAGACAAACAGACAGAGACACACAGACAGACACATTGTAAGTGTGTGTGTGTGTCTGTGTGTGACCGTTTATCGCCTGTGTCCGGAGTGAGTGTGAGGGGATGTGATGAAACTTCAAAACTCCTACAGGAAAAAACACGAAGAATCATCTCTCTCTCTCTCTCTCTCTCTCTCTCTCTCTCTCTCTCTCTCTCTCTCAAATATATTTCACAAGACCCTGCCAGCCCACTGATAACATAGTGTTTATAAGCCTCAACATCAGTTTGGAAACGTTTCAACTATTGCACTAATGCACTGTATGTTAAATGTATGTTTGTGTTTAGGTTAGGTAGTTAGTTGGATTAGTTAGGTTTCGTATAATTATCTAAGTTAATTAATTCGTTCGTTTGATAATAATTAGATATAATTTAATACGATAGGAGTACTGTACTGTATATATGATAAGTTCCATTTTTTATCCTGTGGGGCGTTGATTCCCTCATAATGCAAGGATGGCTCTCTAGAGTGATTATCTTGACGCAAGGGTCCAGAGAGAGAGAGAGAGAGAGAGAGAGAGAGAGAGAGAGAGAGAGAGAGAGAGAGAGAGAGAGAGAGAGAGAGAGAGAGAGAGTAAATAAAACTAGGGCTGTAAGAGAAAGTAGGAAAAATAATTCCCAGAAGACATCCTCCATCATTTTCTCTCAATTGTTTTGTATTTTTTTCACCACTTGATCCCTCAGCCAATATTGACTTCCACCACCTCCCGACACTACCACCTCCTAGAACTCCAAACTTCATGGAAAACTGATCAGGTAGACCAAACATCTTTTTCCCAGTATAAGATGCAGTAACCACCTCCTCCGCCTCCTCCCTTATTCGGATTATACACATTGGCACAGTGCCACCTCGGGGTCGGCGCGTAGCAATCCTTTCCTAGTTCTTGTTTGCTCAGCAGTTGTTGTGGCATATACTGTATAATATTGTGTATAGAACGAATTAGTTCTTGTAAACTACCCAGAAGACTTAAGAGATCCGGGGAGAAATTCATAATCCTGTCTGATCGTATATACTTGTGTGTGTGTGTGTGTGTGTGTGTGTATCATTCAACAGCAACTAACTGGATTGCACACTTCCACGCCTCTCTCTCTCTCTCTCTCTCTCTCTCTCTCTCTCTCTCTCTCTCATATCTTCATAGTTTCACAACTCTCACTGTTACCTAACACAACACAGTACAACACAAACACAACAACACATGAAATCAGAGTTACGCAATACCCGGCCCCCCCCCCCCCCCCCAATTCACAGTCCGGGTAGTGTAATTCATTCAATAATTACATCACAGTTAATATCATACGTGGCTTCAACGGCATAACTACAATACTTTTCCTGAAGATTAAAATGCCCTTAAAAATCAAATTTTCCCTCGGTATAATGTGTGTCATCATGGTTGGTAAATTTCTACCGAGTCGTTGTTTTCCTACTACCAACGTCTAGTATACGTCAATAGGTTCACAGGTGGCGTCATAGGACCTCAGTTGTCAGTCGCCCCCCTGCCCGACCCGGCCCTGCCCTGCCCTGCCCTGCCCTGCCCTGCCCACCCCACCCCACCCCTCCCCAGGCCTGAGTCCACCAAACGTATAATTTCCTGATTATTTATTTTTTTATAGAGTTAAAATTTACGTCACTGTACATTTGTTATGCAAGAGGATTTCAGTGATGTGAATTCGTTTTTGTTTTGCTATTGCTTTTTTTTATTGTTGTTCCGGGTTTTGTTTTGGAAGTTTTAAATGAAATTATGATGCAGTGACGTCATACAGGCAGGTATATAAGAGAGAAGATCGTAGTTGAAGAATTTTCACTGATTATTATTTATTATTATTGACGTACAGGTGGAGGTGTTCTTTCTTTCATTTTTCCCATTCTTTCTTTCTTTGCTTTCTTTCATTCTTCTTATCTTATTCTTCTCGCCTCATTCTCTGATATTTTCTCTCTCCCAAACATTCTTGTCTCTCATCTGACTTAACATACGGTCATTCACACTAGTTATAATGACAAAGAAGACCCAACATAACTGATTGTCTCCTCCCCCCTTCCTCTCCCTCCTCTCTTTTCTCCACCCCTCCCCTCCTCCCCTCTTCTCCTCTCTACTCCTTCCCTCCTCGTCCTCTCCTCTTCCCTACTCCTCCCCTCCTCTCCTCTTCCCTCCTCCTCCCCTCCTCTCCTCTTCCCTCCTCCTCCCCTCCTCGTCCCCTCCTCTCCTCTACTCCCCCCTTCCTCTTCCCTACTCCTCCCCTCCCCTCCTCTTCCTTACTCCTCCCCTCCTCTCCTCTACTCCTCCCCTCCTCTACTCTTCCCTACTCCTCCCCTCCTCTCTACTCCTCCCCTCTTCTCCTCTCCTCTTCTCTACTCCTCCCGTCTTCCCTACTCTTCCCCTCCTCTCCTCTTCCCTACTACTCCTCCCCCTCCTCTCCTCTTCCCTACTACTCCTCCCCCTCCTCTCCTCTTCCCTACTACTCCTCCCCCTCCTCTCCTCTACTCCTCCCCTCTCCTCTACTCCTCCCCTCCCCTCTCCTCTACTCCTCCCCTCCCCTCTCCTTCTCCCCGTTCCCTCCTTCTCCCCTCTCCTCCTCCCCACGACCGCTGTAATAATCGAGGAGGTCTGAAAATTCCAAGACAAAATTAACGTCCCGCTAAAATCAAATTAACATTAACATTTAACCAAAGGTGTCTCATATGTTGATCTATAACAATATAATGTTAACTATGTTCCAGTAACGAGTCGTGGTAATGGCTTTAACATGGCCTAAGCAGAGAAACAAACACACACACACACACTCATATTCCGCCATCAACAGTTTTTATTCATTGTTATTCAAGACATTTGTGAACAGAACATAAGAACATAAGAAAATAAGGAGTCTGCAATAGGCCGGTTGGCCTGTGCATGGCAGCTCCTGTCCAGAGTTACTACCACTCTCTATCATCCATGAATCTATCTAGCCTCCTTTTGAAACTTTCAGCGTTCCAGCACTAACTACAAAGTTGCTAAGCTTGTTCCACTCGTCCACCACCCTATTTGTGAACCAGTTTCTTCCTATCTCCCTCCTAAACCTAAACTTATCCAACTTAAATCCGTTGCTCCGAGTCCTATCCTGCTCGGATATTATAAGAACTTTATCTATATCCCCTTTATTGATTCCTTTCACCCACTTAAATACTTCTATCATATCTCCCCGCACTCTTCGTCTTTCTAGGGAATGCAAGTTTAGTTTCTTTAACCTATCCTGATATGGAAGGTGTCTAAGTCCCGGAATCATTTTCGTCATTCTTCGCTGCACCGACTCTAGTGAATTGAAATCCATTCTATAATAAGGGCACCAGAACTGAACCGCATAACCGAGGTGCGGCCTGACTAGCGCAAGATATAGTTGCAATATGACCTCTGCACATTCATCTCTCTCCATAACTTTAGTAATTTGATAACAGACACGGGTGAATTATACATCGTTTGACCTTTCCGGTTTGGTGTTAAGCTCTAAAACAACAACAACAACAAATAAACACAACAACAACAATCTAAATAATAACAAAAACACTGATCAAAATAACAACAAACAGCGCTAACGGAAATAACAAAAACATTGACTCAAATAAAAACAAAACACAACTAAAAACAAGAAAACAACAAACAAAACAAAAAAAACAAACTGATCCAAATACCACCACCACCAACAACAACAACAACAAAAATAACAAACGGGACATAAACAGTAAAGGTAACAGTAACAATAACAGTGGCGGGACAAATAATACCAGAAGACAATAACAATAAACTAAATCTGAAATAAAAGCCTTGGAAACAAAAAAAAAAAAATATTATGAAAGAAGAAGAAGAAGAAGCAGAAGAAGAGAGGGACTAAAGATGAATGGATGACAAAGGCAGGTAAGATCGTTTTATCATCCTGAGTACGATGACTTAGCCCCTTGAGTACGATGACTTAACCCCTTGAGTACGATGACTTAACCCCTTGATTACCACCACCATCATTATCACCACTACCCACCACACCATCAGAGTTCAAGACACCCCCCCCCCCTCCACCCCCCAGTGTAGAAGTAGCTAATGGTACGAATTTCAACAGGTATCTACATTTAGCGAAACACATTCCAATACCACCTTAAATACAACACCGGGAGCATTACCATCACTATCCCAGGTATGACATTCCCGCCAGCCTCACACCTCCCCTGGGCCCTGCAGGCGAGGAATGTCAACAATGTTTATATTAATTTCTTTTTTAAACATTTATCTGTGAATTGGCCTTGTGTGTGTGTGTGTGTGTGTGTGTGTGTGTGTTACTGATTACTCAAGTGGTGGTGATAGTGTGTGTGTGGTGAGGTTGTGTGGTGTGGGTGGGTGGTGATGTGCATAGGTGTTGTGGAGGGCGTGTGGTAAAGGTGGTGATGGTCATGATGAGGAAGATGGCAACGAACCTGAGAGTTTAATATGATGATGCTGATGATGATGATTGATGATGATGATGATGATGATGATGATGATGATGATGATGATTGATGATGATAATGAGTTATACACAGGGTTGGAATCTTTCATGTGTGACCAGTACCAGTTACTAACATCAGGTATAAAGCGGTACTGACCTCATTATCATAACCTCGTAAAGAAGGCACACACTAATCTCACCTCCAACCTGCCTCTTGTGACGTCAGACCCACGCGATTGCCGTGAGATGATTTCTAATTGACTCTCAGCTGTGTGTGACAAGTAAAGCTGTGCAGTTCGCTTGTGGTGAAAGACGCAAACACAAGAGCTAACATCACACACTTCAGCGGCTACCAGATCACAATTTATTATATTATGAATTAACGACTTAGATAAAGGCGTCGCCACCAACATCAGCAAATTTTCCGAAAACTTAAGAATGAAGAGTATAGTTAAATTTAATAGAACTAGGGTGTAAACAGGAGCTGACTAGTATGGGTCAAGTGTCTGCCAGTCTTATGTTATCACCCATCGTGTCTGTCGCCAGGAAGTTACCAATCATCTTGATGACGATTGTTGATGCCTCCCACTCTCTCTACATCATCTCCCTCCCAACTCTCCCCGCTGACGTCAAGACGCTCTCACCCCGCCCTCCGCTTCGGCAAACCATCGCGTAATGCTGCATATAAAGGGCGACTACAATGGCGTAATTAGCTAAAACGGACGCCAAAGCCAAAAATACCAGTAAGGTTCAGTAGCTTCTTGGAAGGTTGTCTGAGCAGCGTCCTGCGAGTGGGGGTAAGGGAGAGAGAGAGAGAGAGAGAGAGAGAGAGAGAGAGAGAGAGAGAGAGAGAGAGAGACGATGAATTTAAAACAATATTAAAAAGTAATATATATGCAGGTAGGTAAACCAGAACCCCCCTCCCCCCTCCCAACACACACACACATAACACCATCTGTGAGGGAATTACTACACCACGTCAAGCCCCTCATAACGCCATCTGTGAGGGAGTTACTACACTATGTGTCTGCTGTTCAACACCTCAGCTCACATGATCTACGTGTGTAAACATTAATCTGTATGTTCCTTCACCTTTCTCTAATGAAGGCTTTTGTTAAACCACCAATGTCAATGTATGAAATAAGTCATTTATGTCCAATGTATATTTTCAGCCTTCGGGCTGCAGAACTTTTTCAATAAACCGTCAATTATTATTATTATTATTATTATTATTATTATTATTATCACACACACACACACACACACACACACACACTTAATCCAATAAACGCCAATCACACGCACCTTCACCGTCTTTAAACTAAGTCAGCGAGACCCTATACTTTTAGCTCCCGTCCATACAAGAAGGTCCCAGATCTCATTGTGACGAGATGGTCTCTTCTTATACGATATTTACAGACTAAAACGACATTGTGGATAGCCTGTGGCTTGGCACTATTCAGGCACAGGGTCAGGGAGGCTTGGCAGGCTGGTGAACGACCTCAGGGTGTCGTAAATGTCCATAGAAGGGAATAATTTTATCTCGCTAGTGCAAAAATCGAATGATGTTACTTGAATTACACGCCTCCCTCTCTCTCTCTCTCTCTCTCTCTCTCTCTCTCTCTCTGTTCATGTATGTGTGTGTGTTCATGCATGTGTGTGTTCATGTCAGTGTGTGTTCATGTGTGTGTGTGTGTTCATGTACGCCTGTGTGCATTTACCCAGATTGGTTTGTTTATGTAAGCATACATGTTTGTGTTCATGTGTGTGTACAGAGTATATATTCACATGTGCGTCATTAAGGCGTAACTATTTTGGTCACTTACGGTACCTCAGTAGCATGTATGACGTCACACTGTTTCTGTGAACGGTGAATATCCATCCCCAGGTCGCCTACGCCTGCTGTGACTCACGCTAACTCATCCGTAACTGTTACTCATCCATAATTAGTTCATCCACCAGTGTTACTGATCCACCATTACTTCAGCCACCTCTGTAACTCATCCTCCACTACTGTACTTCATCCACCACTGATAATAATCATCCACCACTACTTCACCCACCATTGTAACTCATCCACACCACTTCATCCACCAGTGTTATTCATCCTCCACTACTGTACTTCATCCACCACTGTACTTCATCCACCACTGATAATCATCCACCACTACTTCACCCATTGTAACTCATCCACACCACTTCATCCACCAGTGTTATTCATCCTCCACTACTGTACTTCATCCACCACTGATAATCATCCACCACTACTTCACCCACCATTGTAACTCATCCACACTACTTCATCCACCACTGATAATCATCCACCACTACTTCACCCACCATTGTAACTCATCCACACCACTTCATCCACCAGTGTTATTCATCCACCACTGATAATCATCCACCACTACTACACCCACCATTGCAACTCATCCATACCACTTCATCCACCAGTGTTATTCATCCTCCACTACCTCATCCACCTCTAATTCATCCACACCTCTCTGATTATGTGTTTGATGATGTTTAGTTTTAAGTGAAATAAACTTAATATATATATATCAAACACAAAGAGGAATATTTGTTTATTTTTTTGGGTGGTAAATAACTTGAGAGACTGACAGACAGACAGAAACAAGGACAGACCGACAATGACAGACAGACAGACAGAAACCAAACAAAACAGACAGATACAGAGAGACATTCAGACATCCAAACACACACAGACAGACAAATTGATAAGAGGAAAAGGAAAACCGGAAGCGTTTATCCACACAACGTTCCCGAGGGCACAAGAGTCTCAGAGCTCAGCTTTACGAGTGCCTCATCATATCCGTTTGAAATTATGTAATGCGTCTCGGCTCTATTAGTGTCACATCCCCTTAAAAGGACTCAGTAGCGTGACATCACCTGAACTTTTATTTAACATTCTAAAATTATTGTCTAACCCAGCCTAGCCTAAACAGACTTGACCTGGCTTGACCTAGTTTGATCTGACATAACCTAACCACAACTAGCCTAACCAGACTTGACTTGGCTTAACCTAATTTGATTTGACATAACCTGACCCGAACTGAACTATCCTAAAGTTCCTAAGCTCGGGTATAAATCTATTACCAATTTTAAACTCTTATTTTAATATAAATTACATTTGCACATAAATACGCAGCTATTGGCACCGGCACCGACCCCTCTGCCGGATACATTGGCACTTTGGAGTTTATTGGTGCCCCGAGAAGGCCCCGTGTTTATTGGTGCCCCATCGTGGCCCTCGTGTTTATTGGTGCCCCCACGTGGCCCCGTGTTTATCGGTGTCCCGACGTGGCCCCGTGTTTATCGGTGCCCCGACGTGGCCCCGTGTTTATTGGTGCCCCGACGTGGCTCCGTGTTTATTGGTGCCCCGACGTGGCTCCGATTGCGCTTTCCAATGTTTACTATCACTCTGGGTTTATCTAAACGTTTCAGTAATGCTACGTATCCAAACGTTTTTTTCTAAAGTTTAGTATTTAACGAACGTGTATGTAACTCCGTGTTTATCAGAACGTTTTATAAGTTTATGTTTGCATCAAAAGGCTTTTAATAATCGAGGACATGTAACTTTTGAAAAGGCGATCCCAACAAATTTTATATTTTTCCCGTGAATTTACTTCGTCGTAATCCATCATTTTTTCATACATCAGCTGAGTGTATTGCAATGCTTTCCATGTATAAGCTAATCCAACGTTTGTAATATAACCGTATTTCAACATTATTAAAGCAACAGTTAATCGAATTTTAACGTTTCCAGTACAACAACTGATCGTATATAAAAACGTTTTCAATGCATCAACTTACGTTAAGACAATACAGTATAACTTAACGTTTTTAGGTCGATCAACGTTTATTAACCAAGTATATTTCAACGTTTTGGAATTAATCAATTTATTGTTTATGTCCACCTTAGCATGAGCGACTCCCACCCGTGATTTCCATGTTTCTGTTATTTACGTTTGCTTCAGGGTCCCGACGGCCTCGACTTAGTGGGCTACCGAAGATCAGCCCCTTCCCACCCTCGCTTTATTTTACTTGGAAGATTACACACCCTCATGCTACCTGGAGGTGGGGGTGGGGTAGGGTAGGGTAGGGTACATCAGGGTAGGGTAGGGTAGATCAGAGTAGGTTAGGGTAGGGTAGTTCGTTAGTCTTCAGATAAACTAAGCTGGAGTGTGGGGGGGAGGTGGTCTTCAGTATGCAGTGTGCAATATCCGCATTGCTCTGGCTGGCTCAGGGGGACCACCTAATAATTATCACCGTCAGTGGACCACGTAACGCGACTGTCTGCTACTTAGTTTTGGACCCTCACTGGTCATCACAAGCGCAAACTATCAGTAACTTATTGTTTTTCAGCACTTCAGCGATAGACAGTGTGTGTGTGTGTGTGTGTGTGTGTGTGTGTGCGTGTGTGCGAGTGTGTGTGTGTGTGTGTGTGTGTGTGTGTGAGTGTGTGCGAGTGTGAGTGTGTGCGAGTGTGAGTGTCCGCGTGTGTGTGTGTGTGTGTGTGTCCACGTGTGTGTGTGTGTGTGTGTCCACGAGTGTGTGTGTGTGTGCGCGTGTGTGTGTGTGCGAGTGTGTGTGTGTGCGAGTGTGCGAGTGTGTGTGTGTGTGTGTCCGCGAGTGAGTGTCCGCGAGTGTGAGTGTCCGTGAGAGTGTGTGTGCGAGTGTGTGTGTGCGAGTGTGAGTGTCCGCGAGTGTGAGTGTCCGCGAGTGTGTGTGTGTGTGTGTGTGTGTCAGTTTATCAATTATCTCCTGTGTTGGTATTACGTAATTAACAGTGTTTTCCTCTTACATGACAACTGCGCACATAACTCTCTCTCTCTCTCTCTCTCTCTCTCTCTCTCATAACAGAGATAACCTCTTAGGCTCTGGGGTTCTGTATATACAGTATACCTGTATATTATGTTGCCCGCGTTACCTTATACAGTACAGTATTTTGAGGTGGTTTAAATTATGTAAAATGAATAATAATAATAATAATAATAATAATAATAATAATAATAATAATAATAATAATAATATAGAGGGTCATCGGAAAACAATGCCTATATTTTAATATAGGCCTATAACCATTTAAATCCGGCTATATAATTTACTATGACTGTTGAACTTGGTTTGGAAGGTCGAGACTACTGGATGGTTTATGGCAGGTAAGACAACGCCTAGTCAACAACAACACGACGTTAAATTGTTCCACTAAACGAAGATATAATAAAAAACTAGCTAATTCACTGTTTACATACTCCAAAGATGGCGACCAAAACAACATCTAACTTAAACCTATTAGATATATTCCCCTAAAACGTAAATTAAATATACTCAACTTATCTCAGAATACCACTAACCAACATTATCTTTTTAGAAAATCCAAACTAATTTCTTATATTTTTTTTTACAATGAGATACTTTACCCGGTAAGATTCTATCCCTAAGCGTTCCAAAATTACTTCACTTACCACCACACTCAGCGCCAGTGTTTACATTCCTACAGCTGCTGATTCACTTGAATGCCCTCCCCCCTGTGTTGTGTTTCTGACGAGGTATTTTTGGGGCCAGCAGATCCCTCCTCCTCCTCCCTTTGCTACTGGTCTCTCTCTCCTCCCCCCTTTCTCTCTCTCACACACATCCTCCTCCCTATTCACACATGCTCAGTGTATCTCGCGCACACACACACACAGCGTATAGTGAGAGGAGAGACATACCACAGTTCCTGTAGATAAATCAGGTGCCAGTAGTGCCACCCCCCTCCCTCCCCTATTAACTGATGATTAGGTAGTGTTAGAGCCCATTTCAACTGGGTACAATTTCAACTGGGGCCAATTTAAACTGAGGACACTTTGAAATGGGGTCTACTTGAACTGAACTGCAACCTTTTGAGAGAAGAGGGAGAATTAAAGATAATAATGGGAGAAAGAATGAAAAATAAAGATAATTTGTCCTTTAATTATCCACCTTCTACTCTTTATTTTCTTAACTCAACCTATTTATAATTTCTTTACTGTCTCCATCTACGTAAACAAATCACCTTCACTTCATCACCCACTTCGTTATTCTTCACTTCACCATCTCCATCTTCGTAAATTAACCCTCTTCTCTTCACCCATAATTCTTTCCATGTCCTCTTATCTCCCTTATCCGTCGTTTCCTGTAGGTGATGGAGTTAAGAGACAGATAAAACCGAAGGTAAACACAAGTGATTATCGACCGACATCCTCCCGGGTCTCTCAAATCCTTATCGTAAAATAAAACAAAAAAAAAATTCACTCTTACATCCTGCTGTGTTTTATCTCAGTAAGTAATTTCTCCCTATCTTATTACTACACCTTTTATTAAGTTTTGTTTGGGTTTGTTGTGTTATTTGGAGTTATTTATATTTTATCACACTAACTGTATCTTGTGTGTGTGTGTTTGTTGATTTCTGAAGTTTAGTTGCGTTTTATTTTTAGTTTTTTAGTTTATATTTTTTTTTTGCCCATTGATTTTTGATACGCCATAAAAACCATACAATACTGATTTATTGACATGTTACCCATTATATCAGTTTTACACAATTTTAACCTTTATGTTTGTTTACATAATTCATCCCATTAGCGACCTTTTTCTTACCTAATTTACGCATGATCTATTTTTCTTACAATTTACCCATTAATCCTCGTCTTTCCTTTAACGTAAATTCCCCCATTAACTCCCATCACTTACCCATCACCATTTCTTATCTAAACACCTTCCCCATTACCTCCCATTCTGCGACGTCACTTCCTCCTTCCTCAACATCTACACCAAATGATTCAACATTCGGTCACCATTACTTTCTTCACAGGTGCAGCGGCTGAGTGGATACAGTACTCGCCTCCCGTTCTAAGGGTCACTGGTTCGTGCTCAGGGTACCTTATCCCCACCCAACTGTAAATGGGAAACGTGAATTTTCTACTGTGATACAAGACAACACAGCCACTTATTATATTGTATAGTGGGATTAAAATGTGTTTGCGGACATAACTTTTTTGGATTAGGTTAGGTTAGGTTAGGTTAGGTTAGCATAAAGGTGTTTAATCATCATGTGGGTATTATTCTTCCTGTGATCCATTTTTGTACCGTAGTTTAAGGGAGTGCTGCTAGATGCGTGTTTGACATCTCACAATACGAAGGTAAATTTAACGTACAACCACTGAAAATCAGAAACCATATAGTGAAACAGTTTGATAACTTACGATTTTTTTTTCCATTTAGGAGGAATACCTAATGGAAGCCACTACTGAGATCAAGAGGCCATAGTTTAAGTGAGCCAGTTAATGTAGTCTGATAATCCCCAACAAATAGGAAAAACAAAATCACAAGTCAACCAATTAGAATCCGGGATTATGTGAATTAAGAGAAAAAAATGGACAGGTGAGTAGCGTACTGCCACGACGCGACACAACAATGAGTGCCCTTGTCTGCCGGCACTAATCTCCTCTTCTGTGAACCGGCTTGATTGGAGAGATGTGTTATCGCCTTTGCCTTAGTGGGTGCATTTGTGAATGAGGGCTGATAAGAGAGAGGGAGGGAGGGGCTGAGGCAGGCAGGCGGGCGGGCGGGCAGGCGGGCGGGCGGGAGGGAGGGAGGGAATACTGAATTTATATTATGCCGTAAACAGCAGCTAGTTTATTGTGCATCCCATACTCATCCTGTGAGAGGTAGCGCAAAAAGGATTACAGAGTAGAGGTCACAAAGGGTGTTTATCAGACCCCAGTGATCAATAATGGCGGTAGAGAGGGCGGGCGGGAGGGGTGTGCAAGTATTGTTCGGGCGTGTCAACATCATGCTCTCTCAGACTAAAGTGTTCTTCGGCCCATGTTATCACTGTGTGTGTGTGTCTGTGTACGTAAATAAAAGTGTAAATACAAAATATGCCGACGCGGGTAGAAATACACTCAGATCGACAACGTCAGACACAACCACACCCCTGAATCTACCTCCATCCTTCACCCTCCCTCACCAGCCTTCCCTCTCCCGACTCCTCCCTCCTTTCCTGTCCATCTTTCTTACTATTTTCCTTCCTCTTCCATTTCCTTAGCCTCTCAGATTTTACCCTCCGTCGGCCACCATCTTCCTTCCTGTTTACCTTCTGCAACCAAACTACTACTTCTCCTCCCACTTCCCCTTCACCCTTCCTTCTCTCACCCATCCCACATCCCCCGCTTCTCACCCCTCCCCACCACCCATTCATCACACTCTACCCTCTCCCCATCACCCCCTTACTATACCCCCCTCCACCAACAGCGACCCATCCCCCCCATCGTAGATCGAGTATATTGACTTTATCGGTGCATGAATGGGTGGGTCGCCACGCATCAGGGAGGGGCAGGAAACGCCTCTAAGTGTCGTTATCAGCTTCTTATCTTCTTCATTAAGTACAACGGCTGTTCCTGGCGTACTCTCTCTCTCTCTCTCTCTCTCTCTCTCTCTCTCTCTCTCTCTCTCTCTCCCGTCGAAAGGAGGAGGCCAGTGCCTTGAGTAGGATCCCTCCATTGTTCTTGCTAATTTTGTGAAGGGCTAATTTGAAACCCAGTAATGTTCTCGATTCCACAACTGGGGCTGGTAGACCGTTCTATGGGTCTACCAGCCCCTCGTGTGTGAAAACTATTTCCTTATTATTACTACTATCACCATTACTATCATTACTACAATCCTTTACAAACAAATCTCAAATAACCCCCCTTGTTTCACCCATCGTAACAAGTATTCACCTGCCTTACTATACAGCTACACTTAATGAGGTCTGTTGTCAATGATACGGAATGAGGTTATGCTTCTTAATCTTCTCTATTATCTGTTAGTTTAGTCTGAGCTGCTTCTGTTAAGAGTACTGCTATAGTTTAATGTGTGTGTGTGTGTTTGTGTGTGTGTCAAATCAAAATGGCACGAGACATACTGTAGATAGGGGCTGTACTAAGCCGTAAAAATCCACACAAGACCACAACAAAATAAAATATTAATCAAAACACACACTCTCTCTCTCTCTCTCTCTCTCTCTCTACAATACTTCATGTTTATTGCAGGACGCCTTAAACAATACCAGGTACTGCACTGGAGGTGGTGGCGGAGTCGTCAAGGTAGTACGGTAAACAACGTGATGATGGAAGAGTTATTTATGGTGATGATTGTATCGTTAATGTGTGTGTGACGATAAGATTATTTGGGCGAAGGCAAATGTGTGTGTGTGTGTGTAATAATAATAACAATAAACGGTTTATTAATAGAGTTGCAGCCGTTGGCTGAAAATATACAGACTTACATTTGATTTAGACATAATGATATAATATGCATTGAATACATTTACAGGGCTGTACAGTACATAAATCAGGAGTTGTTTATTATTTTAACAATAGATGGGATGGTGCTGTTCTTATATCTATCGGTGCGGGCTCTTATGGGCTGAATTTTGTTGTAGTGGCGGACTGCGCGAGTTGGGGCTGCAGGAGGTGGCGATGACGAGGGTGGTGCAGTAGTCCACTGCCAAACCTTTCCAGTGCTTGGTGGTGGAGGTCACTGAGGGATGTGTGTGCGTGTGTGTGTGTGTGTGTGTGTGTGTACGTGCATGCGTGCGTATGTGTGCATGTGTGCATGTGTGTGTGTGCATGTGCGTGCGTGCGTATGTGTGCATGTGTGTGCTTGCGTATGTGTGCATGTGTGTGCTTGCGTATGTCTGCATGTATGTGTGCATGTGTGTGTGTGTACGTGCATGAGTGCGTATGTGTGCACGTGTGTGCTTGCATATGTGTGCATGTGTATGCGTATGTGTGCATGTGTGCGCGTGCGTGTGGAGGGGAGGAGGGGGTACATATGTGTTCAAGAGGACATGTGTCCACCACCATGTCCCAGGCACCAAAAAACACCCCTATCAGTATTTCAGGACCGAGAGATGTCCATTTAGACGTCCCTTATCTTTTTATCAGTTGAAAATACTTGAGCGAGACAAGGTCAGGTGATCCACTAGAGGGAGCCCAATAAATGGAGAAAAAAAGCACCTTGTCTCATTGGCTACACCACTGCGACAGAGGAAGGAGGGGC
The DNA here is from genome assembly GCA_958450375.1 of Homarus gammarus. Taxonomy (NCBI): domain Eukaryota; kingdom Metazoa; phylum Arthropoda; class Malacostraca; order Decapoda; family Nephropidae; genus Homarus; species Homarus gammarus. Next base: position 1,317,170 of record CAUDMG010001226.1, on the reverse strand, counting down.
GTAGGAGGAAAAAAGGGGGGAAGGGCGTACGAGAGATGGGTGGCCGTACGAGAGGAGGGGGGGGCGTAGCAGAGATGGGAGGAGGGTGGGGGGGGGCGTGGGATTACAGATAAGATACTGTCTAATATCTATCCATGTCTCTGTCTATATATATATACATTGTGGTCATATGTATACAAACTAATGGCATGATGGGTAAATAAAGCCATAGATAACTATACTAACTACGAAAGACAGACGACACAGACTAAGAGAAGGAGAGAGAATTAATTTTTTTACCCCCAACGAATATCAATGATTTTATCCCAATTTTCGACCTGAAATTTATTCGATCAACTCCTAATCCACGTTTGTTGATCACTTACGATACTAAAATTGCATCATGTAATCTTCAGGTAGACCCAAAAGTGAATCAAAGGTGAAATGAACTGGGAGGAGGAGGAGGGGGGAGGAGGAGGAGGAGGAGGAGGGGGGGAGGAGGGGGGAGGTGGGGGAGGAGGGGGGGAGGGGGAGGCTAATCTTCAGTTGATCCCAAAAATATGAGTCTTTACCTTCTCAAATTCCCAGACTGTGGATGAAAAATGCCTTAGGTGTGTTTGAGGATCCGGTACCAAGAAGGGAAACTCGGTCACAAAACCTCAAGGATAACCGCTCATTGTTGTCTTCTGAACGTAAATATGTGCACTTTGTGTTTACGTCGACGCTCACTGTATATTTACGTCAGAACAAAGTTCAACGTACTTCAACACTAGTCTGTAATACAATCCAAGTTTTAATCCCAAATGACTGAACTAATTTCAACGCAATTTAACGCCAGTTCGTAAAACAACTCAATGTTTTGCCCCGATAACTGACCTAAATTCAACGCAACCCAACGTTTATTAATGATATAACCTATAATTTACTTATTTTTTTTCACCCAGAGGACTAACTAATATATAATGTACTTCTACGCTTAACACAGTCAGCAACGCATCATAACAACATCAAGAACGGCGGATATCCTGAGTCGGTCTACATGCAAGAGAAATAACAACAACAACAGCTGAAGAATCTTAAGACAAAAACAACGTCAAGAGGAAGTGACAATAACATTAACAAAAAACGTTTGGCTGAAGAACAAAAAAAAAAGTTTATCGCTTAATGCGCTTGAAGGAATTCTATTTTTAGTCATTATTTCTTCGTCTTCTTATGATGATGATGATGATGATGATAAAGTACTGCAATTGCGAGTGAATTAGGTGCATCTCTCACTTTCCTACGTGGGTATAAGACCGAGTGAGGTGCGTCTCGTTCTGCATCTATACGAGGGAAGGCAAAGGGGGGGGGGGGTCTCTCTCTCTCTCTCTCTCTCTCTCTCTCTCTCTCTCTCTCTCTCTCTCTCGTGATCACTTTCTTTGAGAGAGTAACACTTGTAAGGAAAACTTTCTCTTTTCAATGAGACAACAGTGAAAGATAAAGAGGAAAAGCACCCGAAGGACTGACACGTTTCTCTTCTTCAGGAAAAAAAAGGGGGAGAGGGGGGATGGAGGTGGGGGGAAGGAGGTGAGGGGGAAGGAGGAGAGGGGGAAGGAGGTGAGGGGAAGGAGGTGAGGGGAGAGGGGGGAAGGAGGTTGGGGGAAGGAGGTGAGGGGGAAGGAGGTGAGGGGGAAGGAGGTGAGGGGGAAGGAGGTGAGGGGAAGGAGGTGAAGGGAAAGTGGGGGAAGGAGGTGAGGGGAAGGAGGTGGGGGAAGGAGGTGGGGGGAAGGAGGTGAGGGGGAAGGAGGTGAAGGGAAGGAGGTGAGGGGAAGGAGGTGAGGGGAAGGAGGTGAAGGGAAAGTGGGGGAAGGAGGTGAGGGGAAGGAGGTGGGGGAAGGAGGTGGGGGAAGGAGTTGGGGGAGAGAGATTCTTCAGTTAGCTACTCTGGGGGAGAAGGGGGAAGATTCTACTTATGATTCCATTCGTCCCCAAGCTAATTAAGTTAGTATAAGTTAGGTTAAGTCAGTTTAGGTTAGGTTAAGTCAGTTTAGGTTAGGTTAAGTCAGTTTAGGTTAGGTTAAGTCAGTTTAGGTTAGGTTAAGTCAGTTTAGGTTAGGTTAAGTCAGTTTAGGTTAGGTTAAGTCAGTTTAGGTTAGGTTAAGTCAGTTTAGGTAGGTTAAGTCAGTTTAGGCTAGGTTAAGTCAGTTTTGGTTAGGTTAAGTCAGTGTAGGTTAGGTTAAGTCAGTTTAGGTTAAGTAAAGTCAATTTAGGTTAGGTTAAGTCAGTTTAGGTTAGGTTAAGTTAAGTCAGTTTAGGTTAGGTTAAGTCAGTTTAGGTTAGGTTAAGTCAGTTATCCTACAGGGTGAGACAACTACTTAACTTATCATACAGATTGAGTTATGACAGCCAACGAGAGGATATTGTGACGTATTTTCCTGCTAAACCTCCTTGGCATTTCTTATCAGGACAGGATAAAATCTCTCTCTCTCATATTCTAACCCCTGCCCATCTCTCCCCCCGTTTCTTACCCTCCCTAGCTCCCTACGTCTCTACTCCTTCTAACCCCTCACTATTTTCCTCTTCCTTCTTACCCTTCCTTACCTTCCTCCGTCTCTCCCTCTTCTAACCCTTCCCTCCCTCCCTCCTTCCTTCCGTCCCTCCCCCTCCCCTCCCTCAGAATCCTGTGTGGGAGATATCGGCGGCGAGTCACAATTCTGAGAACCAAGTGTTTACAACGCAACAGGATAGTGCATCGGAGGAGGGAGGGGGGGGGGGTGGAGAGAGAGAGAGAGTTACGCAGCGAGTATACTGGAGTAAGAGAGTTGCTGGGGATATACGTCTGTCCGACCGTCCGTTTGACTTTATCTCAGGGGTTTGCCAGTGACTGTTTGTGTACAATGTGAAGAGTGAAAGTGGGAAAATACTACACATGTGGGAAATTAATATTATTAAAATAAGAGGCTGTAGCGGGGAGAGAGAGAGAGAGAGAGAGAGAGAGAGAGAGAGAGAGAGAGAGAGAGAGAGAGAGAGAGAGAGAGAGAGAGAGAGAGATGAAAAAATGTAAGGTATTAAAAGTAAAAAAGATCATGGAGAAGAGAGGAGAGGAAAAGTGGTAGAGAGACAAGGAGAGAAAGAGAGAAGAATGGAACAGAAGATAGATACGAGACGGAAAGGGAAAGTTAAAAAAAGGGTAAATAGGAAAAAAAATGTAAACAAATGAATAGAGAGAAACGAAAGTAAAATACAGAATCATAAATTATACCGTGACAAAAAAATTTACATAAAAAGTTCAGAAATTAAGTTAAGGTTGAGTTATGGACGAATAAATATCAGTTCCTTGCTCTTAACAGGTGAGATTATTACAGGTGAACAATTCAATTAGGACATTACATTCAACAATTACAAATCTCTTCTCTACCCAAAACAAAATAAAACATGAAAGGTGACATGACTAAGGTGTTGACATACGGTACAGACAAGAGGAGACGGGGCCAGAAAACATGAATAGTGTTTCTCTCTCACAGCTATCTTCTAAAACGTAAACAAAGTGACGTCACGAACAGGGGGTGGGGTGTCTCAGTACAATGGGATGCACGTGCCTCGTATGACACACAACCAGGAATACTAACAGGATGGAGAGAAGGATAGAGGGTATATATCCCGTTAGAGAGAGAGAGAGAGAGAGAGAGAGACGAGATAGGGGATACAAAAAAGGGACGACGAATTAGGTACCCTTGCGAAGCCTAAGTATCGTGTACGACTCGGTTACGACCCACCACCGAGGTCGTGAAACATACAGGTACACGTGCTTCTGAGCCTCAGGTGGGTTCTGTTAACACTTACAGACGCGTCCAACAAAAAGACAGGATTAACCAGTTCGTTTTATCTACTGTTTACGATTTGCTAAGTACCCCACAAGTGTTCAGGTATGGCCACTTCGCTTATTTTATGTCACTGTAATTAAATAAAAACAAACGTCTAAAGAATATATTTATTTTTCTCGCTCACTCGTTCAATAAGTTTCTTCTCTTAAACAAAGGAGTTATTACTTGTGGGGTCAAGGTCAGGTCAGGTCACACCACATTAATGCACTCAAAAAACAAGAACTACACTCAAAAAGATCTCATAACTATAGTGCAATAACTCAACAGATTCGCACCAAAACAAAATGATAGAAAAATATGTCTTAAACTGTGAACTACTAATAAAACAACAAACGTTATTAATACCTGCAGGAGGTCGGTAACACCCAGCCATATGTCTTAATACTCGGCCCCTCTTCCCCCTCTCCTAACCCCACCCTCCCTACCCACAACCCCTATCCCTCTCCTACCCACAACATCCTCACCTCATCTCCTACCCACCCCTCCCCTATCCCTCTCCTACCCACAACATCCTCACCTCATCTCCTACCCACCCCTCCCCTCTCTTACCCACAACCCTCAACTCCTCTCCTATCCATTACCCCCACTACACCCCTTCTTCTACCCCCCCCCCCACCCCTTTGAACCCCAGTGAGTCGTACACACAACATTCCACAGGTGAAGGCCGGATGCCGAGATTAAGAGTCGGTGACGCTGTTGATGCAATTTCCGGTAAAACAGAATATCAACACTGACGCCCAGATCGGATAAAAACGAGATCATGTCAAGATTAATAGCGGCTCGCCAACACCACTCTGTCAGCTGGTTAAGTATCTGAAACGGTGGTGGTTAAAACAAAATAATTAGGCGCCAATCTACCTGTTGTGTCTCGGAGGCGTGATCAAGGCCATTATATCTGGTTAGGGGATGGTCAGACAGCCAACGGTTGTGTGTGAGACAGACAGACAGAGATAAAAACAGACAAATGCAGTAATTAAGTTAACTGTACGATAAACAAATCAGGAGTAACAAAACACAATTGAGAAAGATAATATATTACCGTTAAACAGGTGATAATGGTCTCAGGGTCCCGGCGACATAAACAAACAGGTAAGAACGGTACGTCACAGGTGTGCAAGAATCCACAGGTAGGATATTTGCCTCTTGATGACCCTCTTCTGAGAAAACTCCCTCATCTTTACTCTTTCGAGGAACTACACTGGGAAAGTTAACAATATCGTCCTTGAAGGAATGTTAAGATTTATTTTTCTTCTACGTATTTCACCCGAAGAGCGTCAGTTGCCTCACTCTTAGCTTACTAAATGATCAATACTTGCATCATCAGTTGACGTTTTGTGTCAATATTTAGTTTAGTTCCCGCTTCATCTCTCGTTCACACACACACACCCTACACACATCCCCTATACACACATCACACACCCCCCATACACACATCACCCCCCCCCCACACACACACACACGCATCACACCCACCATACACACATCACACACCCCCATACACACATCACACCCCCCCCCATACACACATCACCCCCCCACACACAAACACACACACACACGCATCACACCCACCATACACACATCACACACCCCCATACACACATCACATACCCCATACACACATCACACACCCACCATACACACATCACACCCCCATACACACATCACACCCCCCATACACAAGTGGAGTTCCCCAAGGCTCAGTACTTGGACCATTATTGTTTATTATATACATAAACGACATAGATATCGGCATAGACAGCAACATAAGTAAATTTGCTGATGATACTAAAATAGGACGTGTTATCAAATCTGACGAGGACTCGGCAAAACTACAGGAGGATCTAAACAAATTTTTCGAATGGTCTGAAAAATGGCAGATGAAATTCAACATTGACAAATGTAAAGTACTCAGTATAGGGAATGTAAACAGGGAAACCAGATACCAGATGAACAACGATGCCATAGAGAAATCCGACTGCGAGAGAGATTTAGGAGTAATGATAAGTAGGAACCTTAAGCCAAGTAAACAATGTGTTTTTGCTCGTAACAAGGCTAATAAAGTACTTGGGTTCATACAAAGGAGTGTTAGTTACAAGACTAGCGAGGTCATCCTAAAACTGTATCTTGCTCTTGTGAGACCACACCTGGATTACGCAGTCCAGTTCTGGTCACCGTATTACAGAATGGATATAGAATCCTTGGAAAGAATCCAGAGGAGAATGACAAGACTAATCCCGGGTATCAGGAACCTTGAGTATAGAGACAGGTTAAAGCATCTTAATTTGCACTCCCTTGAGAGACGTAGAGCGAGGGGCGACCTGATAGAGGTGTATAAATGGAAGGCAGGGCTAAACAAATGGGACATTACAAAGGTACTCAAATTATCCAACCAGGAGCGAACTCGTAACAATGGTTTTAAATTGGACAAATTTAGATTTAGGCGTGAAATAGGTAAACACTGGTTTGGAAACAGAGTAGTGGATGAATGGAACAAGTTACCAAATATCATCATTAACTCGAATACGCTGAATTGCTTCAAACATAGGTTGGATGCTCATATGAGCAATAGGGGTTGGGTGTAAACGGGACTGCCCAGTATGGGCCAATAGGCCCGCTGCAGTTTCCTCCATTCTTATGTTCTTATGTACACACATCACCCCCCCACACACACACATCACACACCCCCATACACACATCACCCCTCCCCACACACACACATCACACCCCCATACACACATCACACACCCCCATACACACATCACACACCCCCCCACCATACACACATCACACACCCCCATACACACATCACACACCCCCCACCATACACACATCACCCCCCCACACACACACATCACACACCCCCCATACACACATCACACCCACCATACACACATCACACACCCCCATACACACATCACCCCCCCCCACACACACACACATCACACACCCCCCCACACAAACACACACACACACGCGCGCACTTTTTTCCTCTTGCTAAAAATGACATTCAATTTCTCTGTCTTCCACTACTTTTTAATAACAAGTCCTCTCTCTCTCGTCTTCCTTCTCCCCCTTTCCTTTCTCCCTTTTTTCTCTTCTTCTTCTTCCTCCCTTCTCTCTCTTTCTCCTCCCCTCCTCCTCCTCTCTCTCTCTCTCTCTTCCTCCTCCCCTCTCTATGTCTCTCTCTTCCTCCTCCCCACTCTATCCCTCTGTCTTCCTCTTCCCCTCCTCCTCTCTCTCTATCTATCTCTCTGTCTGTATTCCTTCTTCCCTCTATCTCTTTGTCTTCCTCCTCCCCTCCTCCTATCTCTTCCTCCTCCCTCCTCTCTCTCTCCTCCCCCTCCTGCTGACCCTCGTGTCCCTGGAGAAGGTTGTGGGTCAGGGTGGAGGTCATCATACTATCAACATCCGGGGCTTCTCAACCACCTTATCTCACCACCGTCACCAGAACCTGTGTGTGTGTGTGTGTGTGTGTGTGTGTGTGTGTGTGTGTGTGTGTTTGATCTAGAGCAGCTGTGTTTGCATACGTCCTCCACGTGCATGTGTGGGTGACATTCCAAACAGTTGTACGACGACGTATACAAGAAAATCTCTCTCTCTCTCTCTCTCTCTCTCTCTCTCTCTCTCTCTCTCTCTCTCTCTGTAAAATAATAATAAGACTCGAAATTATCACACCTGTCAAAAAATCAAACAGCCTGAGACGCGAAATTAACACCCAGGTAAAATTGATATGTAAACACCCAGGTGAGGGTCTTTTTCATCCCTTATCAAGAATATACTTAACAGGGTCGTGAAGAGGATCGTACACACACACACACACACACACACACACACACATACCACTACCAACGCAATTATATACAAATTATATACAAACGCACATGCACTCTGACGCACATGAACATCGACGCACATTCATACTAGTCAAGTTTACGGTACACACAGGAGACCGGCACTGCACTCGACCATCTCCACTTCCTTAACTGTAAAATCAGGTACCCATTAACAGCTGGATGGACTGTGGGACCCCTGAGAGTGAACCATCGACCAGTAGGACAGAAGACGAGAGCTGTATCCACTCGTCCTGACCCGGCTTGTAACTGAACCCTAAACAAAACTTAACCTAACCTAAACAAAACCTAACCTAACCTCGAGTAACCATATACAAAATTCTCTTTACTATCAAAATACCCCCCCCCCCCCCCCACACACACACACAAATTCTCTTGATTGTAAATTTATAATATTTTCTGAGTGTCGACAGAGCTAGAGCGAGTGTAGAGACGGTGGTGTGCTTGGTGATTGAGACGGTGGTGTAGAGGTGTGCTTGGTGATTGAAAGGGTGGAGTAGAAGTGTGCTTGGTGATTTACTTCAGTATCCCCTTACTAAAACGGACGTCAAATATCACTCAACTTATTTCATCCCGTAAAGCATAAATTAACTCCATTTTCTTTGACATTTTGTTGTGATAAGACAAGTTATATTTTCCGTTTTCTCTGACTAAGTGGAAGCCTGTGTGTGCGTGTGCGTGTGTGTGTGTGTGAACATAAGAACATAAGAAAATAAGGAGTCTGCAATAGGCCGGTTGACCTGTGCATGGCAGCTCTTGTCGAGAGTTACTACCACTCTCTATCATCCATGAATCTATCCAGCCTCCCTTTGAAACTCTCCAGCGTTCCAGCACTTACTACAAAGTTGCTAAGCTTGTTCCACTCGTCCACCACCCTATTTGTAAGCCAGTTCCTTCCTATCTCGCTCCTAAACCTAAACTTATCCAACTTGAATCCGTTGCTCCGAGTCCTATCCTGCTCGGATATTATAAGAACTTTATCTATATCACCTTTATTGATTCCTTTCACCCATTTGAATACTTCTATCATATCTCCCCGCACTCTTCGTCTTTCTAGGGAATGCAAGTTTAGTTTCTTTAACCTATCTTGATATGGAAGGTTTCTAAGTCCCGGAATCATTTTCGTCATTCTTCGCTGTGTAAAATAATAATAATAATAATAATAAACGGTTTATTGTGTGTGTGTGTGTGTGTGTGTGTGTGTGTGTGTGTGTGTGTGTCAAAGTCATACGTTATCTCCATCTGATTATCTTTCTATCTGTCTTATCTACCTAACTCTACCTACCTACCTACCTACCTACTCTTCTATCTAACAACCTACTGTCCTATCTGTTTGCTTCTACCTTTCTACTTATCTACCAATCACTTGCTAAGTCAACTCATCTATCTATCTATTTACCTATATCTATCTATCTATCTATCTATCAATCCTCTTCGTTAATTTGAACTCGATAATACCATCCGCAATTTACCATAGAAGGTGGATGGATGGCGTAGAGGATGACGTCACGGGGTCTGATAAGGTGACAACATGAACCCTGACTGAATAAGAGGAACCCCCCCCCCCCCCAGCACAACGTCACTGTTATCACCGTTTACTTTTGTTTTTTACGTTTTTTGGTAATTTTATATAATTTTGTTTTCTTATTTTTTTAAACTTCTAGTGTAGTGCCCAACTCAACGCAGATTTTCATAACGAGAGAGAGAGAGAGAGAGAGAGAGGTATATAAACGATATACCTAGACAGTGCAGGTATACAAACAATATACCTGGACAGTGCAGGTATACAAACAATATACCTGGACAGTGCAGGTATACAAACAATATACCTAGACAGTGCAGGTATACAAACAATATACCTAGACAGTGCAGGTATACAAACAATATACCTAGACACTGCAGGTATATAACTCGACATAAAGTATTTGAGAGTTTGTATATGCTAATTAAGTTCTCCTGCATTTGGATTAGTGATCGTCAAACCCAATCGACATCCGCTCGACAATCATACTCATTATCTCATTATTGGGACGTATTTATCATAACTTCCGACGTAGGGCTGATTAGCTAATCTTGTCTAGATCATTTCGATTGCTAATCTTTTCCCGAGTGACGTCATCCATCTTCTTATTATCGTGTATGACCCATAATCTCTAGACTCATGATACCTTAACTCAGAATCTTAAACCCATGGTCACTTACCCATAATCTTAAACCCATGATCACTTAACCCATGATCACTTAACCCATAATCTTAAACCCATGATCACTTAACCCATAATCTTAAACCCATGATCACTTAACCCATAATCTTAAACCCATGATCACTTAACCCATAATCTTAAACTCATGATCACTTAACCCATAATCTTAAACCCATAAGCTTGAAAGCCATGATGGATTTCTTTTTTAGATTGTTCCCGAGGGGGCTAGTTTATTGGGCACCCCCTTACATCCTGTGCAAGGTGAAGCGCAGAAGCGTTTGCAGCGCCCATCTGGGAAGCATGCGGAGTTCATGCTTGCATTTATGACTTATGCATTAAGGGCGTAAAAGCCTGAAGGGTCATGGGTTTTGTCAGCAAGTTACATAAAGTTACAGAAGGACGAGTGTGTGGGGGGGGAAGAAATATCCCGGTACAATTTATCTGTTTATGGCAAAGTGTGGCAGGTCCCTAATAATGTCAAGTGCCAGGCCATAGGCATTGACAGTATTGAGGGACATACCTTTTAGTGTGAATGTGATGGCGTGTACGTCGGTAGTGTCGGCTTCAAGAGGGACGTCGAGAGGTCGGTAGGGGACGTCCTTCTTGGCGTAGATACGTAGTCCACTAGCATGTCCGCATGGTGGTCAATTGATGTGGAGAACTGGAGTGGATGGGCCCCAGTTGCCGGCATGCCGGTGGGGGGCGGGGAGCCAGGGGTGGTGTCCTCGGGTCTATGAGCGCGTGGTGGGTGGACGGGGGCAGCCGGGCACGGGGCAGGCTCGGTGTGGACGCCAGCAGTGAAGCCAGGCGGCGGTGGAGTGGGCCATGATCTCCAAACCGATGATCTCTAAGCCCATGATCTTTAACCCATCATCTTTAAACCCATGAGCTGACCTTTGACCTACTTTTTCTGATAAAATTATTTCCTTCCTTGGCTAACCCACACACACACACACACACACACATTTAAGGTCTGAGGTACAAATGAACCGTATACCGATCCCTTGCTATATTAGGATAGAAACTGTGTGTGTGTTTGTGTGTACACGACCATTAGTGTGGGCGTGTCCACCTACACACAGTACTCGCCTTGGTCTAAGTTTGGGACAAAACAATACTATACCGACCACTGACATATGGTCGACCCCGAATAATGTGCTGAGTGACGTCTTCACCCTTAAGTGAACGACAGACGTGGCCGACTCGTGCCCTTAAGAGGTGACGGCCAGTGATCGATGTTGGTGACGCGTGAAAGAAAGGGTGTAGTAAGTCGGGGGGGGTGGGGGGGTGGGGGATAAGGGGGGGAGGGGGATAGGGTGGGGGGCAGGGTAAGTTGTTGGTGCAGAAGGGGAGGGTGAGTGGTGGGGGTGCAAGAGGGGAGGGTGAGTGGTGGGGGTGCAAGAGGGGAGGGTGTGGGTGCAGGAGGGGAGGGTGTGGGTGCAGGAGGGGAGGGTGAGGGGTGGGGGTGCAAGAGGGGAGGGTGTGGGTGCAGGAGGGGAGGGTGAGTGGTGGGGGTGCAAGAGGGGAGGGTGTGGGTGCAGGAGGGGAGGGTGAGTGGTGGGGGTGCAAGAGGGGAGGGTGTGGGTGCAGGAGGGGAGGGTGAGGGGTTGGTGCAGGAAGGGCGGGGTGGGGTGCGGGAGGGGGAGGGGTGTAGGGGGAGGGGTGTAGGGGAGGGGTGTAGGTTGGAGGGGTGTAGGTTGGAGGGGTGTAGGTTGGAGGGGTGTAGGTGGGAGGGGTGTAGGTGGGAGGGGTGTAGGTGGGAGGGGTGTAGGTGGGAGGGGTGTAGGTGGGAGGGGTGTAGGTTGGAGGGGTGTAGGTTGGAGGGGTGTAGGTTGGAGGGGTGTAGGTTGGAGGGGTGTAGGTTGGAGGGGTGTAGGGGGAGGGGTGTAGGGGGAAGGGTGTAGGGGGGTAGGGTGTAGGGGGAGGGAATGAGAGGGGGGAGTGGGAAAGGGGAAAAGAGGGAAGGAGAGGGAGTAGGAAAGGGAAGATAAATAAACAAATAAAATTACGAATTATACTGAGACAAAAATACACGTTCATTTAACCGGAGTCATTTAATTCGCAATAACCGAAATTACCCGGATTAATTGGATGCCACTAATTACTGGGGATAATTAAAGAGGGGTAAATGAATGTGTTAGAGTTATAGAGGTATTCTGGGTGAGGAGTGGGTCATGGGTGAGAAGTGGGTCATGGGTGAGGAGTGGGTCATGGGTGAGAAGTGGGTCATGGGTGAGGAGTGTGTTATAGGTAATGTTGACTATAACAAGAAGGTGGTGGTGGTTGTTGTTATTTCAGTAGAGGAAGATTAAATGAGCGCGCGCGCACGCACACACACACACACACACACACACAGTCGTAAGTTTAATTAGAGAAAGGCATCATGTAACACCTTTCATTAAACACACGTCATATGTACACAACGTACCTATATGCAACCGTGACGTCACCGCCCCCCTAGCCACCAATTAAAATATTTCTCTTGGCTAACGTCACTACCAACCGGCCCGCCGTCTACTACCCACACACACACGGGTTCTAATTAACCAACAGGTCTAACCAGTTTTCCCTACCGGTATAGAGAGATTATATACGTATAATCAAACCCCAGAAATCATATAAAATATCCCGAATATAAAATAAAAATTGTAAACCTATAAAAAAAAAAAATACCCGTATCTCAAAGCCTATATAGTTGTGGAAATAGAAGATAAATATATACAAGGTTGTGAGCTAAATAGAGGTATAGAAAGGAAGGGGGAGGGAGGGGAGGGAGAGGGAGGGGAGGGGGAGGGGAGAGGGAGGGGAGGGGAGGGGAGAGGGAGGGGAGGGGAGAGGGACGGGAGGGGGAGGGAGGGGAGGGGGAGGGAGTTACATAAGGGATAAAAATAAATGAACTCGGATGTCTGCCATATAACCCGTGGTACTCGGATGGACGGGGGATTGTCGTCTGTTGATATGTCTGGTGAGTGGTGGTGAGTGGGACTGGTGGTGAGTGGTGATGGTGAGTGGTGGTGAGTGGTGGTGAGGATTGGTGGTGGTGAGGATTGGTGGTGGTGAGTGGTGGTGATGGTGAGTGGTGGTGATAGCGAGAGGTTGTGGTGGTTAGTGGTGGTGGTGAGTGATGATGGTGAGTGGTGGTGGTGAGTGGTTGCGGCGAGTTGTCGCGCTAGTAAGCACCGACCTTCAGAGATCACAGTGACGTGTACTTGTAGTCCATAACGAATTAACAAAACAAAATCATTCATAGAGATTATAAAACCAATTACTGAATAACATTAAATTAAAACAAAATAATAATCTCAATAACCTACCTAATAAATAACCTCAACTGCTATTAATAACCAGTTGAAAATAGCCATTTATTCCTATTAGCGAACTAACAGTGACAAAAGTGAATAACTGGATGATATTTCCTACGGATGGGATTAATCACCGAGGCCAAAACATCCCATCCATCAGAACAAACTAATGTATCAAACAGTGTCCGTCCGTCACCCCGATGTACCACCACCATCCATCCTGTTACAAGGTCCACAAGCATTTGTTAATCGTAGTGGCTATTTACATTTGTTTTTTTTTGTGTACAGTATACTCGAGGCCGGCTCGTGTTCGCTATTTTAACATGTTACAATTACCAAGCTAACCTAACCTAACTTTCCAATTTACTCTCTCTCTGTACAGAACCTGCGTCAATATCACAAAGGATGTGTGTATATGGTCCGGTGTCTTATGGGACCTATAACTCGGCCTCGCCCACAGCTGTCACTGGTTGCTCATCTAGACAGAACGACGCTTGCCCTCAGAACAGAGACGGGTAATAGAGAATAAAAAGCTAATACTGTACGATTTACTATTCAAGAATTTCAGTGGAATGTGTTTGTAAATAATTGGGACAAGTGGTCACCTACACTTAACCTTCTCAGGAGTCGACAGCCTCATGAGCGGCTCTCCCCTTGGCTTTATTACTGAAGCGTTACTCCATGATGATATCGCTTGACCTACCCCGCCTCATTATTCGCAGTGTCAACGCTTGTTGTTCCACCATGTCATCACTTACTCAAATCCACAGCTTTGATCAAGCGTCACATCGTCGTGTATTGAGCTAACGTATCCCGCTTCGCCATGCGGCTCGTTCTGTTAAGCGAAAGATTAAGCGTGAAACCTGTATCACGCCTATAGCACTGAATAATGTGATATTGATAACAGGTCATGATTTTGGCCCCTGTACTACACAGATGAGGAGCTACAGGACCCCAGCCGTTACCATCTCCTCGTCCCTCCCTGAACAGACATCCTTCCTCCTAGAGACAAGCCTGGCACTTGACATTATTAGAGACCTGCCACGCTTTGCCATAAACAAACGAATTGTACTGGGACCCTCCCCCCCCCCCACAAACTAATCATTGTCATTAAGTTATGTAACTAGCTGAAAAACCCCATGGCCCTTCAAGCACTTATGCCCTTAATGCATGAGTCACGAAGGCAAGCATGAACTCCACATGCTTCCCTGTTGGCCGCTGCAAACGCTTATGCTTCGCCTTGCACAGAATGAAAGGGGTGTCCAATAAACTAGCCCACCCATGGGGCAAAACTGAAATCCGAAGAGCCTCACCATGGGCTCCAGTGGGTCTGACCACCTCCCCCAAGGATCGGCGCAATGGAAATATTACAAATATTTTCGGTGACATTTATTACAAAAACACAGGAAAACTGGACACACTCCCGGGAGGTATGGAAGGTCACACCAGAGAACATTTACGAGGGAGTGGCAGCCTTCACACTACCAAACTGTAAGTCCACGTTAAGTGATAAGAACATAAGAATGGAGGAAACTGCAGCCGGCCTATTGGCCCATACTGGGCAGTCCCGTTTACACCCAACCCCTATTGCTCATATGAGCATCCAACCTATGTTTGAAGCAATTCAGCGTATTCGAGTTAATGATGATGTTTGGTAACTTGTTCCATTCATCCACCACTCTGTTTCCAAACCAGTGTTTACCTATTTCACGCCTAAATCTAAATTTGTCTAATTTAAAACCATTGTTACGAGTTCGCTCCTGGTTGGATAATTTGAGTACCTTTGTAATGTCCCCTTTGTTTAGCTCTGCCTTCCACTTATACACCTCTATCAGGTCGCCCCTCGCTCTACGTCTCTCAAGGGAGTGCAAATTAAGATGCTTTAACCTGTCTCTATACTCAAGGTTCCTAATGCCCGGGATTAGTCTTGTCATTCTCCTCTGAATTCTTTCCAAGGATTCTATATCCATTCTGTAATACGGTGACCAGAACTGAACTGCGTAATCCAGGTGTGGTCTCACAAGGGCTAGATACAGTTTTAGGATGACCTCGCTAGTCTTGTAACTAACACTCCTTTGTATGAATCCAAGTACTTTATTAGCCTTGTTACGAGCAAAAACACATTGTTTACTTGGCTTAAGGTTCCTACTTATCATTACTCCTAAATCTCTCTCGCAGTCGGATTTCTCTATGGCATCGTTGTTCATCTGGTATCTGGTTTCCCTGTTTACATCTCCTATACTGAGTACTTTACATTTGTCGACATTGAATTTCATCTGCCATTTTTTAGACCATTCGAAAAATTTGTTTAGATCTTCCTGTAGTTTTGCCGAGTCCTCGTCAGATTTGATAACACGTCCTATTTTAGTGTCATCAGCAAATTTACTTATGTTGCTGTCTATGCCGATATCTATGTCGTTTATGTATATAATAAACAATAATGGTCCAAGTACTGAGCCTTGGGGAACTCCACTTGTGACGTTGCTCCAATGGGACTTAGTGCCGTTAATGCTCACTCGCTGTTTCCTGTCCTGTAACCACGCCCTAATCCATTTAAGGATGTCACCTTTGATGCCATGAGCTTCTACCTTTCTAATTAGTCTTTCGTGGGGGACTCTGTCGAAGGCTTTGCTAAAGTCGAGATATACCACATCATAATTGTGCCCCTCGTCCACTGATTCGAAAACTGATGAAAAGAATGTTAATAGATTAGTTAGGCAAGAACGTCCGCTTGTGAAGCCATGCTGGGAATCATTGATCAATCTGTGCTTCTCCAGGTGATTTCGAATAGAGTTTGAAATGATTGCTTCCAGTAATTTGCCTACTATTGATGTTAGACTGATTGGGCGGTAGTTATAGGATAGTGATCTATCCCCCTTCTTGAAAATCGGTATTACATTCGCTATCCTCCAGGATTCTGGTACTACACCTGTTTTTAAGGACATGTTAAACAACTTTGCTAAGGGCATACTAAGCTCTTCCTTACATTCCATTAATACTCTGGCAAATATCTCATCGGGACCAGGTGACTTATTAGGCTTTAGTTTGTCTATTTGCTTACTAACATCGTTACTAGTCACTACTATCTCACTTAATTTGTTTTCTTCACCATCTCTGAATAGAGTCGGTGCCTCGGGTATCATGTTTAAATTTTCGGTGGTGAAAACTGTTGAAAAATATTTATTCAAATTATTGCTCATTTCTCCGTCGTTATCAGTGAGCTCGCCGGAGTCTGACCGTATTGGTCCAATCTTTTCTCGTGTTTGTTGATCTCCACAAACGGTACTTTTCACTTACAGTACAGTAAGTCTCACAAGAATTTCAAGATCAGGTTAGGTTAGGAACTCATGTTAGATTAAGTTAGGGTTACGTTGAAAAACTAACTTACGATATTTAAACAAAAAAGTGGGATTATAACGTTAAGTACCGTACAAGGTCTTACATTAACCCACCCCACCTCAACACTTTCACCAAAATAAAACACAAAGTATAATCAAAAGGTTTCATATCTCAGTTTATCAACGTCAGGTTTTCCCCGCAGCACCTGAGTCAACTCGTACCCCACTGTCGCAATTACATGTTAACAGGTGACATTCAACAAAACCTCAAACAAGTAATGTTTTTCGTGGACAGATGCGGAACGTCTGCGATGTGGTGCCTTGTCGTGTAGCCAGCAACAAACGTTTCACGACAACATTAAACAACAGTAGGTTAACGGGTAGAAAACATTTTTTCTTTTACGGTTCTCGAGAAGGAACTTGTTAGGTTATGACCCAACCAAACTATTAGGTGTTGAGAATTTACGGTTTATCCTTTGCCAAAACTAATAATAAAACGTTTAAGTGATAAGTTTAATATTGCTCAATCTTTCACCAGGTAAATATTTATCGACCAATACAATTAATAGGACAATGACTAACTGACCGGTACTATAATGTGTCGGTAATACTCTAGAATAATGACTTGTGTTAACCAGCGACTTTAAATACCCAGTAGTATCTCGTCAAAGTAACACACTCCCACTTAACAAAATATTTACCCGAAAGTGACAAACTCATCCCACCTTCTACAGTCAGGACATAAACTCCCTTACTATGACATTTCAGACAACACTTTAAAAACTGTACTCGCCGGCCAGTAGATCCATCCCCAAACAACGTGTAATCCTATGACCTTGTACCCCAAGTCTTGATGTCGAATCCACACTCACTTGTTCCAGCTACTGTGCACCATACACCAAGGGCGTCTTTCCGTACCCTGAGAAGCACCTCGCATCTTTAAACCGTCCTCAAGTCATCACACAAGCAGGGTCAAACACTGGCTTCCTGTCCGTATTCCACATTGTTCGTTACACACACACACAAAAAAATATCACAGTTTATTTACTTATTGTGCTTCACGTCACGAGTCGTTCCAATAGCCATAGTTTGCCATTTTGTTATCTCCTAATCATCCAGGGGCGGTAAAGGCACACGTGGCGACGGGAGCTCTTCCTCGGTCCACGGTTGGTCCAGGAAACATCCCTCCCTCACACATGTAAACAAAGCCCGACACACCACAGACAAGTAGTTGGCGGCTTGTTAACGAATGTTTCACTATGGTTATCGTTCTCTATACTCTTTATGAATTCCATTATGTAAGAATTTTTTTAAGTTTAATATATAATTCATGTCCCGAATACTTTGTTAACTAGTGTCTTTCCTGGCCGAACCTGTCGTTGTTCTTCATTTATTACTACAGTTATCCTTCAGCAGGTCGTCACTCAACTCATGTACCAGAAGTTTTCGCTTTTCATTTGTTTTCTTTTGGTCTTATATATTTACGTAACTAAGTCATTATTCTAGATATTTTGTATTCTAGCAAGGAACTGTTGAAATGAACGTCCGCCCGCTTAGTGCTCTCTGGATTTTGTTTATGTTAGTAACGCCGGACATTAGTAGTAGTAGTAGTGTTTGTTGTAGTAGTATCGTTGTTGTTGCCCAGGGGGTAAAAACGATGTTATTCAAGACTACGCTGTACAAAAACTCTTTCAACGATAAAGTAAATAATAAAAAAAAGTATGATGAGGAAATGTGGTAAATATTATGAGAAAAATATGATATCAAGAAGAAGTTGCAAGCGATAAGAATATTGTAATGGTTTGTGTGTAAATATAACGGGGATATTTTTATATACTGAATCGTCTACTCGGAGTCGACGAGGAAAATGACTTTGCGTTTTGAAATACTGATACAAGATAAAAAAGAAAACGCACAATTTACTACGTTTTCAAATAATAAAAAAAAAAATGCTACTGGGTGAAACTTTGATCAACTAATAATGTAAATAAATTATTCATGTTTCTCTTCATCTCTCGCTATTTCATACATATTTTAACATTTATCAATATTATCGTGTTTTTGTATATATTAGCTGTAAGATGAAAAGGTTCAATAATGTATAATAGCCCTGATGCTTAGAACACCTGAATAAATACTAAAAATTAATACAACTATCTTCATGTACCCTCGACCCACATTACAAACTTTTCATTAGCTTACTACTGTACTGCTGAACTCTTTATTATTAACTCCTGTTCTATCTATCGCATTCTCTTATCACATCTGTTTTATTCTATGTTCCGTCCTCTTCTTTTCAATCATTAAGAAGATCATCACTTGTTTCTGGACTGATTCTGATATTAATGAGGTATTTCTGCGACCAGCTGCCTGATTGAAAATGTCCCCAGCGTTCAACTACGTCTCTGAAAACTGTTGTCTTATAGCGTTCACATACGTTGTTCATATAGACTATAGACTGAAAGCTGAAAAACATACCTGGCAGCGGTGGGATTCGAACCCACGCCTCCGAAGAGACTGGTGCCTTAAACCAGCGCCTTAGACCGCTCGGCCACGCTACCTGTAAACAGCGTCAAAATAAACACCATTTAATGTTAATTGTAGGTAATTTTTTTTATTTCTTCATGTACAGGTAAGGCGAGAGTAGAGACAACAAGAGCACACAAGTCCACTAATAACCAGAAATGAATCAATTCTATAATACAAGCTTTATTTATTCTAGTATAAACTACGACAAAATTGTTTCTAAATTTCAGGACGAACTACGACACAAACCTCTACATATCCCAGGACGAATTACGACACAGGCTTTCATGAATTCCAGGACAGTCTACGAGCCTACTGACATGGGTGAGGATTATGAGGGGGTTGGGGGGGAGGGGGGGAGGGGGGGGGGGTTCCAAGAGACATAAGTGACATAAGGAGTTGCGTGACGGATAAGACGACAAGAAGGTTTGGACGTAAAGTTGAGCTCCGGCAAGATGACCATGGCGGGCTTCCTACACGTCTGCGTCGGATAGTATTAGACGAAAGGGTACATGATGTGTGTGAGAGAGAGAGAGAGAGAGAGAGAGAGAGATTCACATATATCCCTTCATACACAAAAAATAAATCACACACACACACACACACACACACACATACACACACAGGGGACCAGATGAATGGATGCAGAAAAGTAAGAAGGTTAGAGGGAGAGAAGAGAAGTGATAGTGTGGAAGGATTGAAGGGATAAGGGGTGGGAAAGCGAAAAGGCAGTGAAAATGTGTAGGGAAGGAAAAGGGGAGGGATAGAGGTGTATAATGAGAGAATTGAAGAATGAAGGGAATACCTCAAGGGAAGGAATGGAAGGGTGGAGGTATTGAAGGGGTAGAGGGAGGGGTGGAGGGAAGAGTGGACGGAGGGAGCAAGTGGAGGGCTTCCTTGAACTAATCTGTTGGGCTTCTGTAGTGATCAAGAGCTTAAGAGAAGAAAACTTGTGACGAGTTTAACCGGTGACTGTGGCTGTAACTGGTGACCATCTCCCTCCCCCCCCCCCAAAAAAAAAATCAGATTACCCATCAGATACATCCCACTCAAAGCTTTTAATCTGATCACCACCATAAGGAACTTCACCAGCCAATCACAACTGAGAATATTCCATAAACAGCATCCTCTAATAGCCACTGTTAATGACCATACTACATGCTGATATTGTTTCAAGAGCTCGTACATGAAAGGAGTGAGAGAGCTAATTATTTTCTCCCCTTGATGAGTATTTAATCTCAAACGTCATAGAAAACGTCTAGAAAAAATAATACCGATGACTAAACTAAATTACATAAAAAAAAAATTATGTTTTTATTTATTCTTTTATTTCTGGTTGATTTTTACATAACATACACACATTGGATAGGCTCCTCAGAGATGCCTTCATCCCAAGATAATAATGACTATGTTTGATGGTGTACTTGGAAGCTATTGACCGAACAAATGTCTTTTACTTTTTATTTCAATTTCAGGTCAGCGTGTTCAAATTTGTCAGTCAGAGTGTCTAGCTTTCAGGGACCGACTGAGGCAATAAGTTACGCAGGCTAAGAACTTTACGAGACACATGCTCTGAGTGTTGATGTTTGGGGTTACCTGAAGATTAGCCCCCTAGTTTGTTTCACTATGCGATTAACTGTCTGAGTGTGTGTGTCTGTGTGTGTGTGTGTGTGTGTGACCTGTGGTGTAATGGTCAGCATGATCGCCTCGCAAGCGAGCAGACCCGGTTTGAGCCCCGGGCAGGGTGAAACTATGGGCAAGTTTCTTTACGCCATTTGCCTCTGTCTACCCAGTAGTAAGTGAGAACCTGGATGTTAATCGATTTGCGGACCATATTCGGGGGGTAATGGTCTGCCAGTGCAGTTGGCGAGTTGTCCGGTCTTCTCGGACTATTCCTTGACACTGGGTCATGCAACTCGTTAACTTAGGGTGTGGTTGTTGTGTTGGCGACAGCTTCTACACCTTAAACAAATTCACGCGGGCCCTAGCGCCCGCCATCCTTGCTACATGGCAACCATTATTATGTAGTTATGTGTTTTATGCAGCTCACCTTCCGGACAGGGTAGTAACAGGTGTTATTTACAGGTTATTACATCACTGTTTATCTTCCTCGCTGACCTGAGACTTTCTTAAGGTCTCCCAGTCTATTGAGAAGACTTGCAACGACAACATAGCAATCGTAGTGTGTGTGTGTGTGTGTGTGTGTGTGTGTGTGTGTACGCATATTTTTACCTGAGATACTGAGAGAGAGTGAATAGGGGAAATGTATGGAAGGGTTAGGAATGGGGATAGGGAGGAATCACCTAATTTCCTTAAGTTGAATTAATTAATCACCACTTAAATAAATAATAAATACAGGTAAATATCAGGTATCCAACAACTCGGAAAACAATAACAAAGAAAATGAAGGATTCCAACACATCATCAACACTTTCCATACATTTCCAAGCCTTGTTTTTCATCCCACCACGTCAGCCTCAAATTCTATACATGTTGAAGGAAATTATTCACCCAACTCGCCAACTTTGGTTTTCCGTGCACACTCAAGAGATACGGACGGACGGACGGAAGATACGGACGGACGGATGGAGAGACAGACGCGAACAATACCAAACGGAGGTGACGCAACATGATGGTGACTTCAGCAAATCTCTGGGTCAAAAGGAGGTCAGAGAACATCCGGTGGAGTGTGAGACTCAGTCAAGATAAGACACGACAATTTTGTGCTGCTACAGGAATCCTCACCCACACGAAGGGTGGGGGGGGGGTGAGGGGGTGAGGGAGAAGAAGAGGAGTAGGGTTAAGGGAGGAAAGGAAGAGTGGGGGTAAGGGTGGAGGAGGAAGACGAGGGAGCGAATAAATGGAGAGGTAGGTAAATGAGGAGAGAGAGATAGGTAGAATAGGTGATGAGGTTAAATGACAACTGTTTTCTCTTACATAATATTGAAGAAAATTTAACACCTTTCTTGAACATCTGAACACCTCTTTTCAATACCTGAACACCTCTATTAAAGAACAGCCTCCCCCCCCCCTCCTTCAACCCCTGAGCACATTTATTGAACCCCTGAGTACCTCTAAAGAACGCCTGAAGACCCCTATTGAACACCTGGCGACCAAAGTAATACTGAGGATAAAACAACGGCATTTAATCACTCTCGTCGTGGACATAATTATGACCACATCTCTGCAGTGTGATCCTCTCCTGAAGCAGTACTGATAATAGGTGTTAAGTTGTCAGACGTTCCTTCACTCAGGTGTTACTAAAACTCTGAACAGCGACGTGACAAGCATCTGATTGATGATGGCTTTTAGATACGCTAAGTTCCTAGATTAAGTTATTTGTTTTTACAGGTGAGTAATTATTGATATATTTAGGACATTTTTACTAATTAACTAATAATATATACCTGACTCTTCCTCCTACATCAATAACCCTGAAGTACCAATGTTCTTCAACTGGCTCCATAACATTCATTTTATTCCTTAACAAAGATGAGTCAACATTAATTAGTTTCACTGCCAATATCTTGTCCTCACCTGCTGCTCATGCATCTAACTTACACCAACGGGGAACATATATTACACCTTGGTCTCCGCCGCCTGTGTTTGGTCTCGGGTCTATAGTCTGGGACTCCTGCCTCAAGACCGCCATGTTAAGAGAGCTCCACCTGCTATACTGTGATCCTCATAACTTAGACCAACCATGAACCTCTTGATGTTTTCGAGGACCTGATCACTTCCTCCTTCCCTCTTTAGGATGAGCCAACAGGAGTGTGTTATTAAGAGGCAGTGTTGTGTCCTGGGTGAGTTACGAGGCCAGCCGCGGGTCGTAAGTCACTCTTTACATTAAACATGACAACTGGCGTGTACTGCTTCATGTACTCTGTCGCGTCTGGTTGATGGCTGTGCCTCTCTCTCTCTCTGTGTCAGTACATATGTTTAGATACAGTGAATCTAATCCTCTTAACCCCTTCTCTACGGTACGCCACTTCACTAATGAGTTTGGGTAACGTCAGGCGGTTTTATTCAGCAGAGAGAGGCTGAAGTAAGACAAAATTATATTATCCATTGCTTCATCAAGGAACTGGAATAGTGATCATAAATAAACAAGAGCCATATAAGGAGGGGAGACAATACCACATGACTGAGCTGCCTGATGTGTGTATGAATGACAGAGACAACACGTGTTCACTAGCGTTCTCTCTCTCTCTCTCTCTCTCTCTCTCTCTCTCTCATAACGTGATAACTAAAGGTTCAACTTGATGATGAATATGATGAACACAACGATAAATGGCTAGAGAAACAAAACAGACCTTCTTTGTTTATATGACGTCATTGTTTTTTTTTGTTTTTTTTTGTTTTTATGGAAGAAAATCTCAGTGTGAAGGCTATTAACATTAGTAAGAGTTCCATTAAACTAACATTAGCTTTCCATTTATTTTTTTTTTCTCTCTCTCAGAAATGTAATGTATTTTATAACGTAACTCATTAGTCTTGGAGAGAGAGATTACAAAAAAGGCGAAAAAACAAACATTAAACATTTAAGAAGAAAAATCACGTAACGGAATGTCTCTCTCTCTCTCTCTCCCGTGTGTGTGTGTGTGTGTGTGTGTGTGTGTGTGTGTGTGTTGGGGTGAGATGCAGCTTCTCGTTCTCATAAGCTTCATCACGTCTACTGTAACACACAAGGACAAAGTGACATCATTGTAAGAAACCTTCACTAATATGAGAAGTCTTGTGTTGTAATGTATCTTAATTCCTAATTGATGCTCCACGTTAACACATCCTACAAGGTAAATCATAAGCCTGTCCGTCTTTTTTTTCATTTCCTGTTTACGAAACTTTCCACACACGTCACACCTACACTAGAAGGTCTGTCTAATGCATTCTATAAATATCATCTCTCTAACCTAACCTAACCTAACCTAACCTAACCTAACCCAACCCTTCCTCCTCTCCCTTCCTTCCCCCCTCCCCACACCGTTGAGATGATCATGTACCTCTATTCTTCGGTACAACTTAGAACAACAACAAAAAAATAAATTAAAAAATAAATAAAAAATAATAAAAAAAACTGCCAATAAGAAGAATACTAAATCCCTACAGGAGACAATGGTGAATTCTTACGTGGTGACGGTGGACACTACTGCAGATACCGCGTCACCTGAAGGGGGTGAGAGTAAGGGCGCCATGTGTGACTTGACCGAGATGGTTGGGTGACTCAGGTGCCGTGTGTTGTGTCGTGTTAGTTTGTGTCTTTTGAAGATGTCTTGAGTCTTTGAGCTCGAGTGATGGTGTTGCTGTTTTTATGTCCTGCCAGATACACACAACAAGTTTTAAGTGTATATTTACTTCAGTATTACTTATAATGGTATGTTTGTAGTAGTAGTAGTATTAGTATTAGTATTAGTAGTAGTAGTAGTAGTAGTAGTAGTAGTAGAAAAAAAAAGTAGTAGTAGTAGTAGTAGTAGTAGTATTTCTAATGGCAGATTGAAATATTTATAATAGTTATAAAATTAATTGGAATATCTAGCGCAATACTAGTCTTCCTCCTCCTCCTCCTCCAACCAAACATTCACTCCAACCTCTCCTTTACCCCCTTCCCCCCATCCTCCCTCAAGTTAAACATTACTAACACTATACAGTACAGTACACCCGTTATGAAGAATATCAGAGCTCGTTTGGTGTATGCTGTATGACACCCAGAGTTCATGGTAGAAATAAGACAGAAAATATATCATAGTGGTGACAAAACTTACTAAAATGATCTATAAAATCCTGAAGTGGAACATGTAGTGAAGATGTGGCAGGTAAACTATGATCAAGGATGAAGTCTGTTTATTATTATTATTATTATTATTATTATTGCACACACACACACACACACACACACACACACACACCCACACACACACCCACACCCACACATACACACACGCCGCTACCAGCCAACTCTGATTGCCTCACGTAGCACCATACAGTCTTAACCCATATATCTTAATGAAGTAATTTTCGCTCTCACGGAACTTGTATTATAAACTGGGATTACCATTTCGCCTCTCTCTTATTACCAAGACTAGGGAGTGAGGCGTGTGTGTGTGTGTGTGTGAGAGGGGGGCGTCTACCATACATCTTCTCCCCCACCATCTACCACTTACCCCTGCCCTTCATCCCCCACCTACCTACCTTCCCTTCCGCCCCTCTCCCCACCAGCATCACTACCCCCTATCTCCATCACCCCCTCCTCCCTCCCACACAAGCAGGCCACACAACACCTGAACAGAAGGCGTTTAATAAGACCAATTTACCTGCCTCTGTCTAGCGTTGAAGCCGTCGTCTAAGGCAGTGCTTAATTATCTGGTATAGCAGCCCACTCTAGCCTATTGGGAGGGAGGAGGATAAGAGTGGGAGGGAAGGGGTGGGTAGGGGGAGGAGAGGGAGAGGGGAAAGAGCGGGAGGGAAGGAAAGAGAGAGGTGGGGAAGTGGAATGGAGGGGAGGGGAGGGGAGAGAGGGGTTTGGAGGGAAAGGCTGGAGGAGAGAGTGAAAGGTTAATGGAAGCAAGATGGGAAAGCAAGGGAGGAAAGAGAGAAGAGGGAAATATGGGAAAAAAATAAAAAAATATATTAAGGTTTGGTTAGGTTAGGTTAGGTTAGGTTAGGACAGTCTTTCTCAAACTGGGGGCCACGGCAAGATTTTAGGGGGGCCATGGCGGGCTAGTGTAAGTAGTGTATGTTTGGAGAAAATGTGGGAATTCTGATTCAACTTTTTTTTTTTTTTTTGCCTTGTTAGGGGAGAATTTTTTATCTTTTTTTTTTTTTGTCATTGTGTGTAATCCTAATACCCGTACGGTACAGTTTACACAGTATGGTGCAGCAGCTAGTTTTTCATTTCCAACGGATTCGCTCAGATTGCACGATTCTAGTTCCTGTCAGCAGGGTGACGGCGCTGGACTGAGTCACTGATCTCATATGTTCTGTACAGGTCCGTGTGTCATCGCTTTACAAGTGGTGATCAGACCGAATGTTCTCAGTCTGGCTAAAGATATCATTATGAAAATATGTGAGTGGACTGTGAGTGGACTGTGAGTGGACTGTATGTGTATGTTTTACGTGTGATTGCATAGGCATTTTATGTATGTTTACGTGCAGTATGTATGGACTTCATGCATGTTTGTGTATTTGCCATTCGGATTATTTTCTCTTTTTTTTTTATTATTATAATTTTTAGTCTTTATCATTCGTCTGTTTCAGTCTGTTTGGCATTGCTTTTTTTTATATTTCCTTAGAATTGAGATGGCTGCCAGTGTTGCTAAGAAGCGGAAGTACAATGATGAATACATTAACTACGGTTTTACATCAATCCTCGCTGATGGCATCGAGAAACCTCAGTGTGTGTTGTGTTTCAAAGTGCTGAAGCATCATCTGATGACAATCCACCCCCAGTATGCGGAGAGAGACCCCGATTTCTTCAAGCGCCATGAAACGGAGTTTGGGAAAACAGAGACTGGATGAGAGTGGTGCCTTCCAACAACAGAACTTAAGTGTAGTTGAAGCATCATATGAGGTTTACCTTGAAATAGCAAAGAAGAAGAAGGCCCACACGATTGGTGAAACTTGAATTAAGCCGTGTACTTTAAATATGGTCAAGCGGGTTCTTGGAGAGGCAAGTGAACGTAAGACTCAGCAGATTTCTTTGTCAGACGACACGGTGAAAGGGAGAATTAGTGAAATGTCAGATGATATCATGGAACAAGTGAAATAGGATATTAAATCGTCTCCAACTGGTATCTTTGTATTACAGTTGAATGAGTCAACGGATGCGAGTTCTTGTGCACAGCAACTCGTGTTTGTTAGGTATGTAGTCTTGCGTGACATCAAGGATGAATATCTGTTCTGTACACAGCTTGAAACTACCACAACAGCTTTAGATGTGATGGAAAAGTTGACTTCTTTCTTCTTTGCTAACAGGATCACCTGGAAAATTTGTTGTGGAGGTCTGTTCTGATGGGGCCCCGGCGATGCTGGGATCGAAATCGGGGTTACAGAAGCACGTCAAGGAAGTAGCTCTGAATGTCAAAGGGGTTCATTGTATGACTCATCGTTTTGCATTAGCATCGAAAACCCTCCCTCGTGCCCTTTGCAAGATCCTGGAGGCAGTGGTAAAATGCGTCAACTTTGTGAAAGCAGGAGATTTGAACTCTCACCCTTTCCAGAACCTCTGTAGAGGCATGGATTCAGAGTACGAAACCCTCCTCTTTTACTCCAAAGTGCGATGGCTTTCCACGGGTAATGTTGTGACTCGAGTGTTCGAACTTCAGGGAGAACTTAAGTTGTTCCAAGAAATGAAAGGGAAGGATGATCTACTAAGTCACTTGTTGTGGGAGCCACATCTTGCGCACCTGGCAGACATATTTGAGCAGCTAAACAGGCTGAATCTCAGGCTACAAGGCAAGGAAAGAAATGTGTTTCACCACATGTATTGTAGTCGTGCATTTCTTGGCAAACTCCAGAACTGGTAAAGGAAAGTCAGTGCAGGAAATGTTGCCATGTTTGAAAATATCTCAATTGTTCTTGACGAGATTGAAGAGGGTCATCTACTTGACCCATCACTCAAAAATTATATAATTCAGCACTTGAAGTCCTTGTAAAGTGAGCTCAAAAGGTACTTCCCAGAATTCGAGGAGGAAGAAGGGAAACTGGCGAGGAATCCTTTCTCTGGCACACTTGATATTGCTGCCATTCCCGTCGATGGTCAGGACGAATTCCTTGATCTCAGGAATGAATCTGCTGCCAAAGACCTCTATGAAGAAAAATATCTGACTGTATTCTGGTGCTTAATGTATCAGTCATATCCAAAAGTTAGTGAGATCGCAGTTCGAGTCTTCTTGCCATTTTCTACTACTTATTTATGTGAATCTGATTTCTCCACCTTCTTCAAATAAAGACTAAAAGCCGAAACCGGTTACATGTGGACCCAGACATGAGATGTGCTTTATCAGTGACTCAACCTCGAATCAGTCGACTAACTGAAAGGAAACAATGTCACCCATCCCATTAACTGTAACAAAATGTGCATTATATTTGATGATTGTAAACATTTAAATAAAGGTAGAGAACCAAAACAGTTTATTTTCATCATTATTTGTGAGGGGCTTGGGAGAGAACTGAAGGGGGGCCATGTTGAGTGTTCCTCATGGGGGGAATGGAAGGAAAAGGTTTGAGAAACACTGGGTTAGGACTAGTCAGGCGTAGCTGATTTGACCCATACTTACACATAGAAGCAAGGCCCGCCTCTCCTGACCTGACTGATAGTGATGGTTTTGTTATCTAATGTGATGTTGGACGGAATAAATGATCAGTTGTAAATATAGTTACAGTATAGAAAGTTACAGTAGTTACAATATACAGTAGAGTTACAGAGTTAGGAAAGTTCAGTTTATATCTACGTCACCAGCAAGCGATATAAGAGAGCACCTGTCACACTTGGTCGCCACAGTGTTATGTAACGCTTCAGATATTTCGGCCAGGATTCGACCCTCTGTCAGGGACACAGCAGCTCTCACCACCGTATTCGTACAGTGGGAAAACGTCTCACGAGGTGGCGCTAAGTTCCACGGGCTAAATGTTAGTTCATAGTTACTAGTGGCGGAGTGGTAATCTTCGAACCCTGAAACAATATATACGGTCGACATTACATTATTTTACCCTAACCCAAAAAAGTAAAAAAAAATAAAAATAGTAAAACAAAATATTTTTAGGAGTAACTTTACGTCAATTATAAGTTTCAGTAGATACTTCGTGTAGAGACAAGTTCCTCTTGACGGGCGCCAAGCTTCTTGGCCTCGAGGTGGCCAGAGCCGAGTGACGAGCCGGTGTGTGGTAGAACTGGTTCAGTCTGGCATAGTTTTTTAGTTTAACAAATTTATTGGCAAAGCTTGTAGTACAGTTTGCCTATTCTGAGTAATTCAGTCAGGTCTTGACACTGAGGGTGGTATCACTTCTCACTGCCACGCATAAATATCTGGTCTCAGTGGATCATCGTCACGAAATTTGACTAGATTTCTTGGCTTCGGACCAGCGAACGTCGATTCCGGCTTCAAGGGTAGAGTCTTTCAAGAGAGTCATCGTTCCGTGATCCCTTGCAGTGGAGTGTGCAACATCCGCCACAACCACCAGGACGCCACCGAGTGTGTCAGCCTTCACGGAGATCGAGCTAATTAGGAGCAGATTTCGCGAAGAGTAACGCGGAGGGTCCCTAGATGTTTTTATGTGGTGTCAATTAAAATACTTCCCTGTACGTGTGTTTGTCAAGGCCAGTCAGTGTTACTTGACGGCTGCTTCGCTGGAGAGTCAAAACGAGGATTTTTTTTATTGCGATTTATACAGCATTCGTTACCCGTTGCGTTGGATGAATTCGAGGAGACGTTGAACGAGGTCGTCTGTTAGGCTTTAAAATCATCTTATAATCTGTTGGTTGTATCTTACCGTCTTTATTCGGTACACAGGTAACACACAGGTAACTCAGTGGATTGTAACAGGTTTTGACAGGAATTCCAACACCTGGTCTGTGACTACTCCACCTTCATCAAGACAACATTACCGAGCATTATGAGTCATCACTACTACAAACACCACCACAAAACCTGCTGCTTAACCTGGGTTTTATTTTATTAGTATTAATATAGATGGCTAACATACACACGCGCGCACACACACACACACACACACACACACACAACCTAGCCTAATAATTATCTTACCGAGAAGTCTAATTTTACACAATCCTGAACCAACTCACGGGCTCGACTTAGCATTGCATATAAAAAAGTGACACGCGATCGTTTAAGAGAGAGAGTGAGTGAATTCTTCCCGGTAGTGACCTGAGATTGAATAAAATTCTTGGCACTGGTGAGTGTCGCCTGAGACGGTTGGCACTGAATAAGGGGTAGAGTATCTCATTTACATCCCCCTACCCCTCACCCCTTCCCCCACCACCATCCCATCCCTACTCTCTCCTTCCCCTACCCCCCCCCCCCCCAATCCAGCAAGGATATGTCTCTCGTCTCTCTGTGTTTTAACTGTTCCAATGTAAACAACAGTTGTGTCTCACCATTTTATTTATAATTGTTCCTTCTTACTATTTATCTATATATCCTTGTTCCTTTATTTATCATCTTACTTCCATCTCTTCTTTTCTCTCTTCATCGTTATTTTTCATTTTATCTATATATTTTTACCCTTCTTCTATTTTTATTTTCTCCTTCTCTTCACTTATCTCTATTTCTCTCTCCCTTTTATTTTTCTCTCTCCCTTTTATTTTTCTCTCTCTCATTTTGTCTTCCTTGACTACTGGCACCAAAGATCACACAAACATCACAGACAAGTTTACGAGACAAAGATTGAGGCAAAACAATAAACAACATTAATGTAACCTTTGTAATTACCAACATTAATGTAACCTTTGTAATTACCAACATTAATGTAACCTTTGTAATTACCAACATTAATGTAACCTTTGTAATTACCAACATTAATGTAACCTTTGTAATTACCAACATTAATGTAACCTTTGTAATTACCAACATTAATGTAACCTTTGTAATTACCAACATTAATGTAACCTTTGTAATTACCAATATTAATGTAACCTTTGTAATTACCAACATTAATGTAACCTTTGTAATTACCAACATTAATGTAACCTTTGTAATTACCAACATTAATGTAACCTTTGTAATTACCAACATTAATGTAACCTTTGTAATTACCAACATTGATGTAACCTTTGTAATTACCAACATTGATGTAACCATTGTAACTACCAACATTAATGTAACATTGGTAATTACCAACATTAATGTAACCTTTGTAATTACCAACATTAATGTAACCTTTGTAATTACCAACATTGATGTAGATTCTCTTTATTAATTTCCTATTGTCACTTATTTCTTTATAATCTACTTCAATTATCTTTATCTTTATTCTTTTCATTGAGTTTGTAAAATTGTGTTATTCAATATGGCCTGAAGGTTATACATAATATAACTATTAATTACGGTAAGATATATATTCATAATACGATGAGATAATATAGAAACTTAGGAATTAACTTATAAACTTATAAGGACAATTCTCGTTCATTTCCTCCTCCCTCTTTCCTTTCCTAGGTTTTCCCTTCTTCTCTCCCCCTCTTCTCTTCTCTCTCCATCCTCCTTTCCTCTCCCCTACAATTCCCTTTCCTTTCCCGTCCTCTTCCCTCTCCCCTGTCCACATCTCTTCTCTCTTCCTCCCCTCTCCTATCCTCCATTCTCTCTACTTTTCAAAAGCTTGTTGTGGTCTAGGCCAATGCCCCCCCCCCCACCACCACGTCTACTAATTAGATTTTCACCTGAAAAACTCTGGGATATTTTTCTTCATTTTTAATTAGGGGAGCGCGGGAGACATTACCCGCACCGCCACCTTCTCCTGGGATTCTTATCGTTACTCCTTTATTTATATGGGGGCATAATGGAGGCGCTCAGGTACTTTATAGTATTCGAAGTTTGCTGCACTAAGTGTGAGACGGACGCTTCCCAAGCTACTCAGCGCCACCATGGGTTTGAGCCCCACAAAGTGCCATATCATTATCATACCTTTAACATGTCTTACTCGCAGTTATTAGTCTATGTGTGTTGAGAGTAGCCAGAGGAAGTAGGAGAAGGAAGAGGAGGAAAAGGCAGAACGACGCTAAAGATAACAAATGATAAGAGACAGAAGAAAGAGAGAAGAATGGGTGTGAAGCGTTACTAATTATCCTTATTATCTCTCCTCCGTTACTCTCATACGTGTTATTATCACGTTATTATCCGTTCATTGTCTTTACTGTTCATTATCACTGATGCGCGAAGGGAGGGCGAGGCCATGTGATGATGATAGGGGATGGGAAGGGACAATGAGGAATAGGGGTGGAAAAGGGTAGAAGATGAAGACTGAATTGAGAAGATAAATATGAACAAAAAAAGAAACACAAGATGAATGGAAGAAATTGGAAGAACTAAGAGTAAGAAGATGAAAAGAAGAAGCAGAAAAAAAAGACGAATAAATCTGTAAAAACAAAGAGAAAAATGAAGAAAGACAGAGACAACAGGAAAAAAAACAAAAATAAAAATGAGAAACAACAAATATAAACGAAGAAAGAAGAAGAAGAACAAAAAAAGAGTACAACAGTATATACAAAGAAGAGAAATTAATCCTAATATAGTCATCTACACAATCTTCCGCCATCTTGTAATTTATCATGTCACGCTACGGGGACAAGGTACATCCTCCTCACCCCACATTACCTCCCCCCCCACACCTGATGCCCCCCACACCTCATTACCCCCACACCTGATGCCCCCACCCCTCATTACCCCCCACACCTGATGCCCCCACCCCTCATTACCCCCCACACCTGATGCCCCACCCCCCATTACCTCCCCCACTCCTGATGCCCCCACCCCCCATTACCTCCCCCCACACCTGATGCCCCCACCCCCCATTACCTCCCCCCACTCCTTCCTCTCCCCTGAAAGACTTCCTGCACTTTTCATTATAACAATGGTAGTTGGAGCTGGGGTGTGTGAAGTGTATTCCTTTATCTGGACACACACACACACACACACACACACACAGTCACCACACCACCAACGCCATCACTACTATCACCACCATCACCACCAACAATAACAACACCCTCAACAACAGTACCCACCCCAGTATGTTATATCAGCTCTAACCTTCACAAGTAACCTCGAGACGTCTGCATTCCCACTAAGATCCCTTTCACTGTCGTGCCTGAAGCTGCTTGCTTGCCTCTCATCTCCGCCTGCCCACCTGGCCTGAGGAGAGATGAGAAGACGATGCTCTCTCTCTCTCTCTCTCTCTCTCTCTCTCTCTCTCTCTCTCTCTCTCTCTCCAGGGAAGGTGGATAAAAATGAGGTTTAGAGGAATTGAAGGAAGAACGAATGAAAGCAATGAAAGGATGAGAGAGGGTAGAAAGATTACTTATATCAAGAATTTAAGAGGATGGTAATGAATGAACGTTTGGTGACATGAATAACTAAATAGTTTAAGGATGGGAGGATAGGAAGAAGAAAGAAAGAGGGAAGGAGGGAAGGAAGGAAAGGGGAGGGGAAGAGGAACGAAGAAGAGACACAAAGAAGATCCAACCCAAAATATCACTAATCTAACCCAAATTAATCATTAACTAATCCAACCCACAACCACTAATCCAACCACAACCATTAATCCAACCACAACCATTAATCCAACCCACAACCATTAATCCACCCCACACAACCACTAATCCAACCCCCATCATTAATCCAACCCACAACCATTAATCCAATCCACAACCATTAATCCACCCCACACAACCACTAATCCAACCACAACCATTAATCCAACCCACAACCATTAATCCAACCCACAACCATTAATCCAACTCCCATCATTAATCCAACCCCCACACAACCACTAATCCACACACAGAAAACGGGATGGTGAAACTAGAGCGTAAACTTATATATATTATTCTACAACAGTTTTCCATTTGGGTTTAGAGTTACGAGGGAAGGTCTCAGACTCTATTCATTGTCTTACTCGATAAAAAAAGGTAAATTGTTACTCCGGTATATATCACCTGCTCTCCCTCTCTCTCTGTTCCTCCCTCATAATGTAACTCTTTGTTATTTTTTGTCCTTAATTAACATTTTGGTTTATACATGTATATTTATATAAACGATTTATATATTTTTATGTAGAATATATTTAAATTTTTACACGACCATTGGAGAAAAAATATATATATAATCATTAAAAATTAGAGCATTCTTTTCCCTTTGTTATTTTTTTTTTATCAAACTCCTTAATCTATCAGTAGCAAGTAAACGAATTTTTTTTTTTTTTTTGTATACATAAATTTAGTGAATCCTCTATAAAAGGTTCAAGGTAAAGGCGTAAGTTATGTGAGATTTATTTGAGGGGAATTTTATTTTATTTTTTGCTTACGTATCTCCTTCCATTCTTTTATTTCCGTTTTCTACAGGAAGAAGTTTGACAAATTTGCCTGAGGTTATTCACTCGTTATATTTCTTTATTGATACGATTATTTATTTTTTCTAAGTCTTCCTCAGTCTTGTAGATAGACAGGAAGAAAGATAAAAAAAGATAAACAGATAGAATAAGAGAAAAATACGAGTAGATATAGAAATAAATGAATAAACCAGAGACAAACAAACATCCGTGTCAGCGTGTGGTGGCTCCCATACGCTCGTCACTACGTCAGAGGAGAGGTAGGGGAGATATAGAGAGGGGGTGAGAGGTAGCAGGGGAGAGGATGAGTGGGAGTACTGGTGGGGGGTAGGAAGGGAGGGGAGCTCATGACAGGGTGGAGGGGGGGATGGAGGGGTGTACATGACTGTGTGTATGAGTCACAGTGGGTGTAGTAGCCTGGTGACTCACACACACTAGGCCTAGAACCTTGAGTACAGAGACAGGTTAAAGCATCTTACTTTGCACACCCTCGAGAGACGTAGAGTGAGGGGCGATAAGATAAGAGGTGTATAAATGGAAGTCAGGGCTAAACAAAGGGGACATTACAAAGGTACTCGAACTATCCAACCAGGAGCGAACTCGTAACAATGGTTTTAAATTAGACAAATTTAGATTTAGGCGCGAAATAGGTAAACACTGGTTTGGAAACAGAGTAGTGGATGAATGCAACAAGTTACCAAATATCATCATTAACTCGAATACGCTGGATAGCTTCAAACATAGGTTGGATGGATATATGAGCAATAGGGGTTGGGTGTAAATGGGACTGCCCAGTATGGGCCAATAGACCCGCTGCAGTTTCCTCCATTCTTATGTTCACACACACACCGATAACACCTCCAGCTGCTCTGTGTACTGCCAAGAATGTTGTTTGGTAGCACGTAGGCTCTCTCTCTCTCTCTCTCTCTCTCTCTCTCTCTCTCTCTCTCTCTCTCTCCTGTGTATGTGTTTGTGTATGTTTGGGGTGAGAGGTTGCTAGTGTGTGTGTGTGTGTGTGTGTGTGTGTGTGTGTGTGTTTGTGTAGTACATATGCCTCCATCACATACCGTACATACAACACACGTACACAATATCTCTTACATTGGTATCTAACAGCAGCGAGATCCCCAAACAAATAAATAAATAAATAAATAAATATATATATATATATATATATATATATATATATATATATATATATATATATATATATATATATATATATATATATATATAAACAGCTCTCCATTACCTTACTCAAACCACAACATTTCTTTTAGGGTTTTTTCTTTATTCTCCTGGGACACAGAACCCATCACCCCCTCCCCCCTCCGGATACATATTGTGGGAGGGGGTGATGGGAGGGGAGGGGGGGAGGTCGTCCGACACACATTTGTTCGGGAGGTTAAAGTTTCATTTTTCGTCGGTGGACAGCAGGAGTGTCTTTGATCCTCTCTACGGGAAAATTCCTGACGAAGCTAGCGGCGGCGGCGGAGGAGTAGTAGGAGGAGGAGGTACTAAGCTGCCATTGAAAACAAAAAATCGGTACTTTTTTCTCAATCTATTTATCCATCTATCTGTCTATCGCATTCTCCTTTTTTATGTCTGTCTGTCTATCTATCTATCTATCTATCCATCTATCTATCTATCTATCTCTCTTTTTTCTCTCTGTCTCTCCTACCTGTGACGAGAAATCTCATCCACGAACGATATTTATAGACAGCGTTAACAGAGACGATTGTAAAACTAAACTAAACTAACCTAACCTAATCTAACATAAACCTAACCTAACCCAACCAACACCCCTCACCACTCACTCAAGGGAAAACACGAGAACACATGCTTGAGCGTTTAGGTCAAGGTGTGAAGTTGGAGGCTTTTCTTTTATCTCACACACACACACACTCACACACACACACACACACACACACACACACACACACACACAGCTAAGCAACATGAAGAGGTTCTACCATCACTGTATTTGTTTGTTATTTAATGATACTCAAGAAGAAGAACAACAACAAGTTAAAATTAGATAAATTTTAAAAGACTCTAATTTATTGATGGATCGACAAAAATATATTAATAAATAGAGGAATAAACATGAAAAAGACTCGTCAAAATATTCTTTGTAGATGAGCCTTTATGTGAGAAGATCCCTAACATTCTGACCTGACTAACTAGCGTGTAAATGCTCCCTGCCCAACAACCTAACCTAACCAACAAAAGAATATGTTTCCATATTCTTTTTTTTTCATTTCTAAATAATAATAAATAAAAAAATTCACCATAACTTTTTGACACATTTATTTTCTTTTTCAATAATAATCCCATTTAACCACAGATAGAAACTAAGGTTAGGTTAGGTGAGGTTAGGTTAGGTTAGGTTAGGTCAGGTCAGGTCAGGTCAGGTTAAGTTAGGTTAGGTCATCACTTTACAAGCCTTTATACTGATAAGACAAATAATTCTGAACGAAAGAAAAAAATTGACGAATGAATGAATAATTTCCTTTTAAAATCATCCGAGGAATTTAATTATATGCAGGTGTTGGGAGCGAGCGAGGGCGATGACTCTAATGTACCAGAGTACCAGAATATTCATAAGACCGTCAAGTAAAAGATTAAATAATAATGTTCGGTGCTGGTACTGTTACTGGCGACATGGGCCTGTAGATAGATGGCTGTGTAGGGGGGAGAGAGGGGGGAAGGGGAAGGGGGGGAAGGAAGGAGGGAAGGAGTCAACACATGGAGAAACACCCACTTATAAATTCCCATACATCCCAATATGAAATCCCCCCCCTCCCCCCCCATACACACACACACTTTTCTACACCCTCCGCTAGACATACTTTGTTTACCCTACTGCCACCTCCCCCATTATTCCACCGTTCTTTATCTCCTGCCTCATTATAAGCAAAAGAGGGTCAACCTACACCAGTTTTACCCAAGGTCCCCTGAAAGAAAAAATCGAAGCAGTTGAAAACGGAGGGAAAAAATAGCTAGAGCGAGGCCACGGAGACGAAATACCTTTGAGGCCTAGGATAAAGTTACTTGGTTGGTCTCTTTAATTGTATTCTTCATCCACGCTCCGACGGGATATTTCTACCGAGCAAGGAATGAGGAGCAGGAGGAGGAGGAGAACGTCGAAAAAAAAAAATGTGGTATTCGGGCGATATAGACGTTAAAACTGTTGTGGAAGGACAGACTTTTGTGAGATTGTGAAGAAGTGTTGTAAAGTTTTGGACGAGCGAGGGAAGGCTAGGGAGTAGATACTGTGTGTGTGTGTGTGTGTGTGTGTGTGAGTGTGTGTGAGTGTGTGTGTGTGTGTGTGTGTGAAAGTATAAACCACAAAAAATAACAATAACAACAAGACAACCCCCACAATTACCCTCCTCAACAACAACAACAACTTACACTGCCACAAATACTCAACACAACCACGAAAAACAAAATAATATTAGACACAAGTACACAAACACTCAACTCTTCACCAGGACACCTAAATATTTCACATTTCTTCGACAACAACATCAGCAGGAACCTCCATCAAGCTATCCACGTTTAGCTCCCCTGAACCTGACACAGCAAGGCTTCTAAGGTCACACAGCAAAGCTTCTAGAGAGGTCACATGGCCAAGGAACCTAAATATCCTTATCAAACACCTCACACACATACACACACACACACACACACACACACACTAAAAATCCCTGTAGGCTTGGATGAAAAGCCTTGGAATTGTAATATTATCGTGAGTCTGAGATTTTTGCCTGAGTTTGGATTTTTTCTTTCCGGATTGGAGGCGTGGTGGTGGGGGGGGGGAGAGGACGAGAAGAAGAAGGTGTAGGTGGAGGATGTGTGGGAGAGGAGGAGGAGGAGGAGGAGGTGTAGCTCGGGGGGGGGGAGAGGAAGAGAAGAAGAAGGTGTAGGTGGAGGATGTGTGAGAGAGGAGGAGGAGGAGGAGGTGTAGCTCGGGGGGGGGGGGGGAGGAAGAGAAGAAGAAGGTGTAGGTGGAGGATGTGTGGGAGAGGAGGAGGAGGAGGAGGAGGAGGTGTAGCTCGGGTGGGGGAGAGAGGAAGAGAAGAAGAAGGTGTAGGTGGAGGATGTGTGGGAGAGGAGGAGGAGGAGGAGGAGGAGGTGTAGCTCGGGTGGGGGAGAGAGGAAGAGAAGAAGAAGGTGTAGGTGGAGGATGTGTGGGAGAGGAGGAGGAGGAGGAGGAGGTGTAGCTCGGGGGGGGGGGGGGGGAGGTAGGTAAGGGGATTTATCAAAGGGTCTGGTTGAGTGCCTATGTGGGTCAGGTCGTCTTGGGTCGAGAATAGCAAAACGAAGGAGAGAGAGATCACCAGTTATAAAGGTTTAGGAAGGTGGTAGTATGGGGCCTCGTTGGGATGGATAGATAGATAGATAGATAGATAGATAGATAGATAGATAGAAAAAAGCCACATGAGGTAAGCAGAATGAAATAACAGAATGAAAACATAAACAATTGCAATGTTACTTATGTCAAGTACACCTCTCTCTCTCTCTCTCTCTCTCTCTCTCTCTCTCTCTCTCTCTCTCTCTCTCTTCTGCTTTCTTCCTCACTGCCTCTCTCAATACCGGCAGACCAATACCCCCCCCAAGCTCTAAAAATTCAGGTGGCCGCCCGACCCTAGTATTTCATTACCGCGACCCAGGACGTCCCGAGAACCCAGTGTTGGCGGATTCCTAAGACACCTACGGGTCTCGGCATACCTGGCAACCCGCCCCGCCCCGCTCCGCCCCGCCCTGGGTTCTCCTGACGGGATGGGGGTTGTGGGTTTTTTAAACAAGGATAGGTTCACATACACACGCATATATACACACACACACACACACACATGGGGGGAAAGGGCGGGGGTAAGGTCGCACCGTTTTAGAATTCTAACTGAAGTTCTTTCTCAATTTCTTTGTCCTCCTCCGGTTCTTCAGAGATTAAAGGTCGTGCAATGTCAGACGAGAACAAGATGACAACACGATTACCACCACAGACATACAGTACACACAAACTAACATACACCAGTGTTCACAAGGAGAGAGAGAGAGAGAGAGAGAGAGAGAGAGAGAGAGAGAGAGAGAGAGAGAGAGAGAGAGAGAGAGAGAGAGAGAGAGAGAGAGAGAGAGAGCACTATAAAACACATATCTCGAAGGATATTGCCGAGAAAAAAATTCCTGTTAATTTATAAGGTCAAAATAAAACCGCCATATACATTTTTTTTTCTGTGTGTGTGTGTGTGTGTGTGTGTGTGTGTGTGTGTGTGTGAGGTAATGTTTGTTTCTCTTAGTTTTTTCCCAAGTCTCCCACTTTAATTGCCTTTAGGACACACTACATCTAAGAGGTGGGAGGGTGGGGAGGAATTTTACCTTCTACCGTGGACGAAAAAGCTAGGAAATTGCTACCTACTTCCCTCAGGTCATATACGGAACCTTGCAAACATTGTCACTGTGTTACCCTGTGAGATAGATGGATGGATAGATAGATAGATAGATAGATAGATAGATAGATGAGAGATATACTATGTTACGTTGCAGACTCAGTAAAACACACACACACACACACACACACACACACACACACACACACACACACACACACACAGACAGATCAGCGTCTAGTTAAGAGAAATATCCCAGAGAATTTACACGTAAAACTCAGCAACAGTAACTTACTTACAAACATACATACATACATACATACATCTTCCCCCCAACTCTTTCATACCTAACAAGTTTCATCCCGTCCGCCTACAAAAATCTCTGAATTACTTTCCTTATAACTTGGTGGAAACGTTCGCCTGAGTGCTAAAGAAATATGCATATATATAAATACTTTTTCCCCTCGTTCCATGGTACTTCTCCCTTAAAACGTGTAAAGACAGCCTCACTGCAGAGTTGATGAACGAGTGGGTGTGTTTACGATCTGATAATATAATTTTTCGATAAGTTTTCTATATTATTTAACTCTTAGTTGGTTATATTACAGGTACAAAGTTAATAATCATTAGGTACTTATGATACACGTTTTAATAGTTTCGTCACACTAACTAAAATATACAACAATCAACAATACTATTTAAGTTGTTTTTTCTTTAGTCACAAAAACTCAATAAAAGGGTCAGGTCCCACCGAGACTCGAACTCGGATTGTTGGATTCAGAGTCCAAAGTGCTAACCATTACACCATGGGACCACCTTTTTGGGGATTACACACACACACACGCATAAATTCAGTCTTTGACCTTGTTTCTGTAAGCATCTTGTTTGAGGAATGTAGAGATGGACTGGTTAGGTTAGGTTAGGTTAGGTTAGGTTGTAACATCTGTAGCCTTTGGTTCCCTCCCTACCTCCCCCCCCCCTTCTCTGTTGTACTCTTATATAATTTCTGGTTCCCTCCCTTCCGCCCTCCCTCTTTACCTCGCTCCATCTCACCCTACCTCCCTCTCAACCTTCTTCCATCCCTCCCGCTCACCCTACCTCCCTCTCAACCTTCTTCCATCCCTCCCGCTCACTCTACCTCCCTCTCAACCTTCTTCCATCCCTCCCGCTCACCCTACCTCCCTCTCAACCTTCTTCCATCCCTCCCGCTCACCCTACCTCCCTCTCAACCTTCTTCCATCCCTCCCGCTCACCCTACCTCCCTCTCAACCTTCTTCCATCCCTCCCGCTCACCCTACCTCCCTCTCAACCTTCTTCCATCCCTCCTGCTCACCCTACCTCCCTCTCAACCTTCTTCCATCCCTCCCGCTCACCATACCTCCCTCTCAACCTTCTTCCATCCCTCCCGCTCACCATACCTCCCTCTCAACCTTCTTCCATCCCTCTCGCTCACCATACCTCCCTCTCAACCTTCTTCCATCCCTCCCGCTCACCATACCTCCCTCTCAACCTTCTTCCATCCCTCTCGCTCACCCCCCCCCCCCCAACCCTCTCTTCCTTCTACGCCGTTGACAATAAAGTTATTTAGCAAAATGGGATAATACAATTTAAATTCGCATCTTAATCAGGGTAACATAGAGGACAGAGAGCCGTATTTCACACAAACTTTACATATATATTACCCAGAATTATGCCAGGAGTCTCGTTTTCTCCAGCCAGTCGTAGAGAGAATTAATTGTCGTTTTTCTTTGTCGTATTAAGGGTCGTAGTCGCGGTGGTGGTGGTAGTAGTAGTAGTGCTCGTAGTAGTAGCAGTGGTCGTAGTAGTAGTAGTAGTAGTAGCAGTGGTCGTAGTAGTAGTAGTAGTAGTAGTAGCAGTAGTAGTAGAAGTAGTAGTAGATTGCTCTAAGGTACGGTAGGCTAGTAGAAAGTTTGCCCTCCCAATGCGTGTGTGGCTCTTCCTATGACGGCGATCACGCCATGGTGTGCAAGAAAGGGGGCTTCATATGCATAAGGCATGACGAAGTAAGGGATCTCACAGCAAATATGTTGAAGGAAATCTGTCATGATGTCAGGGTAGAACCGCTCCTCCTTCCATTGGACGGCGAGAATTACCAACATAGGACTTCAAACACCAATGACGCCTGTGTGGACTTCGGTGCTCGAGAATTCTGGACGCGGGGACAGCGAGCCTTCTTCGACATCAGGATTTTTGATCCCATGGCCGCATGTCATCGTAACCTAGCTCTCGATGCTGCATACAGGAAGAACGAGAACGACAAGATTAGGGCATACAGGGAGAGAATTCAGAACGTTGATCAAGGCTATTGGGGGAGGCTGGAGGCCAATTTAAAAAAAAAGTAGTAGTAGTAGTAGTCGTAATGGTGGTGGTGGTTCTGGTCGTCATCGTTGTAGTAATAGTCGTCATGATTTTAGTCGTAATCTTCATGGTCGTGGTCATAGTCGTCGTGGTAGTCGTGGCTATACTGAGGTTGGAAATTTTTCTTTTTTGTTCAATGTTTTCATTTTTTCGTCAATTCTGATACAGAGTGAGCGTTCTTAAACAAATTCTCAGCAGGAAGGGACCATTCTTTCTTCTCAGCAGGAAGGAGGCGTTCTTAAACAAATTCTCAGCAGGAAGGAGGTGTTCTTAAACAAATTCTGAGCAGGGAGGGACCATTCTTACTTCTCAGCAGGAAGGAGGCGTTCTTAAAAAAATTCTCAGCAGGAAGGAGGTGTTCTTAAACAAATTCTGAGCAGGGAGGGACCATTCTTACTTCACAGCAGGAAGGAGACGTTCTTAAACAAATTCTCAGCAGGAAGGAGGTGTTCTTAAACAAATTCTGAGCAGGGAGGGACCATTCTTACTTCACAGCAGGAAGGAGACGTTCTTAAACAAATTCTCAGCAGGGAGGGACCATTCTTAAACAAATTCTGAGCAGGGAGGGACCATTCTTACTTCTCAGCAGGGAGGTACCATTCTTAAACACATTCTCAGCAGGAAGGGACCATTCTTAAACAAATTCTCAGCAGGGAGGGACCATTCTTACTTCACAGCAGGAAGGAGACGTTCTTAAACAAATTCTCAGCAGGAAGGAGGTGTTCTTAAACAAATTCTGAGCAGGGAGGGACCATTCTTACTTCACAGCAGGAAGGAGACGTTCTTAAACAAATTCTCAGCCGGGAGGGGCCATTCTTAAACAAATTCTCAGCAGGGAGGGACCATTCTTAAACAAATTCTCAGCAGGGAGGGACATTCTTAAACAAATTCTCAGCAGGAAGGAGGTGTTCTTAAA
Source organism: Homarus gammarus (assembly GCA_958450375.1). Classification (NCBI taxonomy): domain Eukaryota; kingdom Metazoa; phylum Arthropoda; class Malacostraca; order Decapoda; family Nephropidae; genus Homarus; species Homarus gammarus. Next base: position 1,274,356 of record CAUDMG010001226.1, on the reverse strand, counting down.
TAAATTCTCAGCAGGGAGGGGCCATTCTTAAACAAATTCTCAGCAGGGAGGGGCCATTCTTAAACAAATTCTCAGCAGGAAGGAGGTGTTCTTAAACAAATTCTCAGCAGGGAGGGGCCATTCTTAAACAAATTCTCAGCAGGGAGGGCCATTCTTAAACAAATTCTCAGCAGGAAGGAGGTGTTCTTAAACAAATTCTCAGCAGGGAGAGGCCATTCTTAAACAAATTCTCAGCCGGGAGGGACCATTCTCAAGTAGATTCTCAGCAGGGAGGGACCATTCTCAAACAAATTCTCAGCAGGGAGGGACTATTTTTACTTTTCAGCAGGAAGGAGGCGTTCACACTCTCCTGCTTTAAAGAATGAGAACTCGTTTACCTAGTTTATGAGAGCATATAATGGAACAACGTGTATAGTATGTATGTCTCCGGCAGTGTTGTGTGTATACCAAGTCACTTGTATCATCCTCCTCTCTTGGGCGCTGTACGAGAGAGAGAGAGAGAGAGAGAGAGAGAGAGAGAGAGAGAGAGAGAGAGAGAGAGAGAGAGAGAGAAGAACCTTGATCACTTCTCCACCCTCTCCCTTCCACTTAAGCCACCCCTACTGTCATCACTTGTTACTCTCTCTCTCTCTCTCTCTCTCTACTCATCCTTATCTCTCTCTCCCCATTTTCATCATTTATTTTCTTATCTCTCATCTCTTTCAATTCTTGCCAATGTCCCCTTTACTATCTCCTCTATCTCTCTCTCTCTCTCTCTCTCTCTCTCTCTCTCTCTCTCTCTCTCTCTCTCTCTCTCTCCTTTCTTCGTCGTTGCCTTTCTCCCCTTTCAGTTTCCCCTCTTTCCGTTCTCGCCTTTATCTCTTCCAATTTCCCCTCTTTCCCTCCCCTTCCTTTTCCAACACTGCATCTCCCTCTTCTCTTCCCTCTACCTTCTTTCTCCTCTCTGCACCGTCTCTCTCTCTCTCCTCTTTCTCCCGTCATCTCTTCTCTTTCTTAATTATTTGTATCTATCTCTTCTTCGAACATCATTCTAACCTCTTCTTTCACATTTTACCTTCGACGTGACTTTCAATTCTCCATTCCCTCTTTTCTCTCAACCTTTATCAACGTTCTTCCTTTCACTATACCCTTCAATTCTCCCCTCTTCCTTCCCTCATTTTCAACTCTCTTTTTCTATACCATCCACCCCTTCCAGCTCTCTCTCCCTCTAACCCCCACCCTCTCCCTCACTCTCCCTCTACACCCCCCCCCTCCCTCACTCGCCCTCTACCCCACCCTCTCCCTCACTCTCCCTCCCTCTCCCTCCCAGACACTCGATAATACCTCCTAAAACTCTCACTTCTGATAACAAACTTTGAAGAAGCCTCGTTTGCTATGCACGGAAAAACAAGCAATAAAACTTTCTTTTATCTCCCTTCTCCCCTCTCCCCTCCCCTCTCTCTTATCCTCCATTCTTTCCTCTTACCCTCCCTCCTTCCTTCCCCCTTAGTCTCCCTCCCTGTTTCCTTTCCTACCTTCCTCTCTCTCCCCTCTTTCCTCCCTCCCTTAGATATCTTGTTTTTTCTTCTTCTCTAGTCTCTTTCTAATCTCTTCGGACGCCTCCCTCAAATTATTCCCTTTTCTCCTTCCCTCTAATCTTTCTTATTCTTTCTTACTTTTCCCTTATTCTCCTTTCATCATTTCATATAATCTCTCTTCCTCCTTCCACCACACATCCATATCCTCGCTCCCTCTTCCTACCCTTACTCGCTCTACCACCCTGCCTCCCTTCATTCTACCCTCCCTCTCTCTACCCCCCACCCCTCTCTCTCTCTCTCTCTCTACTGGAATGGCTACTCTCACTTTCCACATAAAAAGAATTTGGCACAATTATTATCACTATTTTCTCTCCTCCTCCTCACTTGAATACCACTAAGCACCCTCACCCTTCCTCTCCCTTTCCTCTTCTTTATTCTCTCTTATCCATGTTTCTATTGTAACTCTCTCTCTCACTCTCTCTCTCTCTCTCTCTCCTTTTCTGCTGGAAATATATAAATAAAATAAAATAAACGAAAAGTCACTTTGGTTGCGGTTTAGCCAAAATATCAGCTTGAGAGACGTTGCCAGGAACACACACACACACACACACACACACACACACACACAGGGAGGAGGAGGAGGAGACACACTCATCCTCAGACAAGAACTATTACTCCCAGTCGAAAGTTAATCCAACAAGAACGCACACGACGCGTTGTTCATCTATCCTTATCACAAGAGGGGGGTAAGAAATAGGGGGCGAGGGAAGAAAAAATGGGGGGGGGGGGGGTTACGGTCATCTATATATCCCCAACTCAGGTGAAATAGTTACGAAAATAGGCTGGCAGACAGAGTATCCTATTTAGCATATGATTCTTATCGTTCTATTATATATTAAGTCTTGAACCAGATTATCAAATTTTAGTAAGTCAATTTTCTTTACCAAACTGAAGATTTAAAGAATGCAGTTTGTTGTGGTAATCTTAATACAGTTTATACTATGACCTGGAAAGATTAAATTAGGTTAGGTTAGGTTAAGTTAGATTAGGTCAGGTTAGATTAATCTAGTCAAAGTTAGGTTTGGTTAGGTTAAGTCTGGTTAGGTTAGGTTAGTTAAGTTTGGTTAGATTAAGTTAGGTTAGGTTAAGTCTGCTTAGGTTAGTTAAGTTTGGTTAGATTAGGTTAGGTCAGGTTAGGTTAGGTTAGGTTAGGTCAGGTTAGGTTAGATTAATTTACGTCAAGTTGGATTTGGTTAGGTTAAGTTAGGTCAGGTTAGGTTAGGTTAGGTTAGATTAGGTTAGGTTAGGTTAGATTAATTTACGTCAAGTTAGGTTTGGTTAGGTTAAGTTAGGTCAGGTTTGGTTAGATTAATTTACGTCAAGTTAGGTTTGGTTAGGTTAAGTCAGGTTATGTTGCTGATAGACTACTTAGGTTAAGTTGATTAAGTTAAGTCGTCTCTTAATGGCCTGTACATCATCTATCCGTAACCTAAGTACAAATATCTCCTTTCTAAACAGCTACGAGACATAGATAGATTCTCAGAGGTCAGTAAGTTAAATAAAATAAAAAATCTCGTAACTGAGGACAAGAGAACGAACGTAACAATCACTCTTAAGTTACGACACAATAATGGCCATTAGATGTCACATAACGTTTCTACCATAAGCACACTGGACACTATATATTGTTGCCTGATCCTACTGAGAGAGAGAGAGAGAGAGAGAGAGAGAGAGAGAGAGAGAGAGAGAGAGAGAGAGAGAGAGAGAGAGGGATGGATGGATGGATGGATGGAAACACACACACACACACACACACACACACACAAACACACACACACACTTTAACGCCGTACGAACATTTGAGATTACGTGGGGGTCTCTGATATACCCCTATTTGTCCCTCCCCAAAGGTCAATTTGTATCTGTTTGGGATGACAATGTTCCGAGGTGGGACACACACACACACACACACACACACACACACACACACACACACACACACAGGGGGAGAGGAGAGAACTTGGTGGCCAAACGGAGTCCTATTCATTCATTGTTAAGAAGGGTTTGAGGGCAGAAAAGGGGGGGGGGGGGCGTTGGTTTTTACCCTCACATCCTGTTGTATTTACTTTTTCTTCCAGTCTTCTCCTTTTCTTCTTCTTGTTCGTCTTGTTCTTCTTCTTTTCCTTGTTCTTGTTGTTGTTCTTCTTTTGCAGTTGTAGTCGTCTTTTAGGACATTTTTTGTTGTTGTTGCTGTTGTTTCTTCTGCTTGAATGGCTCTCTCTCTCTCTCTCTCTCTCTCTCTCTCTCTCTCTTCATATCATTGTTCTATTTTTACCACTATATTATTTTTCACCCTTTAACACTATCAATCGTATTACTTCCTCAATATTAAACACACACATTACTAGTTCATAATATATCCACAAGTAGACTATCACGATCCCAAATTATCCCACTAACACCAAACGACGAAACAAGAGAATAAAGAATAGTTTCCCCTCAGATGTAAACACAATGATCAAGTCTTATGTCACTCCCGGTTGGATTTTCTTCACCTCTTTCATCATCATCATCATCATCATCATCATCATCATACACCTTTCCTTGCATCCACACTCAACAATGAAGTCATTTAAATGCTAATTCATTCTTAAGGATATATCTTTTTTCCTTATGTACGGCCAACCTATCTACCGAGAAGCTAATGAATCTTATTTCTCACTTCAGAAAAAAATGGTTATGGAGAGCGAGGCCAGGCCAGGGAGGCTGAAAGAATTATGATTTTCACGGCCTAGGATGTGAGGCGTCCTGAGAGGCGGCTTTGGAGGAGGTGGTGTGTGGGGGAGGGGGTTGTGTGGGAGGGAGGTGGTGTGTGGGGGGGAGGTGGTGTGGGGGGGGGGAGGTGGTTGTGTGGGAGGGAGGTGGTGTGGGGGGGGGGGGGGGAGGTGGTGTGGGGGGGGAGGTGGTGTGGGGGGGGAGGTGGTGTGTGGGGGGAGGTGGTGTGTGGGGGGGAGGTGGTGTGTGGGAGGAGGTGGTGTGTGTGGGGGAGGTGGTGTGTGGGAGGAGGTGGTTGTGTGAGGGGGAGGCGGTGTGTGGGGGGAGGTAGTTGTGTGGGGGGGAGGTGGTGTGGGGGGGGAGGTGGTGTGTGGGAGGAGGTGGTGTGTGTGGGGGAGGTGGTGTGTGGGGGGAGGTGGTGTGTGGGGGGAGGTGGTGTGTGGGGGAGGTTATGACACTGGTAGAAAAGGATAAACAGAGGACAGATGAAAGTGAAGGAAAGACGAGATGTAAGATAAAATAGATGACAAACTAACTGTGTGTATGTGAGAGAGAGAGAGAGAGAGAGAGAGAGAGAGAGAGAGAGAGAGAGAGAGAGAGAGAGAGAGAGAGAGAGAGAGAGACCAACACAGATGAAGGCACAACAACACACACTAACGTAACATACAAAATTTCATCTTGTATTCACTTACATCATAACACACAGACATACAGCAACTTATAGTGTGCCGGTATATAATATAGTCATCCTGAATATATGGCCCAAACTACCATATATAGTTAACTAACCCGATATATGCCAACACAAAAAATATCTTCATTCAGAGCCAATTATATGCCCCAATGAATCCTGGAAACACGTAGAAAAACAAATAAATAGCGTATAAATATGACCCATTCAGTGAAATTTATATTCAATTATCAAAAGGGTATTTATAGGTCATATTTACATACGTGGTAACAATTAGCTCTATCAAATAACCTTGTTAATTTGTAGCGACAGCCAACATAAAGGGGTAATGACTGTGTGGGTCGGGTACTAATTGCCAGTGAGTCATTATATGCCAGTAATGACCCGGGTAATATACTTATATTTATAAGCTGTTGATACACTATTTATACTCGTACTATTTTCACTAAGGTCTGCCCTGTTAAATTATTCATGTATGTATGTAACTCGTGTGTAATGACTTGATTGTTCAATATGTATACACAAGTAAGGACCTGAGCTTCCTTCACACACACACACACACACACACACACACACACACACACACACACACACACACAGACACACACACACACACACACACACACACACACACACACACACTATCCTGCCAACAGGCTCATTTCGACTCATTCCTCCAGAGTCAATTCCTTTACCCAAACTTACTATTTACTTTATTATCTTTTCTAATGTCTCTACTTACTCGTGATACTTACTCCTCTGTCTCTCCTTCACCAAAAGTAAGATAAAAACAGGTAATAATACACCTGAAGACGTTGCGATAAAGGTGTTCCCTTAATCAACAGCAGGTGAGGTAGGTGTCAGTACAGAGTGTCGCCTGTATAAACTTCCTTCCCTCACGTATAATTTTATCCGTAACGTATACCTTGACACCCCCCCCCCCTCCCCTACGTCTCCTCCGTCGGTAACTCTTGAAGGCTTGAAGGTGTAACGAAAACTTTGAGAGTCAGGGGTCCCGTGGGAAATAAGTGACTCAAGTAGTAGGAGGAGGACCAACGTCACACTAATTTAAACACACACACACACACATACACACGCACACACACACACACACACACACACATATAGGCTAACTAGCTCACCCTTGAAGTTGGACATTAACTCAGTGGATCTGTGTGCTGATGACAAAGATTTCAGGGGAACGTGTCTACTCTCTCTCTCTCTCTCTCTCTCTCTCTCTCATCTCGGGGTATGTTGCTTTGCTGATGACGATAATTGAAGACTTTAATGTCACTTTCCCTCTATTTCCTTCCTTTCTCCTTTTCTTACTTCCTCTCTCATATGTTCAGGCAGAAAAGATGAGAGAGAGAGAGAGAGAGAGAGACTCAGTAACCAGTTATTACTATATATCCTCTCCCTCTTTCTCTACTCCCCCCTCTTCTCTTCTCTCCCTTCTCTGTGCCTTCATCCCCTCTCCTCCCTCACTTCTTGGAATGTGAAGGGAAGTTACTTAATGAGTTGAGGAGGATATTGACCTGCTAATGACGATGGTCGGAGCAAGATTACCATACCATCATCATCTTTCCCTTCTCCTCTCCTCTCCTCTCCTCATTAGGGTGCGTTAGAAAATCGTTCAGTAAGGCGATGGTTAAGCTCTTCTGATAATAATGACAATGACGATAATAATAATGATAATAATACCAATACAAACATAGACAAGCTTTCTTAATACCACACCATCACTAACAAGACGACCCACACACGGAAAAATATAACTCTCAGATTAATAAGAGACCCACAGGTTAATGACTCACACCTTCCAGTTACACCTGTCGCCTAAGGTCGTCTTACACACAAGAGCGTGACACGTTAATGACTGTATTTGGCGTCCTATTATCCTGGCTTACTCGATGACGTAAAATACCCGAACTTGTGTGTCTCGTGTGTGTGTGTGTGTGTGTGTGTGTGTGTGTGTGTGTGTGTGTGTGAGGGAAAATAATGCCAAATTTTGTTTGATGACACACCTCCGTACACACACACACACACACACACACACACACACACACACACACACACACACACACCTGAGTTTTACCTGTAAATCTCAAATGACCTCAAATAGTTATATATTAAAAATCCTTTCACCACTTAAACGAAACCAGGACACACACACACACACACACACACACACACACACACACACACACACACACACACCCTTCCTTCCTTTGTATTTGCACACGCGACGTATATAAAAAAAAAAAGTGAATTAGTACACACTGTAAAAATGGTAGTAAGAGTGATGAACCTTCCCATGTAACTGAGATACCACGGTAACATAGAGGTTGTTTGGTAATTGAGGAGATATCGACCGTATCTTACCTTCAGTTATACACACTCGCAAGACGGACCCACAGATAAATGGCGAATTAAGACACGTACATTAAGATAAAAGGAATACAGATGCTTTTTGTGACTGTGATCTAATACTGACGGAAGGGACACATGGGGGGGGGGGGGGACAGAGGACACAGGTGGTGGTGACGGTGTGGGGATAGTGGTGGTGATAGTGGTGGTGAAGGTGGTGATAGTGGTGGTATGGGTGACGGGGGTGAGCGTGATGGTGACTGTGGTGAAGTAGGATTGTGGTTATGGAGGTAGGTAACGTGATAGGTGAGGCCCTCAAGGTGTTTAACCGTGGCTCTGTTCCTCCTGTGGTTTACAAGTACAGGAATAAGCTCTCGGGATCTTCTGTGTGTACATCAAACACTCATTGCTTCTCACTTTTCAACCAATGAGGAATTTTAATTTTGTTATCATGTATTACTCAGCTTCAACAACTTAAATCTTTCATCTTGTATCCTATTGTAAATAAACTAGTAACTAAAAGTATAATATTTACAAAGATACATATTTTGGGGGGCATTTTTTTCTGAACCAGAATATATTAACTGGATATGTTATTATACTAAAAAGAAAAGTACTTGATTTTGATGAATGAATTAGCGGAGGTGTAGGTGAGAGGGCGAGCGAGCACACCTGAGGCGACGGTAATACAACACCCACCTTCATCATCAACTGGGTGGACAGGCATCTCACCTGTCCTTTGTGGTAGAAGCAGGTAACTTATACATAATGTCCCACTGTCCTTGCTAACTGGTACAAAAAATAGAGAGAAAGATGAAAGAAAAAAGAGAAAAAAGGGAAAAGAAAAAAGAAAAAAAAGAGAAGAGAGAGAGAGAGAGAGAAAGGGGAGGGGGGAGGGGGTATAGTTAGCAGCTCCTCATCACCGCAACAAGTCCTCCCTCTTAGCCATCACTGCGCACAACACCACCACCACCACCAGCTAACCACTACCACCACCACCAAGGTCTTCACCACCACCACCAAGGTCTTCACCACCACCACCATCACTTCCTCCACCAACACGACTGTCAGAGGTTAGGTTTGTAAGTACTAATACCAAATATGTCAACCACTATTACCACCATCAATTACCACCCACCAATAACAACTTCTATCACCACCATTAACCACTATCACCACCACCAACCAACCACTGTCACCACCATCAACCACTATCACCACCACCAACCAAACCACTATCACCACCATCAACCACTATCACCACCACCAACCAACCACTATCACCACCATCAACCACTATCACCAACAACAACCACTATCACCACCATCAACCACCACCACCACTATCATCCTTCCATTAGCTATCATACTACCACCATTACTACCGTTAATACCGTCACAACAACCACAACCCGCCCAACTAACAATAACATAATTAATACCTACTACCCCCCCCCCCCCCCGTTAGCTACAAGTACTACCACCATCATCTATCACTACCCTAATACTACAACCACACCACCACCACCACCACCATCCACCACAACATTGCCACGTTACCATTACCACACCATCGTCAACACTACACACCCCTTCACACCATCACCAATACATTCCCACTACTCCACCCCCACCACCCCCACACCCCCACCTACACACCCCTACACCCCCCCCCTCCCTATACACAGGCTGGGAAACACTAACCATGAAACAAGGACTACGATCACCACCTCCCAGGAATCCCAACTAATGAAGAGAAATTCGAGCCGTTACACCACAATTAATTCCTTGTTTCATCACATTTCAATCTGGTTTATTTATCTGGTTTTGATCCTAGTGATGGATGAGGCTTAGAGACGACGATTATTTAACGATGTTCTATGGTGTTTAAGATGCAAGTAGACGTAAACATGAAGAAGTTTATTATATCGGGGTTGTATTGCATTACCACGACAGAAACGCGGGAGAGATTTCTTCTTTAAGTTTTATTTTAATCCATCTAAAATACTACAACTATATTCAACACTTCTTTAACTATGTATTCAATAAGTTCAACGATCCTGAAGTTTTATAGGGGAAAAAAAATACTACAGTTCCAAGATACAATTCGCAATAACCGACCTCGATAAGATGATCCAATTCGAATTATTGAAGAAAAGTTGAGTAAATCGAACACAACAACTGTATCCAGACGTCCTGAAAATGAGTTGGTTTGTTTGTATCACTTAATTCGTAAAGTATATTTCGAGATGGAACTTCAGATTAATGGTGATTCCGGTTAAAGAACAACAACAAAAACAACGAGAGGAAGAAGAAGAAGAAGAAGAAGAAGAAGAAGAAGAATAAGAAGGAGGAGGAGGTCTATGGAGAAGAAGCTGTAATATGGCCACAGTGAACTCGGGTTTAACTGTACGTGACTGATGACAATAAATTCTCACATAATGATAAACGACCGGGTAACTGTAGTCTTCTGGAACACTGGAGCCTATTGGAACCCTGGTGCCTTACGAAACACTGGAGCCTTATGGAACATTAGTGCTTATTGGAACACTGGAGCCTATTGGAACACTGGAACTTTATGGAACACTGGAGCCTACTGGAATACTGGAGCCTTATGAAACACTGGAGCCTAATTAGAATACTGGAGCCTATGGAAATACTGTAGCGTCCATACACCACCCAGCTGAGAGAGAGAGAGAGAGAGAGAGAGAGAGAGAGAGAGAGAGAGAGAGAGACGGTAAGGCCGCTGCTCCTCACTACCACAGCTTCCCAGTGTTCATCACCGCTGCTCCTCACTACCACAGCTTCCCAGTGTTCATCACCGCTGCTCCTCACTACCACAGCTTCCCAGTGTTCATCACCATGTTGAGTGTGTTGGTGACCCGCCAGGCTGGCTCCTACCCGCAGTGTATCAGACCAGTTCCCACGCTATGGTGATAATGGTGAGAATGATTGGAAGAAGATGATGATAATTGATGATAATGATGATGATGATAATGATAAACCCTTCAGGATTCAAAAGGCTAAGTGTGAAACTACATCCAATCCCGACCTTTATCTCAAACACAACACAGAGTAAATGTCCCATCAGTGTAATGTAAACAGGGTGGTCTACTCTCACCCTCTACACCCCTGGTTAACCTACCATGAGAATTTGGTGCTTGGGGTTGAGTAATGAGTTCTCATCTGTATTGATTGACTCGAAAAAGTTGACGGCGGTGAATGTCTGTCTGTTTGTCTGTCTGTCTGTCTGTCTGTCTGTCTGTTGTGTGTGTCTCTCTCTCTCTCTCTGTCTTTCTGTCTGTCTCCATCTAAACCACCCAAATCCCCCCACCCTATCTAACCACAACTACCGCAATCACCACCACTAAAACCACTATAACTCACCCCTACCACGCAACAACAACATATCATTTGCAGGGGGGGGGGGAGAGGGAGGGGCAGTGGAAGGTGGATGGGGGAGGTGCAGAGGGTTGGTGGAAGGAGGGTGGAGGAGGGGGTGGAGGAGGAGGGGGTGGAGGAGTAGGGGCCGTGGAGGAGAAGGAGGTGGTGGAAGGGGGTGGAAGAGGGAGGTGGAAGAAGGATTGGAAGAGGGAGGGTGGAGGAATAGAGGTGTGTGTGGGAAAGCCTACCTGACCGTGAAGGTGGAAAACTGTCTGTGACGTCTTCCTATACTTATTGTTTCACTGAAGTTCCACCACACCACCTTTACCTTCCCCCTCCTCCTCCCTTTCCCCTTCCCCTTCCCACCCCCTTTCCCTTCCCCAAATCCTCACCCTCTCCTAACTTACCATATTATAAGTATTTATTTTTTACTACAATTTACTTCTTAATGGAGACTTTTAGGAAGTAAATGACTATATTATTATTATTTTTTTCCGTTTTTATAGATCATGGCAGCTATAGAGAGGATATATAACAATGGTTCATGATAACGGGGTTGTTCTCTATAACCCCCTCAAATATCTCTCTCTCTCTCTCTCTCTCTCTCTCTCTCTCTCTCTCTCTGTGTTCGTCAAGCTGGATCGAGAGAATAAAAAAAAAATATAAAAGAATAACAAAACAATCAAATCAAAAACTATAACAAGAATCTTTAGTTCAAATTCAATCATGATCTATTTAAACGATACTTTCTTTCATCTCAATTTATATCATATATTTTCATCACGTTCAAATATCTTAAAAAAAAAAAAAGACAACAATCAAAATGAACTAAAAAATTAAGTACCACTCACATGATCGCTCTAAGACGACCTGTTCGAGCGATATATTTTTTTTCTTAACTCACCCTTTTGTCAAGTTCAATGTCCTCAGAACCTTGACGGGGGTGTGGGGGTGGGGGAGGGTGGTGGGGGTGGGGGAGAGTGGTGGGGGTGAGGGGAGTGAGGGTTGAATCAGATCTACTGTACGATAAATAATAAAAACTATACTGTATGGTACCGTCTAAACCGAGTGTGGATTATCACTTGGCATATCCGACTGAACCAACCAGACCGTGACGCAGGCTGGGGGAAGTCCTGTGCTAGTTGACGAAGGTTATATGTTGTGTCAATATTTGAGTTTAATCTGAAGGCTTCCGTAAGACGAGGACTTCCCTATAACGAGGACTTCCTTAAAATGGGACTTCCTTAAAACAAGACGAGTACTTCCCTAAGGCGGGGATTTCCTTAAAACCAGGACTTCCTAATATCTACAGTAGGTCTTTCCTACAACAAGGATTTCCCTATAACGAGAACTTCCTTAAATGGGACTTCCTTAAAACAAGACGAGTACTTCCCTAAGGCGGGGATTTCCTTAAAACCAGGACTTCCTAATATCTAGGTCTTTCCTACAACGAGGATTTCCCTATAACGAAAACTTCCGTAAAGCGAGGCAAGGACTCCCCCTAAGAGGAGCCGAAGGTCGATCGCTTGCCTCTGTTACAGTATCTGAACTTCTCTGTCATATGATATAATGAGGTAAATCAGTGCCAATTCTCATGTGTTTTTTATATTAGTTCTTTCAAGTATAGATGAAAAGATGTACCTATGTTTCTGTTTGGCAGTGAATTATTATTATTATTATTATTATTATTATTATTATTATTATTATTATTATTTCTATTACTACTATTATTTATATTATTATCATCACCTTCAGCACTGTCAACATTATCATAGCAGGATAAAGTTAAGTTAATTTCGTTTAGAAGATGAGAATGACGGAAGCAGAGGGGCAGTCACCTTACGTCTGGCGGAGCGTGACACCCGCCAGTATATTACAGGTAAATACTAAACGCCAGGTAACCGGTGATTATCGAAACCCTTGAGTCACATTGAGCTTGTCTGGCAGAGTGGGCCAGAAATGTGTCATGTGTGGAGGTGAAGGAGTGAGGTAGGGGAGAAGAGGTGAGGGAGGAAGTGAAAGACGGAAAGGAAAGGGAAGGGTAGGGAGGAAGGGTGAGAGGTAGGAGAAAAAGAGGTCTGGGACGAAGGGAGAGGTGGGAGAGAGGAGTAGGAAGTAAGGGAGTAATAGGGGGGAATTAAGGGAGGGAAGTAAGGAAAAAAGGGAGAATAAAACACTTAAACACAAACAACAAACACAATCAAAACAAATAAAATCGAGAGAACCAGAGTTAAGTATCACAGCAACCTTAACTTCCTCCCGTCCGTCACGCCGTCGCCACAACTTCACAGTCCTCCGCCATCACCGTTCCACTTCAAAAATCTCACCCTAAGCTCAAGCTATACTGCCTCTTAAGTGGTAGCCAGTGTGAGGAGCAACAGCTTTACACACAGGTATTACTGAGGGAGCGACACAGTGCTATTACCTCACATAAGGAGCTATGTACGAGCCAAATCTACTGAGAGAGTAGACACAGCAGGGGCTCTACTTCTCCTCCTCCCCCTGGTAGCTTTAGTATATGGGTATACCGGACATACTCTCTCCTAAGCCTTATATATGGGTATGTCAAGGGTCCATATTTTCTTGATATGTGAATATATTGGGACCCCCCCCCCCCCTCTCCTCTCTCCCCTTCTCTGCCATACGCCAAGGCCTGACATATAAACACGAGAAAAATAAGGTGGTCTTATTTTCCGTCACCAGAACGCCATATGTGTTGGGTTGGCACAATATATTCTTATAATGGTGTATCATAACAGTATACATTGGCACTTGGCACTATACCCTGATACCAGACCTTGCCACTGTACCCGGACACTATATCCTAAATGTAGTAATAATAATAATAATAATAATAATAATAATAATAATAATAATAATAATAATACGGTAGCAACATCAACAGACCAACAATTACCACAAAACATAATAATTCAAGACGTGATCCACTGCCCATTGACACCCTCACGAGGACCTGTCTAAACTACCTGTACTGTGTTCATCCCAGACTGACTTACAAAAACATCGTCTCTGGAGAAGAATAAACCAAGACGTAAAAAGTCAAGTAAAACTTATTTAGGATTCCTTGATTCATGTTGGTAGGTGATAAGTAGGAAAATTTTATATAAAGTTACGTATAATAATATTTGGACCGAGTGATACTTGTGAGTTTTTTAAGTGGATTTTACCTTACACATGGAGTTAATAGTCTTACGGTAATATTAACTACCTCGTGCGTAAATGAGTTATATAAATAAGTCGATTGATTAAGAGGACAGTGGCAGTGAGGGGCTTGAAGCGTCAACTGCAGCTTACGTATGGCGACACTTGAGTCACACCAGAAGGAGTCAACTGAGGCACGTCTATCTCATGGGTCACGGTAACTAATGCCAATCTTCCTCTTTACCTCAGGTGTCGGATTTTCTTACCTTTTTATGGCTTATCGTCACACACACTGGCGGCCTATCGTGCACACACTGGCGGCTTATCGTGCACACACTGGCGGCTTATCGTGCACACACTGGCGGCTTATCGTGCACACACTGGTGACTTATCTTGCACACGCTGGTTGCTCCTCGTGCATACGCTGGTGGGTCTTCGTGTACACGCTGGTGGCAAAATTCCTGATAAGTCCAGGAAAGACGTCGGATTCGTGTTCATCGACTACCTGAGGCATAAAACGAGGATCCCAGTTCACCACACCTACTCAACGCATAAACTACACCCCGCCACCTGGGATAAATGACCACGATTATTAACTAGACATGTTTTTCGTGCTGGTCCACAAACCCCGTGTCGGTCAGACGTCTGTTCATGAACGTGTTTCTAGCAACTCACTATCAGCTCTGACCTTCACAAGAGATGATTATCGTTTCTAATACTGAAGTCCTACCTCTAAAATTCCACTTTTATGATATTGGGGACCTGAAGGAGGCTACTGGGGTATAGTTTGAGAGGCAGTATAGCAATAAGACTGACATAGTGAGTTTCAAGGACAAATGAAGCAAGAGATTATATTGTTGTTTTGCCTGTGCATTATATATTTACTTTGGGACCACCCGTCTTACATAATGGTTATATATCCTTATTATTTACGTAACTGGCGGATCACTGTCGTCTTTCTCGTGGTGTGACAGTAACTGTTAGTCTACTCTTTGTTTGGATCACGCTCGGGTTATTCCGTATTGTGTGTATTATTGTTGTGTTTTTCCTCGTAAACAATTGACGTCACTTCCCTGTCGGAAATTACGTTTTGATGTTTTCTATTGTTGTTGTTGTTGTTCTAGTTGCATAAGTAGTTCTTCCTATTTCCTCCGTCCTCTAAATCGTTATTGAACATATTGTATAATTTTTTGTCTCCCTATTTTGTATTTTGTTTTGATTATGTCATTATTCTATATTTTTTCATGGCATATATGTTATCAATGGTTTTCTCCCCCCCCCCCCCCCAGGGCCAAGTTATCACACATCCTTCTTATTTGTGTAATATTTCTTGTCTGTCTCTTCCACTTTCTATCTTTCTCTTCTCTTCTCTCAATTTCTGACGCTTCTCTCTACTCTTCTCTCTTCATCTACGTCGTCTCTCGTCCTCTCTCTCACTCTTGGTTCAGGCATCACAAAACATAACGGGTAATGTGTTCCTCTCTTACACAATAATATCCAGCTTGTTTTTCACGCACACACACATACACACACACACACACACACACACACACACACACACACACACACACACACACACACACACACACCGATATAATAGGCCGTTAATTAGTAGTAATATAATACAGGACAAAATATAATACAAAGAGGATACTGAGGAAGAAGAAAGAAGAAGAAACAGGAGAGGGAAGAAGAGTAGAAAGAGGAGGAGGAGGAAAACAAGTAGGAAAAAGAAGAGGAAAGTGATGTATAAGCAACAGAGAATAATACAATGGTAGGTACGCGTGGCCTTCAGAATAACCCAGGCAGCGTCAGTTCCTTCAGCTCTCAGGAGGATCACCACGGGCCAGCCTCCATTCTCACCTTTCCACGATTCCCAGATGATGATTAATGTATTCTATAAGGTGAGGGTGTTGTAGTTCTGGCCTACCTGGGGAGGGAGATGTCCGTGTGTGTGTGTATGTGTGTGTGTTACGTGTATTGTGTGTGTGTGTTGTGTATGTAGTGTATGCATTAGTATATATGTTCTGCATTTTTTTTGTGTGTGTTCCACATGCATTATTTTTAAACCAGTCGTTCTTTAGATTGCGAAGTTCCCGCTGGGCAGCAGCTTTCTTCTAGCGGAAGGTATTAGCTTTGGTCCGAGACTGAGTGTTGCTCTGCCAGTCAGTTAAAGCAGCACGATTATTATCGACGAGTACATTGATTGCCGGGTCATATGCAGATCACCTCAAGATGCGCGAATTTTTCAATTCCACTAAAACATTTTATGGGCCAATCACTCGTGGCACAGCCCACCTCCTCTCAAATTAAAGACGATGAAGGCCTCCTTCAGCACTGGAAAGAGCACTACAATCCATTGTTCAACCGAAACACCGATGTGGATATCCTGAGTATACCCAACAGATCCCTCAGCATCCAGAACTGACCCACCTCAGCTATCCTCCATCCCTAGATGAGGTAGCTATTGCCCTCAAACAGATGCAAAATACCAAAGCCTCGGGGCCTGTTGGAATCCCAGCCGAGGTGTATAAAGCAGAAGGACCTCTGCTTGCTAGCCGTCTCCACTCTCTCCTGGAGAATATATGGGAAAAGGGGGAAATCCCCTAAGCTCTTAAAGACGCCTTCATCGTCAATATTTATAAGAACAAGGGACACCGGTCAGACTGTGGCAACTACCGCGGGATCTCGCTGCTGTCCGTAGCTGGCAAGATTACCGCCCGAGTCCTCCTAAACAGACTTCTTCCTGAGGCGGAAAACTTCCTCCCATAATCTCAATGTGGCTTTAGACCGTCGCGTGGCACCACTGACATGATCTTTGCCGCCCGTCAGATACAGGAAAAGTGCAGAGAACAGCGTCGTGACCTAACCAAGGCCTTCGACTCGGTCAACATGGAAGCCCTCTGGTAGACCCTCAGCCGTTTTGGCTGCCCACCAAAATTCATCGCCATTGTGAGACAACTCCACGATGGCATGAACGGCAGTGTCCTGCATAATGGCACCCAGTCCGAGTTCTTCTCCATCCAAACGGGGGTTGACCAAGGGTGTGTACTGGCACCAACTCTCTTTTTCATTCTCTTGGCTGCCTTCCTTACTCGCGCCAGTGCCAATATAGCCGGCGGGGTAGACATTGAGTACCGAATGAAGGATCTTTTCAACATACGACAACTACAGGCAAGAGCAAAGGCGTTGACAGCTTCCATTACTGAGCTTCAGTATGCAGATGATCTCACCCTTGTCGCTCTCACTGAACGTGACCAAGAGGACATCCTGAACACCTACGCAAATGCGCATGCACACTTTGTCCTTGAGGTGAATGTACGTAAGACTCAGATTCTCTTTCAGCCTGTCCCTGGCTCAGCTACACCTCCACCATCCATCCAGCTTAACGGTACTACCCTTTCTAATGTTACCCACTTTATGTATCTCGGCTCCCACCTGTCCACCACTGCAGGCATCGATGAAGAGATTCAGCATCGGATCAGATCTGCCTTTGGTAGACTCCGAAACAGTGTCTTCAGCTGTAGGGAGCTGAAATTATCTACAAAGTTGCACCTATATTGAGCAGTGGTCTTCCCCACCCTGCTATTTGGCAGCGAGACATGGGTCACATACAGGAGGCACCTCAAGGCACTTGAAAACTTTCACCAACGTAGTCTACGTTCCATCCTCCAAGTTCGCTGGGAAGACAAGAGAACAGATGTCAGTATTCTCGCTGACACCAACTGTAGAAGCATCGAGGCTATCATTATCCACGAACAACTATGCTGGACTGGCCATGTTACCCGCGTGGACGACAGTAGACTGCCAAAGCAGCTACTTTACAGTCATCTAACGAATAGTAAACGTAGCGCTGGTAGGCAAATGAAAAGTTATAAGGATAGTCTTAAGACAAACCTGAAAAAGTGCCAAATCGACCCCCTCACCTGAGATTCAATTACTCCACATCGTAAGGCTTGGAGGGGCACCACACGAGAAGGTGTCAATATTTTCGAGTTAGCCCGACTGCAAACCGAGGCAGAAAAGCGCCAACTCCAGTAAGACGCTGCCACCGCCCCTCCCACAATAGATGCAGCCCCTCACGTGTGCAAAGAATGTGGACGACCCTGCGGGTCCCGTATCGGCCTCTTTAGTCACCTCAAAACTCACCAATGAAGGTGACATCCCTAATAACTCATATCATTGTATCATAGCTAGATGATCGTCATACTCGATTCCGAGTGACAGCAAAGTAGTAGTAGTAGTAGTAGTAGTAGTAGCTCTTCAAATACTGGCAATAATACCACATCTATTTTGTCAGAGGACACACACAAAGGCTAAGCACAAAGAAAATGTGGCGGCAATGAAGAGAAGATTGACAATGTGGCAGACTGGGGCCTTAGATGATCTCCTATGTGAAGCAAGAACACTGCAGGAGAGACTAAAATTCACGGGTGACGGAAAGCAAAACACCGATGACGTGGCAAGAAAATTTGGAAACAAAATGCGTGTGGGAAAAGTGTCTCTCGCGGTAAGATCTCTCACACAGGAATCTTCCGGTGGGGTGATGCCAATAAACAGAGAGACATTAAAACTATTGAAAGAGAAACATCCCCCTGCAAGCGAAGATGAAGGCATCAGGCTCCAGGGTGACTATATCCCACCAAATGCTGTCCTGTTCGAGAAAATAACAGGAGAGATGGTGTGGAAAAAGGCACTGAAGACTCGAGGAGGAGCCGGCCCTTCAGGTCTGGATGCAAACGGTTGGAGAGTCATCCTCAGCACAAACAAGTTTGGCCCTGCAGCAAGCGATCTCTGCACTGCCATTGCCGCCCTTGCAAGAAAGCTTGCATCCTCTCACTGCCATCACCTCCAGGCCCTGACGGCCTGCCGCCTTATTCCTCTGGAAAAGAAACCAGGATGTAGACCTATAGGGGTGGGGGAAGTGCTGAGGCGGATCATCGGTAAGTGCATAATGGAGGTGGTAAAGGACGATGTCAGGGCAGCAGCAGGGAACCTACAAGTGTGTGCTGGCCACCAGGCTGGTGGGGAGGCGGCCATTCACGCCATGAGATTGATATTTGAGCAGCGTGATTGTGAGGCCGTTCTCCTGGTGGATGCTTCAAACGCATTCAACATACTTAACCGCAAGGCTGCACTGCACAACATCAAGATCAAGTGTCCTAGCTTTGCGATGTATGTTGAAAATTCGTATAGGAATCCCTCAGACCTCTACGTAGTAAACAACAAGGCTCTACGAGGTGATACCATCCTACAGTCGACCGAGGGAACAACACAGGGGGACCCCGTAGCAATGGCAATGTATGCAATTGGACTATCAGTGCTCCAACAAGAAATAAAATTTGAAACAACCGGGGTCAAACAAGTAGCATATGCTGATGACCTTACAGGAGCAGGAAAAGTGGAGGACATCAAAAAGTGGTGGGACCTGGTAACATCGCGAGGTCCACAAATAGGGTACCACCCAAACGCTAGCAAGTCCTTCCTCATCGTGAAGCCAGAACATTATGAACGGGCTTTGGAGGCTTTTGGCGGAAGTGAGGTCAAAGTAACTAAGGACGGCCAAAGACATCTAGGCGCAGTAATTGGCACTACGGACTTCAAGACCGAGTACGTAGCTGGAAAGGTGAATGAGTGGGTTAGCGAAATCCAAGCTCTATCTGAGATTGCTAACACAGAGCCACATGCGGCCTTTGCAGCATTCACCCATGGAGTCAAGCATCGCTGGAACTACCTGATGCGTACCATCCCTGAGATCGGACACCTCCTCCACCCTCTGGAAGAAGCCATCAGTGTCAAGTTCATTCCCAATCTAGTGAAACACCCTGACTTAACCCCAGCAGAAAGAACACTTCTTGCACTTCCACCAAGACTGGGAGGGATGGGACTAACTAATCCAGAGGAGATTGCTGACACTGAACATCAAAATTCACTTAAGCTCACGGCAGCCCTCACTGACCACATAATAGCCCAGAATGCAACAGGGGAAGTGGATACCAGGGAAGTAAATAAGATCCGTAGGGCCATTACAACAGATCGGCAGCACTGCCAAAATGACATGTTGCAGCAACTATTGCTGCAGGTTCCAGAAAATTTGACAAAAAAAGTAGCTATAGCGCAGGAGGTGGGCGCCTCGAACTGGTTAACTACGTTACCGATAAGGGCAAATGGTTTCAGCCTTAACAAACAAGAATTTACAGATGCCATTGCTCTAAGGTACGGTTGGCCAGTAGATGGTTTGCCCTCCCAATGCGTGTGTGGCTCTTCCTATGACGGCGATCACGCCATGGTCTGCAAGAAGGGGGGCTTCATATGCATGAGGCATGACGAGGTAAGGGATCTCACAGCAAATATGTTGAAGGAAATCTGCCGGGACGTCATGGTAGAACCGACCCTCCTTCCACTGGATGGTGAGATCTTCCAACACAGGACTTCAAACACATCTAACGAAGCCCGTGTGGACGTCAGTGCTCGAGGATTCTGGACGCGGGGACAGCGAGCTTTCTTCGACATCAGGATTTTCGATCCCATGGCCACTTGTCACCGTAACCTAGCTCTCGATGCTGCACATAGGAGGAACGAGAACGACAAGAGAAGGGCATATGGGGAGAGAATTCAAAACGTTGATCAAGGCAGCTTCACTCCTCTAGTGTTCACAACCTCTGGTGGGATGGGCCCAAGTGCAAGATGTTTCTACGCCAGACTCGCGGAGGTGATCTCCGAACAGAAGCAGCAGCCCAGAAGTTATGTTACAGCCTGGATGAGATGTCGACTGTCCTTCTCTCTCCTTCGGTCGGCTTTGCTCTGCCTCAGGGGAACGAGAGCTTCTGCCCCTACTTCGACAACTGCTGCAGATATTGACTATGAGGCTACAGTCACTGAATGCCGCATAGATCTGCGGCTCAACTAATTTAACACAGATAGGATAGCTTATTATGTATTAGGATATTTAATATTAAGGTAAATAAATGGTGGCGAAGGTGTGGCTATTGGGGGAGGCTGGAGGCCACAATAAAAAAAAAAAAAAAAAAAAAAAAAAAAGTAGTAGTAGTAGTAGTAGGAGTAGTGTGGGTGTGTGTGTTATATTTCGTGTGTTTATTTGTATATATATGTGTGTGTGTGCTGTGCATGTGTTGTGTTGCGTGTGTCTTACGTGTATTGTGTGTGTTGAGTGTGTTATATTTCGTATGTTTGTGTGTGTGTGCGGGAAAGAGTTGAGTGAAATGAATGGGCTGTGTTCCTGGGTTTGGTCCGGCCTTGACACACTGATCATATATCCCATCGTCGATGAATTAAACTGGTGTGTTGAGTTGTTTACCGCGACCATCTCTTGTATCTGATATATCAAGTATCACTACAAGGGTACCCAGACGCCACTGAAGCCTAGAGGAGCCCTGGACCTTGTTAATTTTCACATGAGGCAGATCCAGGCCAACACACCTTCATAAGCAAGACTAGAAACATTTTTATTCCGCCTCTGAACCTATCACTAGTATTATATTTTAATTATCTAAAAAAAATCGAAAACAAATTTAGATAAAATTTTTCTTGGGTATAATCTAGTGACTGAGGGAAGTGGGTGATAAGGAAGGGGATGGAGGGGTAAGAGTAGGTGGGTGAATAAGGGGAGGAGGAGGATGTGGGTGAAGGGGTAGAAGGTGGGTGATGTGGGGAGGAAGTGGATAATGGGGAAGGAGGTGAGTGATGGGGAGGATTAGATGAAAGAGTAGGAGTGTAGGAGGTGGGTGAAGGTGGTAGAAGGAGGTAGGTGAAAGGATAGGAGCTTGTGTAGGAGCTGGGTGACGGGGATAGGAAAAGGAAGGAGTAAGAGTGTAGAAGGTGGGTGACGGATGTAGGAGGAGGTGGAATGGGTGAAGGTAGGGGCCCCAATCACCTACAGTGAAACAAGTAGCTTGTCGCCCTCAACTGCCTGGACACTTTCTAGGGCCAAACCAGTTATATAAGTAACTCTCAGGTGTGGCGAAATACCAGCTCATTCCTCTCACCTGCTCTAGGGAGTAAACATATTTATTGCCTCGGATATATGTATTATATATGTATCATTATATAGTTAAATTACAGGTATCATGGACCTTGCGAGATATTACAATGATTTCTAAGCATCTGTAGGAAAAGATAAACCAATCAATGTTATTCAGAATAAAAATAAATATATTTGTTTGGGAAAAATATTTAAATCAACAGTAATCTTCGACACACTATAACTATTTAACATTTTATCATTCCACCTTTTAAAAGTTTACTTCGCGGTCTGTTTTTTTTTACCTTTATTATCCAGTGTTAGTACAAGAGGATATTGGTGTCACACTTCTCACATAATCTAACACGAGCTGGGGATTGAATTCAGGACACAATCATGAGAGATACACGTCTTACCACTATACCAATAACACCCTTGTAAACACCCTAGTTCTTCATCCCAGGGACAAGATAGTCAACAACAACAATAACAACGAAAACAACAACAACAACAACAACAACAACAATAATAATAATAATAATAATAATAATAATAATAATAATAATAATAATAATAATCCACTCACGACCCATACATAGGCCATATCATAACCCAGAAACACACACACACACACACACACACACACAAACAGACAGACACACACACACAAACAGACAGACACACACACACACACTATGAACCAAACAATATAAAAAACTCAACTTTAGAGTCAATATTTACCAAGATTTAACTTCGATATACAACGAGTTTCCTGAGGTCCCCAATGCAAAAACACACACACACACACACACACACACACACACACACACACACACACACACCGCCTCTGTTTACTTTTGTTACATTTGTTTTTCGTAAAAGTATCAAAAGTACAGTAGACACATGTTGTTAATTGTTATATTTAAAAATTTTATGTCCGTCTAAACAAGAAAACAAACAAAACAAAAATATACAAAACAAAAGGTCAATAAAAAAAAAAATAAATAAATCGTTATATAAAATGACCAAGTGTGTGTGTGTGTGTGTGTGTGTGTGTGTGTGTGTGTGTGTGTATCATTCCATTTCCCGAGATAAGTGTGAGTTACTACAACCTGTTTCTTTACCTCGAATCTCCTGAACCCTTTCTCCTCTCCTCTCATCGTGTCTCCCTTTCCTCATTTATCATCCGTCCTTCCCTCATCTCACCTTCTCCCATCTCATCCCTCCCTTACACCCTTTTCATTAATTCCTTCCTATCCCATCTTCCTCCAACCCAACCCCTCCCCTTCCTTTTCATCCCCCTTAACCCCCTTTTCCTCCTCCCCTTCTAAAATACACTTTAGTAATCGTCAACACACACACACACACACACACACACACACACACACACACACACACACACACACCACCACCACCACAAGCACGACAATTTTACTTTACATTGCCTGCCTCGGCTTAATGCTGGTGCGTGGGTTGACCTTCACACGGGTATGAAGAGGACACCACACGGTTTTTTTTTATTTTTACATGTCACACGTGTACAGGTGTCCGGCACACCTGTACAACCTGGGGACCACATCCGTGTATTTCAGCCATCTGCTTCCAAGTGAATGAGAACACGACACATTCTCCAGCGCTCGCCACTATGCTACACCTGTGCGTGGAGGTGTATACATAATATACATTCCTTTACGCCCAGAGGTAAGTTAATATCGCTGAGCATAATATTTATTCATATAATGCAGATTATTCACTTCAAAACATTCAGCGATGATTAAACTAGCCTGCATGTATCTAATATGTATAAAAATGTATACACATAATGTTACATCATAAAAGACATATGAATAGTCACACAACATGTTATACAGACATTAACATGTCTCTCTCTCTCTCTCTCTCTCTCTCTCTCTCTCTCTCTCGCTCTTTCTCTGTATATATACACCTTGTTTTGTACTTCTCTTTAGTCTGTACTCACCCCTGAAGATGTGAATTACACGAAAACGCTTGGGAACTTCGTGTTTTCTTCTTTCCTTGTGGTCATCAGCATATACCTAGATCACGCGCACCTACAGTGATTTACTTGCATATATATATAGATATATATATATATATATATATATATATATATATATATATATATATATATATATATATATATATATATATCATGTAGATCCACAATGAAAACGTGGATAAGATAAATCTTGATAAAATCACACGGGAAAAGGGAAACGACGGAGTACCTTAGCTTTCGTCTTTATTCAAGACATCTTCAGTTGCCTCTGAAGATGTCTTGAATAAAGACGAAGGCTAAGGTACTCCGTCGTTTCCCTTTTCCCGTGTGATTTTATCAAGATATATATATATATATATATATATATATATATATATATATATATATATATATATATATATATATATATATATAACGAGTGTTCGTATATGCTCTGATATGCTGTAAGAGATGACTACATAACTATATGGAACCTCTTCGGTCAGAGGTGCACATGTACACACGTATGAATGAACACACCTGTAGTCAACACGCCGATGCAAACTAATAACTGATCATTCAGCCACTTCCTGGAAAAACACGGTGTGTGTTGAGTGTATGTAGAAGTCCGCGTGTTTATTAGGTTCACGGCGCCATAAGCTCGTTGAACAGGCTTTGTGTGAAATATAACAAAGTCTAGGACTGCTTTTAGCATCCTGGTGGTCCAGCGGTTAGCGTTCCCCGGTCACAGTCATAGGCTTGTGGGCCGTGGGTTCGAATCCTGGCGGGTTGAGGTGTTGATTGTAAAGGAAAACTCACAAAAAAACAAGACCCGTGGGCAGTTTTCGTCCTCAAGGACAACCTTATAACTCCTCATCCTGTCAAGGACGACCTCTCCTGGTGGTCCCTCCTCCTCCTTACTGTATATTTCCTCCTCCTGCCCTCACACTTATTGGTACCAACAAGAAGAAGGCGTCAGAGCAGGAATAGATAGCTAGATAGATAGTAAGAAGAACTTCTATTGATGGCTCGACTTAAAATTTCTCTCTCCCAGCTCTCCCTCCTCCTTATCCCTCCCTATCACTCTTAAAGTTCGTCCCCCTCCCTCACCTACCTCACTTATCCTATATCACATTTATAGATATAGATATAATACTCGTAACCCATGCATCTATTATCATAGAATTATATATTCATGAACAGGTGTCAGCGAGAGAGACACTTGGGACCAAATTTTCCTACTACCTGATAATGAAGTCAATAGAGACATACATACGTACTGTACATACTAGGGGGGGGGGGGGGATATGCCACGTTTCTCGTACCATTTGGAGATGTTTTATGACAGGTAGGCAGGCAGGCAACGGACCGTGGTATAGCGGGTCATGGGCCGTGGTATAACGGGTCGTGGGCCGTGGTATAGCGAGTCATGGGTCGTGGTATAGCGGGTCGTGGGCCGTGTCAAGGGTTGCCACTAGCCGAAAGTGTGCTTCCATGTAAGCTGTCACCAAGCAGCGGGGGAAGGTCCTCCTAGTGAGCTCATGCAAAATAGGAAGTTTTCCAAGTCTCACCCCCTCCCCTCCCCTCCCCCTCCCACACCCCATACAGTCCAGAACCAAAAAAATAAATAAATTAAAAAAAAAAAAAAACTCGCACCATAACACACTATTATCTTAGCTAGGCGGTCAGCCCGCCCTCTCTTACCTCCTCCAAAACTTCTTCAATTTCCGAACTATAACTTCCTTCCCCCACCTCTAATCTTCTTTCACCCCTCCCTTCCCTACAAAAAAAAAAAAAAAAACCAAGAGGTAAGTCGATCCCATGCTCCGTGTTATTTGCCCAGACCTTCGACAAAGTCAGGAGTTCATTACTCAATGCTTGATCTTAATGAGGTGAATCGTACGTGTCTTCCTGCCACACTCCAGGCCAGATGTTTTTCTGTAAACAACCAACGAATACAGATGTCGTCGACTGTCCGCGATAGCGAACTTGGGTAGAATGGTGGACTCATTATATATCTGGGAAGACCGCCGTAGCCCACACTGACGCTCCCAACAGTTCTTGTCCCACTGAAGATAAACATTTCAGTGTGTGAGCGCCTCGTTGTCCCGCGGTGGGAGTTGCATTACTCGAGGCTATTGTTGTCTAGCTTTTTGAGTGAGATAATTATTGTTGTTTTCTTAAATTCCATGACTTTCTAGGAAGCAAGATCACGATATTCTCCATGCGTCACACCTGCAAGTCTGGTAGTAACTATTTACTCGGTATTATTCGGTATAAATGTTTGTTGCACCGTGTTACAATGGCTCTTCGGGGCTCAGGAACAAATGAGAATTAATTCACTATAATCTTCAAGTCTAGAGCTGTGTACCTGACCAGTTACAAACTGCTGGTGGATGCCTGTCTGAGGCGTACAAGGTTTTCCTCTCAGTAGTGGCGAGCGTCGTCTTATAATATATATACATTCTCGACCAGTTTTTCAGAGGGGCCACCACATTGAAATTCAGCTGGGTGGTCCCATAGCCCATTTTAGCATTAAGGAACCTTCCTTATAGCTGTGCAAAGCCTCTCTCTGGGCGGGAAGGCAAAATAGGCTGAGGTACCTACTTTTTTCCAATTTATGGGCTCTTCACGGAGCACCAGGACGAAGCTGGCCGTGAGTGGGACCAGTAAACGAACTTCTGAAGGCGTATGGAGGGAGGCCCCCTTCAGGTGTGTTAAGCCGTGCACCATCAAGAGTCTTATATATCTCTTCAGCAATACTTTGATCCTCCCACACGCATGACAGCTTCGTTAAATAAAGTCACCGCCAAGATTATCGGTGTTGAATAAACAACTGTGCACTTCCCTGCCAGGGCTTCCACCAAGCTTACCAACGATAATTGTATTACTTTCAACTACACGTTTAAAAATATGTATCATTCCCCCCTGTGTTGTTAAGATCTTGGTAATTGTGTTAGGGTGTGTGGTAGGTGGGTCAGGGAGTTGTGTCAGGGTGTGTGGTAGGTGGGTCAGGGAGTTGTGTCAGGGTGTGTGGTAGGTGGGTCAGGGAGTTGTGTCAGGGTGTGTGGTAGGTGGGTCACGGAGTTGTGTCAGGGTGTGTGGTAGGTGGGTCAGGGAGTTGTGTCAGAGTGTGTGGTAGGTGGGTCAGGGAGTTGTGTCAGGGTGTGTGGTAGGTGGGTCAGGGAGTTGTGTCAGGGTGTGTGGTAGGTGGGTCAGGGAGTTGTGTCAGGGTGTGTGGTAGGTGGGTCAGGGAGTTGGGTCAGGGTGCGTGGTAGGTGGGTCAGGGAGTTGGGTCAGGGTGTGTGGTAGGTGGGTCAGGGAGTTGTGTCAGGGTGTGTGGTAGGTGGGTCAGGGAGTTGTGTCAGGGTGTGTGGGAGGTGGGTCAGGGAGTTGTGTCAGGGTGTGTGGTAGGTGGGTCAGGGAGTTGTGTCAGGGTGTGTGGTAGGTGGGTCAGGGAGTTGTGTCAGGGTGTGTGGTAGGGAGGTCAGGGAGTTGTGTCAGGGTGTGTGGTAGGGAGGTCAGGGAGTTGTGTCAGGGTGTGTGGTAGGGAGGTCAAGGAGGTGTGTCAGGGTGTGATAGTGCTGGTCAGATCCTTCGGGCGAGATTAAGTTTCGAGAAGTTGCTGATCGACGTAAGTGAGTGGATTATGTTGAGAGAGAGAGAGAGAGAGAGAGAGAGAGAGAGAGAGAGAGAGAGAGAGAGAGAGAGAGGCGTTAGGGAAAATATTACCCTTAATGAATGGGTTTCCAGTGCTAATGGTTAGATTAAGTTAGGTGCCTATTAATATTGTGTGTGTGTGTGTGTCATGAGCAGAAAACAGGTCCCTTAACATGCTATATAGCCTGAAGACTTCCCTGATCTTCCTTCTACAAGCTGAAATCTCTCTCTCTCTCTCTCTCTCTCTCTCTCTCTCTCTCTCTCTCTCTCTCTCTCTCTCCAGGGGCAAACACTGCTTCTTTTTGTGTCGTCAACGTGTACTCAGGTCCAGCACCCCTTGCCCGCCGCCACGCCTCCCCAAGCCTAACACGACTTTTGGACGAGTATCAAAGGCGTGGTAGTACTTGTGTGGGCGGCGGAGGGGCGGGGTGTGGTGTGGGTGTGGGGATGCCCTTAGCGATAACGGCACTACCTTCTGGCTCTCTTTCCAACTTATACTGGTGCTGCTGCTGCTCTCTCTCTCTCTCTCTCTCTCTCTCTCTCTCTCTCTCTCTCTCTCTCTCCTCAGTCACATTACGAGAAGTTATTCCTCCTGGGGTAAGTGTAATGGAGTAGGCAATTTATGGTTGAGAGTTAATCATATTACTAATGTTGTATCTTGTGCATTAGTGTTGTAGTCCCTGTGTGTGTGTGTGTGTGTGTGTGTGTGTGTGTGTGTAATATCAACTGTTCCATTAAAGAAAATATTACCTTCGTATATATATATGGGAGTTGGATGTCCTAGGAAATACATATAGCGTCTACTGCCCAAGGGTATAAGGAAGGTTATTATTATTATTATTATTATTATTATTATTATTATTATTATTATTTGGAGTAGTAGTAGTAATAGCAGTAGTATCATTATTATTATTATTACGAATTACTTAACTCTTACAATATAAAGATCAGTGTCAGCTGTGTCTGCCATGTAAACAGTCTCTCATACAACACCTTCATAACACCAGCTGACGTCTTCCGCTTGTCGCCATGGAAGCGGGTTAGTGTACACGTGCATGAATGTTTGTGGCACAGCTGTAGTGTATCCTCCTCCTCACTCGCACACCTGCCCATAGACGCGTCCACACATGTATAACATCACAAGCCATCATGCTACCTCTCGTAAAATATATTAATGATGATCAGTAAGTCTCGTAAAAAAAAAAAAAAAAAAAAAAAAAAAAAAAAGGAGGTCAAGAGAAGTGACTGACCTGACAGCACGTGTACTCTCTCTCTCTCTCTCTCTCTCTCTCTCTCTCTCTCCTGTTCACCACCTCCACACACCATCACCACCACGCATCACACATCACAAACAACCACCACCCAAATCACCACTATCAACACCACCACTATCAACAACAACCACCACAAAGCACCCCCCCACCACCACCCCCCCCCCACCACCACAAAACACCCCCATCACCACTATCAACACCATCATCACCACAGTGCACCATATATCACGGTAGTGTGGTGATAGGGGACAACAAAAGTCATAGTTAAGGTTGTGGTGCCTGTGTGTGGACTACAGATGGTAAGATTATGATAATGCTGACCACAGGCTTGTATGACCTCAGGTAATGATGCTGGTGGGGTGTGGTGGTAGCTGTATGGTGATAGTGCGTGGTGGTGATGGTAGTCGTAATGATAGTGGTGGTAGTGGTGGTAGTACTAATAGTGGTGGTGATAGTGGTAGAGGCAGTGAATATGGTGATGGTGCTAGTGGTAATGATGGTATTGGTGGTAGTAGTAGTGATGTTGTATTTAAGTCTATACATTGACTAGTGTTCTTTTATTAAACTCGTAAATTACTTCCTTCTCCCCTACCTGGTGGAGCGTAAGTAAAGGTAGAGTCTTAATATTAATCTAATACTATTTTGGGGCCGTTTATATCCTATACTGATAAAGTTGACCAGGTGGGTGGCCGTGTACAAGGAAGCCTCACCACACGAGCCTTCACAAAACTCGGCCAAAATATATTGAGCTTGATTTTTTCCACAATAAGATTTAATAAAGTCTCAATGTCATTTTAATCGTATTATCTTGACGGCCATATTTGTGTCGTTGTCCCGTGTAAGCAATAATATATAAGCTTATAGAGGAAAATTACCGTACTACCATTTGAGAATCTTTAGTTTGTGCGTTTAATATTTCCTGCTCATAAACTGGTGGGATTTATTAGCTGACAAGACTATAACGGTCAAAGTAGGTGTCGAAAATTACACTTTTAACATCTTACCGTATCTAAATAATAATGTTTTATATAATGACTGTACAGTTGGCTGAGTGTAGAATCTTAATGTACGAGGCCTTAGAGAATCCTGGGGAGCGGGTATTATTATTATCATCATCATCATCATCATCAATATGTGGTGTAAAAACTGCTGCCCTGGGCCACAACACAACCAGCCTTCCAGTCGACCTTCCAATGTCGTTAGCCAGCGGTGTTGCCATGCCCAACTCACCACAATAAATCACTACGTTTTTACCCTCACTAACACAAATGCCTCCCAAAATACTTAACTCCTACTTCACTCATTTCAGATACATCAACCAGCATACATTTTTAACAACAATGATCTCTAGAATTAGTGTAAACGAGAACTTGAAGTTAAATATTATTGTCGCGAAAGAGTCGAGCTGGCAACTCAAGTGTATTCACCCTACGCTCACTTGTTTTTTCTTTTTTTTTTGTATTAAAGTTTGTGACTCCGTTTCCCGCCTGATTGTTTAACAGGTATGATAATTACTCCAATTGACGCAGTTGTGACCATGGCGCTCTAACGAAAACAAAGATAAATGGTTCCTTAAGATGAGCGAATATTCTGAACGGAAGTAGAATGGACTTTAGCGATCATTTACTGAATTCAATGTATATAAAGCATCTATTTTCTTACCAAGATGGAGGCCAGGACGAGTGTGTATTGGTCAGTTATGGTGTGTGGAAGGATCCTGTTATTTATTATAGTGAACGTAAAACCAGGTCAGGTATATTATCGGTGTTTCCGGGTTGTGTTGTGGTGAGCATCTTCGTGAGTTTGAGGTCATCCCCGGATGTCTCGGTTATATCCGGGTCACGCCATCGCACCTGTGGAGTATATACAGTCGCTAAGGTCCCTCTAGCTTATACCTTTACCTGTCCACACCTGTCCACTCAATATTACTCTACCATCCTTCTGTTCGTTATCCAGAGATTACGTAGTATTTCACACCCTCGGCCGGGATTACACGGATAGGCTACCCTGGATTACAGCAACTCCTGGATTACAGTTAACCCAGACTGTATAATGGACCATGCGCTACAGCTTCTAACGAGTGTGTTGGTACTATGCCCTAAATAATAATAATAATAATAATAATAATAATAATAATAATAATAATAAAAGTAATAATAATAATAATAACGGTAATAATAAACAGACAGACAAACAACAAAACTCTTACGTTCAAAATATGACCTTGATGTAATATTACCAAGATATTTATAAATAACCTCAAGTATAAAAAAAAATTCCCTTGAAAATATTCTCTATTTAATTTCGTCATGTGTCAGGTATCAAGTGAATGTATAGTAAAGGGTAAGCTTGAAGTGACGCCATCAGCCAAACCTTCTTCAATGACCAGTTAGTGGCTGTCTTTCCATCCATGACGTCAGCAGTGCTCAATGATTGGTTAATATGCCAACCATTCACCGCGCAAGCCTTAAATGATGACAATTAATGCTCAGTTTAAATTGTACCCAGTCTTTTATTTATAATTTCGAAATATATTACACCATCCGCTATGTTCGGCATTTATCTCAAAAAAATTATTATTTTGAGTGAACTTTTTCCTGTCCATTATAATTACTATTATTATTATTATTACAACACTTGAACAACTAACCCCATTAAGCTCATTATAAAGATAGTAATTACACTAATCCAAATGACTGACTAAACAAGAGGTCTGACAAAATTTTACGTTGAGAGTAAAATAACAAGACGAGAGCAGGAGTACGACACAGCACGACCATTAGAGGGTTACAGCACTACAGCACGACCATTAGAGGGTTACAGCACTACAGCACGACCATTAGAGGGTTACAGCACTACAGCACGACCATTAGAGGGTTACAGCAACACCATTATAGGGTTACAGCACTACAGCACGACCATTAGAGGGTTACAGCACTACAGCACGACCATTAGAGGGTTACAGCACTACAGCACGACCATTAGAGGGTTACAGCACTACAGCACGACCATTAGAGGGTTACAGCACTACAGCACGACCATTATAGGGTTACAGTACGACCATTATAGGGTTACAGCACTACAGCAAGACCATTATAGTGCTACAGCTCGACCATTATAGGGTTACAGCACTACAGCACGACCATTATAGGGTTACAGCACTACAGCAAGACCATTATAGTGCTACAGCTCGACCATTATAGGGTTACAGCACTACAGCACGACAAATTATAGGGTTACAGTACGACCATTATAGGGTTACAGCACTACAGCAAGACCATTATAGTGCTACAGCTCGACCATTATAGGGTTACAGCACTACAACAAGACCATTATAGGGTTACAGTACGACCATTATAGGGTTACAGCACTACAGCAAGACCATTATAGTGCTACAGCTCGACCATTATAGGGTTACAGCACTACAGCACGACAAATTATAGGGTTACAGTACGACCATTATAGGGCTACAGCACTACAGCACGACCATTATAGGGTTACAGCACTACAGCACGACCATTATAGGGTTACAGCACTACAGCACGACCATTATAGGGTTACAGCACGACCAATATAGGGTTACAGCACTACAGCACGACCATTATAGGGTTACAGCAACACCATTATAGGGTTACAGCACTACAGCACGACCATTATAGGGTTGCAGCACGACCAATATAGGGTTACAGCACTACAGCACGACCATTATAGGGTTACAGCAACACCATTATAGGGTTACAGCACTACAGCAACACCATTATAGGGTTACAGCACTACAGCACGACCATTATAGGGTTACAGCACGACCAATATAGGGCTACAGCACTACAGCACGACCATTATAGGGTTACAGCACGACCATTATAGGGTTACAGCAACACCATTATAGGGTTACAGCAACACCATTATAGGGTTACAGCACTACAGCAACACCATTATAGGGTTACAGCACTACAGCACGACCATTATAGGGTTACAGCAACACCATTATAGGGTTACAGCAACACCATTATAGGGTTACAGCACTACAGCAACACCATTATAGGGTTACAGCACTACAGCAACACCATTATAGGGTTACAGCACCACCATTACAGGAAATATCCTTGACAACAGAATCTCAACCTGGAAATGAGACAGGTCCCGGAAACGAGACATTCCAGCAGGTATCAGGGTCTTCACCTGGCGAGGGGGGGGGGGTGTCCTCGACGAGCGTGAGAGAGGGAGGGGAAGAAGAAGAAGGGGGGGGGGCAGGAGGGGGGAAGAGAGGGGTAAGGGGGTTAGGGAGTAGAGGGATGAGGGGGGGGGAGAGGATGGGGAGGAGAGAGAGGGAAGAGAAGAGATGGGGATTGAGAGAGGAGTATGTGGAAGAAAGGGAGGAGAGGGTAGGGGAAAGGGGGATTAGGGATGAGGAGGAAGATGAAGGAGTGAGGTTGAAAGGATGAGTTTGTCGAGGGAAAAGACGGATTGCAGGAGAGAGAGAGAGAGAGAGAGAGAGAGAGAGAGAGAGAGAGAGAGAGAGAGAGAGAGAGAGAGAGAGAGAGAGAGAGAGAGAGAGAGCATGGAAGGACACAAGGAGGAGGAAGAGGAATAGAATAGAGTAGAGATAGAATGAGATAATACGAAGGATGACAGGAAGAGGCAAGACACAGCTACTGTATACGTGGAGGTATACGGGGAAGGAGTATACATGGAGGGATATACATGGAGGGATATTCATGAGAAGGGTCGTGAGGTCGTGTCAGAAAAGGTTATATAATCCATGAGTTATAAGTCTGGCTGGTATAATCCCCCTCCCCCCTCCCTTCCCCTTCCCCCTCTCTTCCCACTCCTCCTCCCCCCTCCACCTCACCCCCCTGTGTACCCCCAGCTCAGGAATCCAGGCTCACTTAGTTTTATGGAGAAATTCCTTATTGTATAATTTTTTTCCTTGAAGATCCACGGTTTATATCTTATTTAATTCACCACTGATCCATACACGTTGATCCTTTTCGTTTTATTACAACACCTCTTAAGCTTACTACACAACTTCTTAAGCTTAAAACAGAACTTAAAACTACCCATCAATATTCACTGTTAAAATCGGTCATCAATATTTTAAGTGAATTTCCTCCTCCAGGTGACCGCTTGTTGTCAGGCCATAACAGAGGAATCGGTAGATATAAACCTGACTAATATACACCAACAACTATACTTATAACACTTGACAAAAAACAAGGTAGAATTAAATGACGATATATTGACGTAGTGGTTCAATTAACACACACACACACACACACACACACACACACTAAATCTAGCTTCACTCTTGGTCGGTTATAAGAGACACTCGTTAATTAAATATCGTAAAGCCAAAATACAAGGGAACAGATGATTAATTAACTAAGTATAGCAAGTCATAACACGGCACTGTCTATCAATCATTTATACAACAAGGGATGAGTTTAAAAAATGCGGCTCCGTCTCCTTAACAGCTTGTTCGGGTCTCTGGTTAGGTTTGGTGGGCAGTCAGCAACAAAGAGGGAGGGAGGGAGGGATAGGGGGTAGTGGAGGGAGGCTTGGAGTAGATGGTGGAGGGAGGTATAGAGTGGGGTGGTGAAGGGATGGATAGAGTGGGTGGTGGATGAATAGGAGTGGGAGGTGAAGGGATAGGAGTGGGAGGTGAAGGGATAGGAGTGGGAGGTGAAGGGATAGGAGTGGGAGGTAGAGGGATAGATGGAGGCGGTGGTGCGAGGGATGGAGGGAGTGGGTGGTGGAGGGAGGTTTGGAGTGGGTGATGGAGGGAGGGATGGAGGGAGTGTGGGGGCACGTAGCATCAACCAGGGAGTGGGGGAGGAGGAGAGGGGGGGGGGATCGAACCACAGACCCTGGGAGGAAAAAAAATGAAGCTCCCACAGTGAACAAGTTGCACGAGCCGCCGCGGCGTCAAAGGGAAGGATGTGGGTGGCGCCTTCTGTCTCCAAGTGGGGCTGGCAGGTTCACACACACACACGCACACACACCTCAGCAACACACACACACACACACACACACCTCAGCAACACACTCACTATTAACACACCAGACAAGAGAGAAGTTAATACGACTCCTAATTTATGAAGAAGGTGAGAGAGGTGGGAGGAGACGGGTGAAGGAGTTAAGAAGGACGTGGCTGGTGTGTCATGAAGGCCAAGGCAAGGATTCCGTTCCTCCACCTAGCAACACCTTCGGTATACCTCATAAGGAGGCTGTAGGTGGGCTAAAACACCCTCCCAAATTGCGCCGCGGTGACTCAAAGAAGGTCATCACTAGAGAGGGTTAGTTTGGGATGGGGAGGGGTGGGGTGAGAAGAGGAGGGGGTGGGAGAAGGGGAGGGGGTGGGAGAAGGGGAGGGGGAGGGGGTGGGAGAAGGGGAGGGGGAGGGGGTGGGAGAAGGGGAGGGGGAGGGGGTGGGAGAGGGGGAAGGGGAGGGGGGCAGTGAAGGGAAGAGAAGAGTGATGGGGTATAGTGAGGTGACGGGGAGGGGTGGAGGGGGGATGTTTGACCTCGCCGGGCGGAGATTAGAATGAAATAGAATGTTATCATGTCATCACCTACGTCACTATACTTGACCATCACTCCTGAGGGGAAAAAGGAAAATCATTCACTCAAGGTAGATAGTATAAAGAAACTAATGGCAAAAGGGAAACAAAGTATTATATTCACTGGATTTTTTTTTTCTGGATGAGTCGTTTCGCGGACAAGATGAGAAGGAGTACTGGCTGAGGGAAGATGTTATGTAAATTTATTCCTGGAGTTTAGGTCATGGTGGTGTTGACGCCGAGATCGTGCGTATATATACTGCCTTGTTTATATTATACGCCCCAAGAATGGTTCCATGAATCACAGCTTGGAGTTCTTGTTTACTGTAAGTTGTGTGTGTGTGTGTGTGTGTGTTGCTCTCTTACGCTCACAGATGCAATGTAGCCTACATGATTATTGGAAACACACACACACACACACACACACACACACACACACACACACACACACACACACACACAGTATTCACAGTAAAGGTTATATTTACTCTGAAAATAATAATAAACACCAACACTTTAATCATTATTGAGTTATTATCGACCAATTAGTCTCACGTTTCTTATTAGTAAACACACCATGAAACATTAGATCATCGTCTCATTAAAGGCTCTCAACACTGTCTTCCAAGAACGAGTCTCCTTGATTTCTTGCTTTGATATTTTCCATCTGTAAGACCTGAGTCAAACAAGACACGTCATTTACTAATATCTACATAAAACACTTGACCCAATTACTCAAAAACATTATTAAATGAACCAAAACATAATAGCTAGGTGTATATCTTAAGGAGTGCCTCAAGGGTCTGTCCTAAAACCTCTACTGTTTTTTTAGAATATGTCATTTATATAGACGATAAGATAACAAGTAGAATGTTTATATTTGTTGACGATATTTAACTTAGAGGGAGAGTAACAACACCACTTGAACGTCAGCTGCCCCCACAAGACGACCTGGACAAACAGTTGGTCAGGAGTAACCACTAACCAGCGAGCTTCAGCATCAACAGAGTCTCTACACGGGAAACTGAAACACGAAGGTCATTAAGTTTATAACATGAATTCTACGAGATTCCGAAAGATAAAAAGTGTAATAAAATTTTAGGAGAAGTTATATGAGAGACAGTGATGCTTAACAGGTAGTGACCAGCGGAGGTAGAGAATGTATACCCATGTAGCATTGGCCTTCATCAGTAAATACTATGAAGAATTCCTGTCCGGGAAAAATCACTCGTGTGCTATATAATGCTCCGTGTGCCCCCCCCCCCCCCCCCACACCACACCACACACACGTATCTTAAATAGTTTGTGTAGTTTTGGTCTTATAAACAACAATTACCAAATAACAATAAGCGTCCAGCAGCAAAAGACTGAACGACAACCCGTGTGAAACCTTTTTAGAAGAACTTGTTTAATCCCGTACAAAAACAAGAGGAAAAACAACAGAAATTTTAAAGCAAGCAATTAGATGATTTGATAAACTTACCACAAATATATTTTTCATCACCATCACACGAATCTTGCCACACATTCCATCACCATCACACGAATCTTGCCACACATTCCATCACCATCACACGAATCTTGCCACACATTCCATCACCATCACACGAATCTTGCCACACATTCCATCACCATCACACGAATCTTGCCACACATTCCATCACCATCACACAAATCTTGCCACACATTCCATCACCATCACACGAATCTTGCCACACATTCCATCACCATCACACGAATCTTGCCACACATTCCATCACCATCACACAAATCTTGCCACACATTCCATCACCATCACACGAATCTTGCCACACATTCCATCACCATCACACGAATCTTGCCACACATTCCATCACCATCACACGAATCTTGCCACACATTCCATCACCATCACACGAATCTTGCCACACATTCCATCATGAAGAATATCGAGGGAAAAAGAGTTTAATTTGGTACAGTTTGGTTCACATTAAGTCATCAGTGAGGAACAACACAAGTAGTGGGAAGGGACGCCATTAAACCTATAAAGTAAGCTCGGTAAGTACCTCATCTCGGTATGTTGGCGCCACACTGATTAAGCTTTAAAACACAACTCATGTTTTTCGCCAAATAGGGAAAAAAAATTAATACATCTTAATGGAGATTAGTTCATGTACGGTAAAACTCGCTCTGTTTTATTTAAGACGTCGTTTATCATCACAATTAAAGTCCCTAAATTAGACTTAGGTTAGTAATGATGTTATTCATTTATTGTTTATGTTGCTTGTATTATGATTATCTACATGGTGGATTTGTGTGTGTGTGTGTGTGTGTGTGTGTGTGTGTGTGTGCTCAGACGTTTGACGTCATTGCTGGCCCCGACCATTACACACACACAAGTGTTTCTTGCTTACACAGATGTTGGCTGGACGTCAGCACTCCCATAACTGTCCTGCTCTCTCTCTATCTCTTTTTTTTCACTCTCTTTCTCTCGTTGTTTACACTCTCTCTCTCTCTCTCTCTCTCTCTCTCTCTCTCTCTCTCTCTCTCTCTACCAACACAACAAGGACCCATCCAACACCTAAATTTCAAACTAGCATGACTTTTGCATCTCTTGATCACATATCTAGGTCACAAACTTTCCATTCTCCCATCCTCCATCCTTCTTTCCCTTTACTCCTTTTCCTTCTTCCTTTCCTTGCTTTCCCTTCCTCCTTTTCCCTTTTCCTTCTTCTTTTCCCCTCCTCTTTCCTCCTTTACCTTCTTCCTTTCTTCTACCTCCTACCAACACGACCCACCAATCAGAAGTTCAGTCAGAAGCCCTCCCCTTAAACTCTCTATCTGTCTGTCTGTCTGTCTGTCTGTCTGTCTGTCTGTC
This sequence comes from Homarus gammarus, assembly GCA_958450375.1. Lineage (NCBI taxonomy): Eukaryota > Metazoa > Arthropoda > Malacostraca > Decapoda > Nephropidae > Homarus > Homarus gammarus. The sequence continues at coordinate 1,236,132 of CAUDMG010001226.1, read as the reverse complement.
TGTTAGTTTCTTGTTGAGTAGGTAGTGTATGGAGGTGGTGGAGTAAGATGGAGCAGGGTGGTTTTGGAGGGAAGGAGGAAGAAAGGGGGGAAGGGGGAAGAAATGGAGAGAGAGAGAGAGAAAGAGATAATCCCCCAAAAGACTATCCCATGAGCCATTGTATCCTCCCTCCCCCCCGTCTATGACATCCCTGACTGGCCATGAACACCGTAACATCCCAGTGCCAACAAAACTGCTCCCTTACCCACAACTCCACCGATATCAAAACAAATTATCGTTCGTACAGCGCCATAACACATTCAGCATATCCGGATTCATCGTTCTGTACGACCCTAAGAATTGACACAAAATCAAAACAAAGGTGTGTGTGTGTGTGTGTGTGTGTGTGTGTGTGTGTGTGTGTGTGTGTGTGTGTGTGTGTGGGAAGAACGATTCTGTCCTACTCTTGTATACAAACCAAACATAGTGAGCATTACTTTAGTGTGTCATTGAGTTTACTGAACCTTCCCTCCCGAGTTATAATGCATAAACGTTAATGAATCTTTGTTTTTGTATGATCTGATTACAGTCGGTGTTTATATTTTGACTCTATAATGAATAATAACTAGTGAGCTATACTCTCTCCCTTAGTATTAGTAGTAGTAGTAGTAGTTGCCCTCCCAATGCGTGTGTGGCTCTACCTATGACGTCGATCACGCCATGGTGTGTAAAAAAGGTGGCTTCATTTGCATGAGGCATGACGAAGTAAGGGATCTCACAGCAAATATGTTGAAGGAAATATGCCGTGATGTCATGGTAGAACCGACCCTCCTTCCAATGGACGGTGAGACTTTCCACCATAGGACTTCAAACACATCCAACGAAGCCCGTGTTGACGTCAGTGCTCGAGGATTCTGGACGCGGGGACAGCGAGCCTTCTTCGACATCAGGATTTTTGATCCCATGGCCGCATGTCACCGTAACTTAGCTCTCTATGCTGCACACAGTAGGAACGAGAACGACAAGATAAGGGCATACGGGGAGAGAATTCAGAACGTTGATCTAGGCAGCTTCACTCCTCTAGTGTTCACAACCTCTGGGGGGATGGGACCAAGTGCAAGATGTTTCTACACCAGACTCGCTGAGGTGATCTCCGAACAGAAGCAGCAGCCCAGAAGCTACGTTACAGCCTGGATGAGATGTCGACTGTCTTTCTCCTTTGGTCGGCTTTGCTTTGCCTCAGGGGAACGAGAGCTTCTGCCCCAAAGCCGACAACAGCTGCAGATATTGACTATGAGGCTACAGTCACTGAATGCCGCATAGATCTGCGGCTCAACTAATTCAACACAGCTAGGATAGCTACTTATATATTAGGAGACTTAATATTAAGGTAATAAAATGGTGGCGAAAGTGTGGCTATCGAGGGAGGCTGGAGGCTCATGTTTAAAAAAAAAAAAAATAGTAGTAGTGTAGTAGTAGTAGTAGTAGTAGTAGTAGTAGTAGTAGTAGTAGTAGTAGTAGTAGTAGTAGTAGACGATGAGTAGAAATTAACTATAAGTACGTTAAGAATACTTAGGAAAAGTTAGCAGTAGCTTGCAATAGAAAATTATCTAGTAAAAGAGGAAGACTAGCAGTAGAAGATGTCAAGAAATTCCACAATAGAGACTAGGTCGAGGATGACGCTCACTAGGAGCTGTAAGAAAACACTGGTCATGGTTGTGAGCAATGTAGGTTCTTGAATGGTGGTTTTATTTACTAATCTCTAAAACACGAACTGTATTTATAAACAGATTGTAAACTTGCTCGCACGTTTTCTAAATTGGTGATGTGTTTGTTTATACTAGAATTTCAACGAGAGAGAGAGAGAGAGAGAGAGAGAGAGAGAGAGAGAGAGAGAGAGAGAGAGAGAGAGAGAGAGAGAGAGAGAGAGAGAGATTTTTTAAGTAAAGTTAAGAAGACAGGATATTTAGGGAGATTAAAGGGAGAAACAGGAAAGGAGTAGGAGTGGGAAAGGTAGGAGTAGGACATTTAAGGAGGTACGTGAAGGATGAGAGGGATAGAGGGAGGTAGGACACAGTAGGTGGCTGCCCTATAGCAGTAGAGCTGCGGGTTCGGTCACTGGAGGGGTGGGGGGATCTTGAGGGTAGTTGTAGTGCCATGTAGGGACTCCATCAGTGTTACAGTTGATACAGTGTTTTTGTACAGTTTCACCTGCAGATCTTTGTTGTGTGTGGTCGTGCACAGAAACCACACCACGGTCTCTGAGAAAAGCAGACTCGAGCAACATGGCCCCATCGCTGACATTTGTAACATCTCCAAGATGGAGGCTGATAGATGTTTACTTTTAGATAACGGTAAGCACCACGGACAGTGAGAGTCCTGGGTGGGTCCTCCGACCCTACCCAATCAGCAATGTCTGCATTCTTGCCTCGGACCCGCCTTGGCCGTGTAATGTTCTCAACTTATTCGAGCATTACAAGGTCTGGAACTGATCGAGTCCTTTTATTATTATATCAGTCCTGTTTAATGTCAATGGTGGATGTTGCATAGTTATTCCCGCTAGTACATTGTTGACAAGTTCTCTGAGTTGCTCTGGATAACATATCCCTGTGTGAGAACAGAGCTCCCGGGTGTCTCGCTGTTGCCTCCTGTAACCAGGCATATTTGTCAGTGGTTGGCGTGGCGTCAGGGCGAGCTCTTTTGGGAAGAAGAGAGGACAATTGTTGATCACGTCTCCTCGCCAGGAGGGAGAGAGGGAGGGCGAGGGCACGGAGTACGAACACCCTGGGCGGAGCAACAACCTTGAGCGTGACCACGTACATACCACTACCATCACCACTGCGTACCCGTTCCGCGCATTACATAATCCTCCCTAGTACTTAGTTATCAGGACAAAGTCTTCGTGGTGGCCGGCAGTGTGGGTCTCGTTCTCGTTGGTTCGAGGACAGGGGGGGGGGATGAAGGGGGGGGTGGAGGAGTGAAGGGGGAGGGGGAGGGGGAGGAGGAGTGAAGGGGGGGGGGAGGAGGAGGGAGACGATAAACCTTGTATGATAAAGAATATAATGACCATTGAGTTTCTACCTGGCCATTTCAGTAGGTCTATGGGAGAGTCCTATATTTATGTACCGCGTTCTGTATTCACGTTATACAACCTCAATAAATACCAGAAACCTTACGAGGAATGTTTTTCTTCTTAATGGCTGCTGTTAAGTTACCAGTCTCCATTCTCACCAAAATTGAAGTCATCGTCAGCCTCACGCTTCTCTACACCTGATAATATCCAAATTTCGTATGAGTGACCCTGACAAACTGGTTTTCAACAGAGAAACAGATTGTAGAGTAGGGAAGTGGCAAGGCCTTGACGTCACATAGTTACACAATGATCAATAGTTTTCGTCATCCCTGTTAATAATTATCACATAGTTCCTGCATCCTGTTGGGTAATCTAATAAGAATTTGTTAGTTTAATTTTCTTTATTATTTACCAAAAGCTGAGGTGGTTGGTCGATCATTTTACATTATTACTTTACTTCAATCTAAACTGATAATACAATAACTTTAAGGTCCACCTGTAATTATTCTTATGTAAGTTAATATATCGTTTATGATCCGTATTTACCAATTAAGTTTTCTATTCGTTATATGTACAACACACAAGACCGACCTGTACAACGCTCGCCGCTGAAAAAGAATCGACTGGGATGGGTTACGGTTATAACGTCATGCACTAATGGCAGGAATCGACAGTATCCATCAATTAATCCCGTACAGTTTTCTCTACTAAAAGACGCAATTATTTATTTATTTATTTACTTATCTGTCTATCTTTCTACCTATCTATCTATTTACTTATATTTTTATTTATTTTTTATTTATTTTGTGGTTTACTGCCTGAAAAATAGCCCAAAGAACTGTGTATATTTTGTCACTTGTGAAGACAAATCCTTTCATTAGCCTCCTCCAGTTTATTTCCTTGCAAGAAATAAATAATCTTTGAAGTGAATACAACATCATGTGAGTTAAATATTACAACATCACATGTATAACTATTGTATAAATTATTCAACCCTTGCAATTAATACTCTTGTGTTTAGCGCAACTAACACCTTTACTCAATTAGGATTAGGTTAGGTTAGGTTAGGTTAGTTGTGTGGTTAAGTTTGGATTACGTGGTTAGATTACTTATGTGGTTAATTACGGCTTACGTGGTTAGGTGGAAATGTTGGCATGATTGTGTGGACAGACTGTGGTAGAAACAGTGTGGCCAGGTATTGGTGGTGGTGGCAGGGGAGCACAGTAACACGGGGCAGCCCCGGATAGGTTGGCAGGGGGTGTAGTCAGGGAGCAGGAGGGGTGAGGGGAGGAGGGGGGGTGTTGTCTTGGGGTTACATGGCGTGGGAGGGGTTGTTGCCGTGTGGTAGGTAGAGCAGTGAGGGGGGGAGGGCGTGTTGTCGTGGAGCAGGTAGAGCAGTGAGGGGGTGGGGGGGCGTGTTGTCGTGGGGCAGGTAGAGCAGTGAGGGGGTGGGGGGGCATGTTGTCGTGGGGCAGGTAGAGCAGTGAGGGGGTGGGGAGGGCGTGTTGTCGTGGGGCAGGTAGAGTAGAGAGGGGGTGGGGGGGGGCGTGTTGTCGTGGGGCAGGTACGGGAAGGAGACAAGAAGGGGGGGGGGGCGGGGGCGTGTTGTCGTGGGGCAGGTACGGGAAGGGGCAGGCAGGAGTGGAGCTTGTTGTCGTGGGGCAGGTACAGAGATGTTGGTAGCCCCGGCAAGGTCGGTCGCTCACCCCAAGCCTGAGGCCGCCACACAAGACCTGATGATGTGTCCTGCTAGTGGGTTCATCCCCCCTTTCCCCCTCACCCCCTCCCCCTCCTCTGGCACCACCACTATCACCATCATCACCATAACTAACACTACCTCTATCACAATCACCACCACTACATCATTAACACTATGTCAATCACCACCACTAATACATCTCCCTCACAATCACCACCACTAACACTATCTCCGTCGCAATCACCACCATTAACACTATCACCGTCACAATCACCACCACCATCAGTACCTTCACCACTACTATCCTCCCCGCCACCACCACCACTATGTAGGACGTATCCTCATTCCAACCACATTCTCTCGTCGTCCTGCTATGAACTTGACCGAGATAGACCACAAGATTAAACGGAGTGATGAGAAGTATCTGATCTAGCCTGGTGTGTGTAGGTAGTACTGTACTTGTATCATCAAAATTACTGAAGAAAAATGAAAACTTAATTAATTTACACCCAATCTGGTATTCACAAAAGTTTCATTTTTATTTTTTAAGACGTTAGAAGTTGACTTTTAAAATAACCTAAAATTGTTATACACTTGTGCGGATAAGAAAAAAAATAAGTTTCGTAGTGTTAAATGTATCACGTTATACTAAATTATATCCGAAAAGTACAAAGTTAAAAAAAAGTTTATTTTTATTTTTCTCGTGAGATCACCTCCCCCCCTTAATATAAGTCAGCGTTACGACCTGAAATGGACGTTTTAGCTATATAAAATATCCTGTTTAAGTGAACTTGTCCAACTGGGTGGCGGCGGCCCTGGGGTTTTATAGGCAACATCAACTCATTTTAGTGTCAGTAAACATCGGACGCAATAGACACCTTCTGGTATAACTCTACATCTACAATAATGGAGGAGAGGACCAGAAAACAATAAAGAACACGTAAAAAGAAATCATTAAAAACCAACATTTGCTACTGGTGCTGGTGAACGCTGGGGCCACGACCTGATCACCTCAAGACACAACACACTTCTCTCCTTGTTATTGTTGTTGCTATAACCAGTACTCTCATGACTTCATTAATCTCTGGTGATTTTAACGATGTAGTAAAATTTCTCGGGTAATCGCATCTGTCATCGATCAATGGACTCTAGGTGTGCAGTAGTGCATTAAAACTTACCATACTTGGAGACTCCTGAGGCAAAGATTCCCTCATTAACATAATTAAAGAAATTGGCGTTAAAAATAGCATAAAATTTACACTAAGACTCTACCTTAATTAGATACTTTCACTCGGCACCAATTACTGGAGACACAATTAACATACATAATTTGGGATGAACTTTGTCTACCTAATTTTCGGTGTCAGAATCCGTCTAACAGATTCGTGTGAAGGTAGAGTACAAAGATGGCCACCAAAATAACGCACCTACATGACAGAGTACAAAGATGGCCGCCAAAATAACGCATCTAACACGATATAGTACAAAGATGGCCGACAAAAGTAACACATCTAACATGACAGAGTACAAAGATGGCCGCCCAAAATAACGCACCTAACATGACAAAGTACAAAGATGGCCGCCCAAAATAGCGCACCTTACATGACAAAGTACAAAGATGGCCGCCCAAAATAGCATCAAAATTTCACTTGAGACTAAACAGTTATGAAAGAAGGGAACTACCATTAAATATTGAGGTTATGGGAGAAGGAAGCACAGTATAGCCCCATAACTGTGTGGTACCTGTAATGTCACTACACCTCTGCCAGTATCTCTACATAGTGTATAATACAAACTACTGTATGTCCAGAGTTTACAAGTGTAGGACAGAGATTACAAGTGTAGGACAGAGTTTACAAGTGCAAGACAGAGTGTACAAGTGTAGGACATAGTTTACAAGTATAGGACAGAGTATACAAGTGTAGGACAGAGTGTACACGTGTATGACAGAGTGTACAAGTGTAGGACAGAGTTTACAAATGCAGTACAAACTTCATGTCAACTTTACGACACATTTCTGTCACTCTACTTCCGAATATTGATGAAATAATTCAATTTTAAACCAATGTAATGGTGGGCAGTGGGTAGTGAGCATTGTGTGGTAGTAGTGGTGGTGGTAGCCGGGGTGTAGTAGTGGTGGTAGTGGGGGTGTAGTAGTGGTAATGATGATAGTAGTAGTAGTATTAGCGTAGGAGGGAGGACTATGGCCATAAGTATTGTCCCTGAAAGAAAATTACGATGACTGTACTGGATGTGTCGTCTTCCGGTCGTGTGGCTTAGACCAGGTGAGGGGTGGGGCGTGGCAGGTGAGGGGTGGGGCGTGGCAGGTGAGGGGTGGGGCGTGGTAGGCGAGAGGTGGGGCGTGATAGATGAGGGGTGGGGCGACGTAGGTGACGTAGGTGAGAGGTGTGGGGCGTAGTAGGTGAGAGGTGGGGAGTGGCAGGTGAGGGGTGGGGCATGATAGGTGAGGGGTGGGGCGACGTAGGTGAGGGGTGTAGGGCATGGTAGGTTCAGGGGTGGGGCGTGGTAGATGAGGGGTGTAGGGCGTGGCAGGTGAGAGGTGGGGCGTGAGAGGTGGGGCGTGAGAGGTGGGGCTAGGTAGATGAGGGGTGTAGGGCGTGGCAGGTGAGGGGTGGGGCGTGGGGCGTGGCTAGTGAGGGGTGTGGAAGTGTTAAAAGTGAGGGGAAAGTATGAGGACTGAGGATAGAAGGTGTGAGAAGTAAGTAGGGGAGGTGTAGAGGGTGAGGAGGGAAGGGGGTGAGGGATATGTGAGGTGGAGGGGCGGTGGGAGGGGTGAAGAGAGGGAATGTATAGGTGTGATCAGTTTCGGTGGTGGGGGGGGGGGGGGTGTGTATCGGATGACAGAGAGAGAGAGAGAGAGAGAGAGTCATAAGCAGGAAAACTACCAGAAATAAGTAATCAATAAAGTTTTTACCAAAGAAATAAATGTAATAAAAAAATAATAATAAATAAGTAAAATGTAGGGCACTGGAGCTCTCGACTTTGGGGGGGGGTGAGTTGGGGGGAGTGGGGGGAGTGGGGGGATGGAGAGGGGAGTGGGGGGACTGAGGGGAGTGGGGACTGGGACGAGGTTTGAAAGAAAAAATAAAAGTTATAAAATAAAGTTGTAAAGTTTTATCCGGATGCCATAAAATTTGGGTTTTAGAGAAAGTCAAACTAGAAAGTAGGAAAGTAAATATTCCTCTCGCTATTCTACAATGTCCTTCCCTCTCCCCTTCCCTTCCCCCTCCCTCCCTCCTTCTTTTTATCCCACACCCCCCCCCTTCCTCCTTACCCCTCCCCTTCCCCCTCTTTCCCCTTCCCACCCCAATCCCCCTTGTCCCTCACCCTCCCCTTTCCCATTCTCTTCCCACTCCCCCCTTCCCCCCTTTTGTTCCTCACGCCACCCCCCCTCCCATCCGTTCTTTTTCCCAACCACACCTGATTGTATTTCCATAGATATCAAAGTATTGTAACTTTTTTTCAGGAGGTTTGGAAGTGAGGAAATGTAGTTTGGATTGAAAGTCTGTTCCACTGAATCTCGGGAAAACTTTTATCTGTATATATATTTATTTATTTTTCTTCCTATTGAAAGTAACTTTTTAGGGGGATGGATGGGGGTAAGGGTGTAGGGTGGGGTAGGGTGGGGTAGGGTAGGGGTTAGGGGTGGGGTGGGTGTGAGGTAGGGGGTGGATGGGGGGGTAGGGGATGTGGGTTAGGGCGTAAAGGAAAATTTGAACAGGTTGGATTAGTGATTTTTTCTATATTATTTTTTTAAAGGGGAGGAATCGACAGACAGACAGATAGACAGACATAGATAGATATAGATAGATAGATAGATATAGATAGATAGATAAATAGACAGACAGACAGACACATAGATAGATATATAGATAGATATATAGACCGCCAGAAAACCAGAAGATCCTCATAAGAAGATGAAGGAATAAAAGAAGAAGAAGAAGGTAGACCGACTAAGAGAGAGAGAGAGAGAGAGAGAGAGAGAGAGAGAGAGAGAGAGAGAGAGAGAGAGAGAGAGAGAGAGGGGAACACAACCAATGCCCTATATTGAGCAACTCTACTGGTTCAAAGGGGGTTTACAGCCTCTTAAACCAGCGTGGGGTTGAGGCGAGTCGGGTCCAAACACATTGAAGAACATAAGTAAGGTAATGTAAATAAGAGTCTTACCCTGCGTGGCCCTTCATTTGCATACTGAGAAAGCAAAAGGTAACGAAGTGGCTGTTAGTGAATGTAGTGAGGATAAGTACCCGTGGGAATGTGTGTTACAGTTGGCTTATGTAAGAACTTACCCCATGTAGTGATGGACCGTTATGGGTGTTGAGTGGTTGTGAGATGACTCTACAGCATAGTGTATAGCCTAACCTAACCTAACCTAACCCAACCTAACCCAAGCTAACCTTACCTAACCTAACCTAGCCTAACCTAACCCAACAGAACCAAACTCAACCCAACCCAACCCAACGTAACTCAACCAAACTCAACCTAATCCAACAGAACCAAACTCAACCCAACCTAACCTAACCTAACCTAACCTAAAATGATGACAGCATGAATCTACCTAAAAGCCATTATGTAAAACAGCTGCCCTACACAACCATGACTAGGACACACACACACACACACACACTGTACATATATCAGATGTATTGCAAATTTGGTGAAACGTACATGTGTGAGTCCCAGCTGATAAAGAGTTACACACAGCACGAGTAATATACTGTGTGTGTGTATATAAACCGAAAAACAACACACGAACATAATTGACACGCATACATACATACATACATACATACATACATACATACACACACGCACGCACGCAGGAGGGAGGGGTCGTTCAACTGAGGAGACTTACAGCTAGCCAATAATTAACTGTATTTGGGCGAGGCTTCAGTTTCCCCTCCTCCTCCTCCTCCTCCTCCTCCTCCTCCAAGTTAACATTCTTCTTTAAGTCTTTTCTTAACTTTATCCACAAAGTAGAAAATATAATAATAAAATTGAAGTAATAATTATGAGGAAAGGGGAAACGAGAGAGAGAGAGAGAGAGAGAGAGAGAGAGAGAGAGAGAGAGAGAGAGAGAGAGAGAGGGGGAGGTGGGAGACGGGATGGGGAGAGGGAGGAGTTAATGAGGGAGAGAGAAAGAGAGAAAAAAGAGAAGGAAGGGGAGAAAGAGAGAAAAACATCTCCATTTTATATCCACGACGTGTTTAATAAGACGGTCAAAAGAATGTAATGACGATCACTTTCTAATGGTGAATAAACATTTTAAGTTTATTTTTATACAGCGAGGGATAATTTTACATCGGCCGCCTCAGTCGTCAGTAAAACTCCTCTTCAGTTTCTCCTTCCCTCACCGCTAGTCACCAAAGTTCACCTTCACACACAAAAATTACCTTTAGTTTTACTTTAATTGGGAGATATTTTAAAATCCTGACGTAAACAATGTAAACCAGAGCTGGCCATTCATTGTGTGTGTGTGTGTGTGTGTGTGTGTACGTACGCGCGAGTGTATGTGTGTGTGTGTGTGTGTGTGTGTGTGTGTGTGTGTGTGCGTACGCGCGAGTGTATATGTGTGTGTGTGTGTGTGTGTGTGTGTGTGTACGTACGCGCGAGTGTATATGTGTGTGTGTGTGTGTGTGTGTGTGTGTGTGAGTGTGTGTGTACGTACGCGCGAGTGTATGTGTGCGTGTGTGTGTGTACGTACGTGTGTGTGTGTGTGTGTGTGTGTGTGTGTACGTACGCGCGAATGTGTGTGTGTGTGTGTGTGTGTGTGTGTGTGAACTGAGCGAACATCGACCTCACAGGCCCCATTCATCTGGTATTCGCTACACGTGTTTACCCCGACAAAAAACTTGCAACTTGACGCAGGTGTTTGGTGCAACATCTGTTACACAGGACATGTGGTGGGGAGAGAGGGGGGTGGGGGATGCTACGAGGTGAGGGATGGAGGAGGTTAGGGAGGGGCAACCACCTCTTCACATAACTTCCCCTTGACGTCTGTTTCCACCCCAGGGAGTATAAGGGGTGAAGGTTGTAGGTCCTCCGGGGAGATTTCATTCAGGTCTCCACCACTCGCGCTCATCTCTCTCCCTCACCTAATAGTGTTTCAGGTGATATAATTTAAAAGATTCTGTCTTGTCATCCATATATCCCCTTCCTCCTCCTCCTCTTCCTTGTCTTTCTCCTACTCCACCCTCCCATGCAGGTGTCGGAGGAGGAGCATCTATGAGGGAGGGGGTCCATACCGTCACCCCCCTCCTTAACCTCCGGATCACCCCCTCCCACACACCCAACTTCCCGACACCCCCTCCTCCCCCTCTTCCTCCCCCACCATCGGCAGACCACGTGTATAGTCGCAGGTGATAGCGTATACTACCCCCCTCCCACCCGCCCCCGTCCCTCCCTCCAGCGGCGGCGGCGGTCATTCACCCTCGTCGTCGGCCTCCCAGAGGTAAACAAAACAACGTGCTCTGCTTGCCCAGCGGTCGTTAACACACCACTATGACCTCGGCGTCTTGTTGCGTACATGTGTAATTGTGACATGATGATTGAGCAGTAAGAGGGTTTTAGGGCATAAAATATTTCCAGTGTGTGTGTGATGGAGGCGCCATGTGGCTGTGGTGAGGGTGGAAGTCTTGGAGGGGGAGGGGATGAGGTGTGGTGTGGGGCTGAGAAGGAGGGGAAGCGTGAGGGTGAGGGTCTGGATTTTGGTGGGATTTTGTCTGGGGGTGGGGGGGAGGGGTGAAGAGGGTGGAGGGGTTTGAAGTGAAAGGTGTAAGGGTGAGGTTAGGTGTCTAGAAGGGATGTGGTGAGGGGTGTTGAGGTGTGAGGGAGGAGGGGGAGAGGGGCGGGAGCAGGTTGAGGCCTCACGTGTGCACCACAGAGGGGGTCACTACACCTGCCAGCTGGGCTAGACGGAATGACAAGGTGATTTGTGGAGGCGAACTCAGGTGAACTTTGGTAATTATTATCTAGTGTATACCTGGAGGATAGTACACCTCTACCCTTGCACGAACCTTTATGTGTCAGGCCAGGTGAATAAAACACACACACACACACACACACACACACACACACACACACACACACAAGAGTTATATAAGAAATGAATATGGAGAGGAAAATGGTTGTGTGGTTCAGAATTTAATAGCTTAGGGGCTGTGTGTGTTGTCTACGTGAAAAATCCAATTTGTGGGAGAGAGAGAGAGAGAGAGAGAGAGAGAGAGAGAGAGAGAGAGAGAGAGAGAGAGAGAGAGAGAGAGAGAGAGGGTGGTAATAATGTACAAGGAGAGGAGGGACAGAGGGTGGCAGCAGGGAGAGAGTGAATGGTAGGAGGAGGCAAGGAAGAAGAAAGTAGGTCAGGAAGAGGTGGGGGGGGAGGCAAGGAAAATAATGAAGAGATGTAGGGAGGTCAGGGCGGATGAGGAAGTGAGAGGCAAGATAAGGGAGGGAGGAAGAGGGTCAGGGAGGATGAGGAAGGGCTAGGAGTGTGAGGGCAGGCAGGAAGTAGCGGTCCTCAGCCACGCCAGGGAGAGGCAGGAGGGAGGGAGGGAGGGAGGGAGGGAGGGAGTTTCATTGGCAGCGAGGGAGGGAGAAAAAGGGGGAGGATTGGGAGAGACAGTGGTAAGGAGGAAGTGAGAGATACTCGTAGTGAACGAGGGGATGTTGAGGGCGCGTGCGCACGCACACACACACACACACACACACAGAAAAAATATATATTGTTCAATACCTAAATAATACAACATATATCTTAACGCAGTACAGGTAAACGAAAAAACACCGTTTATTTCTTTTCGATTCCTTAACTAATTTATTATACAAAAAGCTTTGATCAATTATAAACAAAAATTTAATAAACTGTAAAAAAAAGAAACCCAGAAACAAACAACAACGAGGAAAATTAACTAGGGAGAGATAAGGTAAACAACACTGATATAAGATGTGGTGCCCAGGACCATAGTGAACAGTACTCTCCCTCCTCCTGTTACCTTGATCATCTTTTCCTTGTGTGTAATAATAACAATAATAATAATAAACGGTTTATTAACAGAGTTGCAGCCGGTGGCTGAAAATATACAAACTTACATGTGACTTAGACATAATAATATACGTTCAATACATTTACAGGGCTGCACAGTACATAAATCAGGAGCTGTTTATTATTTTAACAATAAATGGGATGGTGCTATTCTTATATCTATCAGAGCGGGCTCTTATGGGCTGAATTTTGTTGTAGTGGCGGACTGTGCGAGGTGGGCGGGGGACTGCAGGTGGCAGTAAGTGGCAATGAAGAGGATGGTACAGTAGTCCACTGCCAAACCCTGCTAGTGTGTGGTGGTGGTCTGGTGGAGGTCACTGAGGGATGGCATTTCCAGGGTGGAGAGAGCGTTGTTGTAGCCGGAGTAGTCTGCGCCGAGCATGATTCTGCAGGCCCTCTTCTGTACCTGCTCTAGCCGACGTTGTTGGGTCGTGTTGAGAGAAGACGACCATGCTGGTGACGCATACGTTAATTTTGGGAGTATGAAGGCGTTGTAGATAGTCCTCAGCTCTAGCGTGGGTGCCCCAAGTGACCTGAGTCGCCGTAGCATGTAGAGTCGGTACGAGGCTGCCTTGATAGTGTTGTTTAAATGGGCCTTCCAGTCCAGTTTGTGGTGTATAGTAACACCCAGGAGTTTGGCAGATTGCACTAACTGGAGAGGATGGGCACCCACTATAACTACTGGAGCTTGCACTGGAGTGGTGGCGGTATTGATGTGCATGAATACGGTTTTGGTGTGGTTGATGGTGACCTTGTTCTCCATAGTCAATGCCTGTAGCCTGTCCAGGGTGCCTTGTAGTGATGAGTTGTTCGGTGAGGTGTTGTCCACTGCAACCCCCACAGTGCAGTCATCCACGTACTTCCACCTGTGAGGAGTGTCCGCAGGTGAGGTGTTGGAATGTGGAGACAGAACCCTGGTACCTGACTGCCTGATGACACTCACTCAGGAAATCAGTGAGCCATGAGACCAGGTTGGTGGGCAGCCCTAGTGCAATAGCCTTGTTGATAACAGTGCAGTGATCAACAAGGTCAAAAGCCTTCCTAAGGTCAACAAGGGCAACGGCCAGTGATGTCTTACGTTTCTCCAGGTTTTTGTGCAGAAAATCCAGGAAACTAACTAAGCAGTGTGATGTAGAGGAGGTCCTCATAATGCCAAATTGCTGAGGATCAAATGACTGATTAATACTTGCAAATGCCCATTCAAAAACAAAGTCTTCACAGAGTAGACTGGGTATGGGGGTAATGGCAACTGGCCTGAAGTCACTAGGGGACTGTGGGGTTGGGACCTTGGAGATAGGGGTGACAAATGCAGTTTTCCATTCATTAAGGCATTTGCTTTGAGGGATGCATTAATAATGGAACAGAGGAGAGTGGCAAGTTCGACTGCAAACTCCTTGTAAATTTTGATTGGGAGGTCAATTAGTATTGTAGAGCGTTTGGATTTAAATTTCAGGAGTTTGTTGGCAATTTCAAATGGTTAAACACTGGGAGGGGGGAGGGGGGGCGGGGGGGGGAAGGTAAGTAGGCCGGGAGGAGAGTGAGGTCAAGACTGGGTAGGGTATGACATATGGTAGCAAAGTGGTTATTAATTGCCTCAGCTGTCTCCTCACTAGGGAAATAAGAGATAAAAGGAAATGTGGGAGACTGACGGTGTGTGTGGGCGCTCAACACCCTCTCGTTGTTCTCGGGCGCTGAGATGAAACAATAATGTAACTAAATACTTAACACGCGCGCACACACACACACACACACAGGTTAGATTAGGTCTATACCATGGTTGAAATTTAATAATAATAATAATAATAATAATAATAATAATAATAATAATAATAAAAGAAAAATAGTCATCCAAAAAATAATTATTAAATTTTCAAAACATAAACCTGGAAATTCTTTTACGATAACCCCATATATATATATATATATATATATATATATATATATATATATATATATATATATATATATATATATATATATATATATATATATATATATATATATATTTCATTAGCCCAATAAAGCACGCGGACTTTACATACATTCAACGCCTCAACCCGCCAGGATCACAGTCATGGGCTCGTGGGCCGTGGGTTCGAATCCTGGCGGGTTGAGGTGTTGCTTGTTTGTAGAAGTCCGCGTGCTTCATTGGGCTAATGAAATATATATGGATCCTCGTGTTTCGAAGACGGATTTGGTAAAACGTTACTCTGACCACATACGTGATACGGGTAGTCCCCATTAGAGGTTCACGGCGCCATAAGCTCGTTGAACAGGCTTTGTGTGAAATATAACAGAGTCTAGGACTGCGTTTAGTATCCTGGTGGTCCAGGGGTAGCGTTCCCCGATCACAGTCGTGGGCCGTGGGTTCGAATCCTGGCGGGTTGAGGTGCTGATTGCATGTAGAAGTCCGCGTGCTTTATTGGGCTAATGAAATATATATATATATATATATTTTATATATATGCAAATTACTCCTGAGGTACATACATAAATAATACTAATAAATAATAATAATAACAATAATAATGGCTGCCCCTCGTGTAACGAGGATGGCCGGCCCTAGGATCACCTAGGCGTGTATTTGTTTAAGGTGTAGAAGCTGTCGCCAACACAACAACCACACCCTAAGTTAACGAGCTGCATGACCCAGTGCCAACGAACAGTTCGAGAAGACCGGACAACTCGCCAATTGCACTGGCTAACCATTACCCTGGAACACAATCTACAAATCGATTAACATCCAGGTACCCAATTACTGTTGGCTAGACAAAAGCAAATGTCGTAAAGAAACTTGCCCATAGTTTCACCCTGCCTGGGGATAGAACCCGGGTTCGCTCGCTTGCACAGGTTGTCTCAATACATACATACATACATGACTAGTTCAGGTAATTTGTGGCTTATTAAGTATATAAATGTCATAGTTTTACAACCCACAGCAGCCACGTTTGGGTTCTTAGTAAAGTTTTTAAAGCGAGTTATTACCTTCGAGTTCATTTTACATCTGATTGAAAAGCCGCATAGTGATTATCCTTCTTGTCTGCAGTTATAAATCTCCCCAGTTGCCAACCTGTAGTGAGGTGACGTAAACAACTTCCTCAGTGCCATCCTGTAGTAGCGTAACATAAACTACTTCCTCAGTGTGATCTTGTAGTGACGTGACGTAAACAACTTCCTCAGTGCCATCCTGTAGTGAGGTGACGTAAACAACTTCCTCAGTGCCATCCTGTAGTAGCGTAACGTAAACAGCCTCCTCAGTGCCATCCTGTAGTGACGTAACATAAACAACCTTCCTCAGTGCCATCCTGTAGTGACGTAACATAAACAACCTTCCTCAGTGCCATCCTGTAGTGACGTAACGTAAACAACTTCCTCAGTGCCATCCTGTAGTAGCGTAACGTAAACAACCTCCTCAGTGCCATCCTGTAGTGACATGACATAAACAACCTTCCTCAGTGCCATCCTGTAGTAACGTAACATAAACAACATTCCTCAGTGCCATCCTGTAGTGATGTGATATAAACAACTTCCTCAGTTCCATCCTGTAGTGACGTGACGTAAACAACTTCCTCAGTGCCATCCTGTAGTGACGTAACATAAACAACCTTCCTCAGTGCCATCCTGTAGTGACGTGACGTAAACAACTTCCTCAGTGCCATCCTGTAGTGACGTGACGTAAACAACTTCCTCAGTGCCATCCTGTAGTGACGTAACATAAACAACCTTCCTCAGTGCCATCCTGTAGTGACGTAACATAAACAACTTCCTCAGTGCCATCCTGTAGTGACGTGACATAAACAGCTTCCTCAGTGCCATCCTGTAGTGACGTGACATAAACAGCTTCCTCAGTGCCATCCTGTAGTGACGTGACATAAACAGCTTCCTCAGTGCCATCCTGTAGTGACGTGACGTAAACAACTTCCTCAGTGCCATCCTGTAGTGACGTGACGTAAACAACTTCCTCAGTGCCATCCTGTAGTGACGTAACATAAACAACCTTCCTCAGTGCCATCCTGTAGTGACGTAACATAAACAGCTTCCTCAGTGCCATCTTATCCCCTTTACTGTTTTATTGCTGTTCCTTTTATCATTGTTCTTCTTTCCCTTCTCTCTATTTTATCTATCTCACTCTTGTTCTCTCGTGTTCCATGTGTCGTTGTTTCTCTCACTTCTTTCTCCGTATTTCTATCTCCTTATTCGTTGTTTTGATTGTCTTCCCTGGTTCTTTAAAACACTCCTGTCCTCTTCCTCTGCTTCTTCTCTTGTCTTCTTTATCTCCTATTCTTCGTCCTCTTCTTTCTACTATTTTCCTTCCTATTATATTCTTTCACTTGGCCTCTCTTCCCCCTCTTCTTATTCATTTATTTCTTTTCCCTTTCCTTCTCCCTCCCCCTTATATTTTTCCTCTTCTCTTCCTTGCCCTTGTGGTCTATCGTTCCTTTTCTCTCCCATTCTACTGTTCCTTCTCTTCCATGCTAATCTTCCTCCTCCCTTCCAATCTTCCCTACCTCTAGCTACTTCCCCCCCCCCTCCCTCCCTCCCTCTACCTCTACACCCCCATCACCAGGCCCGTGACACCCCTGCGGTCGACTCCCCTGTAACTGTACTTGCCAGAGTTCATGAGGACGAGGAACTGTGTCCCAACGGCGTTTAGAGGTCTCCATGTATACGTCCTCAGCGGAGCATATAGAGGAGCAGCGGTGGAGGGAGGCATCACACGGTCGAGCAATAGATAGAGGCCTCACACGGTCGAGCAATAGAGAGGCTTCACACGGTCGAGATATAGATAGAGGCCTCACACGGTCGAGCAATAGATAGAGGCCTCACACGGTCGAGCAATAGATAGAGGTCTCACACGGTCGAGCAATAGATAGAGGCCTCACACGGTCGAGCAATAGATAGAGGTCTCACACGGTCGAGCAATAGAGAGGCTTCACACGGTCGAGATATAGATAGAGGCCTCACACGGTCGAGCAATAGATAGAGGCATCACGCGGTCGAGCAACAGATAAGAGGTCTCACACGGTCGAGCAACAGATAGAGGCCTCACACGGTCGAGCAATAGATAGAGGCATCACGCGGTCGAGCAACAGATAGAGGCCTCACACGGTCGAGATATAAATAGAGGTCTCACACGGTCGAGCAATAGATAGAGGTCTCACACGGTCGAACAATAGAGAGGCATCACACGGTCGAGCAACAGATAGAAGCATCATACGGTCGAGATATAGATAGAGGCCTCACACGGTCGAGCAATAGAGAGAGGCCTCACACGGTCGAGCAATAGAGAGGCATCACACGGTCGAGCAATAGAGAGGCTTCACACGGTCGAGATATAGATAAAGGCCTCACACGGTCGAGCAATAGATAGAGGCCTCACACGGTCGAGCAATAGATAGAGGCCTCACACGGTCGAGCAATAGATAGAGGTCTCACACGGTCGAGCACTAGATAGAGGCCTCACACGGTCGAGCAATAGATAGAGGCATCACACGGTTGAGCAACAGATAGAGGCCTCACACGGTCGAGCTACAGATAGAGGCCTCACACGGTCGAGCAACAGATAGAGGCATCACACGGTCGAGCAATAGATAGAGGCCTCACACGGTCGAGCAATAGATAGAGGCCTCACACGGTCGAGCAACAGATAGAGGCCTCACACGGTCGAGCAACAGATAGAGGCCTCACACGGTCGAGCTACAGATAGAGGCCTCACACGGTCGAGCAATAGATAGAGGCCTCACACGGTCGAGCAACAGATAGAGGCCTCACACGGTCGAGCAACAGATAGAGGCCTCACACGGTCGAGCAACAGATAGAGGCCTCACACGGTCGAGCAACAGATAGAGGCCTCACACGGTCGAGCAACAGATAGAGGCCTCACACGGTCGAGCAATAGATAGAGGCCTCACACGGTCGAGCAACAGATAGAGGCCTCACACGGTCGAGCAACAGATAGAGGCCTCACACGGTCGAGCTACAGATAGAGGCCTCACACGGTCGAGCAATAGATAGAGGCCTCACACGGTCGAGCAACAGATAGAGGCCTCACACGGTCGAGCAACAGATAGAGGCCTCACACGGTCGAGCAACAGATAGAGGCCGCACACGGTCGAGCAATAGATAGAGGCCTCACACGGTCGAACAGATAGAAGCATCACACGGTCGAGCAATAGATAGAGGCCTCACACGGTCGAGCAATAGATAGAGGCCTCACATGGTCGAGCAATAGATAGAGGCCTCACACGGTCCAGCAACAGGTAGAGGCCTCACACGGTCGAGCAATAGATAGAAGCATCACACGGTCAAGCAACGGCGGTAGAGGCATCACACGTGACATGGGAGTGTCATATCACACCTGTGTTTATCACCTGTTGCTAATTTTCCCCATACTGTCCTGTAAATCACCTGTAAATGCGACTTGATCTATGACGTAAGGAGGTGTCTTAGGTAATTACACAGGTAAGAGGACACAAACTAGGGTGAAAAGTACTCTCGATTACCTGTTATATGTGTATGTTCATAATCAAGGTTAGGTTAGGTTAGGTTAGGTTAGGTTAGGTTAGGTTAAATGTGTAGTGTATTTCAGTGTATATATTTATGTATGAGTCTGTGTGTGTGTGTAATAATAATAATAATAATAATAATTAACGGTTTATTGAAAGAGCTTGGCAGCCAGAAGGCTGAAAATATACAGTTACATATTTGGGGAGTGGGTTACGAATTACAAATAATATACAAGTAACATAAGTGACACAAATAAGACATATAACAACTTAGATGGGGAAAAGCTCAAACTACAGTTCAATTCAGCATAGTGACAGTGTTACAGTATTACAAGTTATTGATAATTTTTACAATGGTTGGGACTGGGCTGTTCTTATAGCGATCAGTTCGTGCACGTATGGGCTGGATGCGGTTGTGGTGTCGAACAGCAATTCTCGGACAAGGGACCTCGGGTGGTAGTAGGAGCCGGTGTCGGGGATGGTGTAGAAGCTTCTTACCAAATTTGCAGATGAGGTCGTGGTGATGGTCAGTGAGAGTCGAAAGGGTCAGTGTGTTGAGCGCTTCTTGATATGTGGAGTAGGAGGAGGAGAGAATAATCTTGCATGCCCTCTTTTGCACTTTTTCTAGGTGTTTACGCTGTGTGGCATTTAGGGAGGAAGACCAGGTGGGGGAGGCATAGGTGAGCTTGGGAAGTATGAATGTTGTGTAAACACTGAGGAGCTCGTGTGCAGGAACTCCGAGGGACTTGAGTCGGCGGAGGAGGTGGAGACGGAAACTGGAGGATTTGACAACTTCATTGACGTGTGGTTTCCAATTTAGTTTGTTGTCTATGGTGACGCCGAGGAGCTTCGTGGAATCTACGACCTGGAGTGTGTTCGGACCTAGAGTAATGGAAGGAGGTGGGACAATGTCGGAGGAGAGGTTGATGTGCATAACCATGGTCTTGGTATGGTTGATGGTGACATGGTTGTTGGTAGCCCAGTTTTGGAGACTGTTCAATAAATCCTGAAGGGCGGTATAGTTGGGAGCAGAATTGTTGACGCTGATCCCAATGGTGGAGTCGTCGACATATTTCCAGCGAGCAGGGGTTTCTCTTAGGGCATCATTGATGAGCATAAGGAAGCAGAGTGGTCCCATCTTGGTGCCTTGGGGGACGCCACAGGTGAGTGACTGAAAGGTGGAGACAGCCC
The DNA here is from genome assembly GCA_958450375.1 of Homarus gammarus. Taxonomy (NCBI): domain Eukaryota; kingdom Metazoa; phylum Arthropoda; class Malacostraca; order Decapoda; family Nephropidae; genus Homarus; species Homarus gammarus. The sequence goes on along the minus strand of CAUDMG010001226.1, from coordinate 1,215,622 downwards.
CTCGGAAGCGTACAGCTTGGCGTCGGTCACTGAGGAAGTCTGTAAGCCATGGTATGAGGCTTCTTCGAAGCCCGAGGTCAATAGCTTTGTTGATGATTATATTGTGGTCGACTAGGTCGAACGCTTTAGTGAAATCAATGAAGGCGACAGCTACAGACGTTTTTCGTTTCTCGAGATGGCGGTATATGTAATCGAGAAAGCTGACAAGACAGTGAGTGGTGGAGGAAGTTTTCATGTTGCCAAATTGCTGAGGGTCTACGACTCCTGCAATATCAGCATAAGCCCAGTCGAACACAAAACTTTCACAGATTAGGCTGGGTATTGGGGTGATTGCAATAGGTCGTAGCTGATTTAAGGATTGTGGGCTGGTTGACTTGGGCACTGGTGATACATAAGAGGTCTTCCAGTCAGCTGGGCATCTGGCTTGACTGAGAGAAGCATTGATGATGGAGCAGAGGGGTTTAGCAAGCTCCGGGGAGAACTCCTTGAAGAGTTTCATTGGTAAGTCAATGGGGGTGGTAGAGCGTTTTAATTTTAGTTTGTCCAGGCGTTTTGCTACGTCAAATTCTTCTACTAAGTCAGTGGGAAGGGAGGCTGGTAGGTAAGCAGGGAGAGTGGTTGTGTCAAGCCGTGGGAGCGTCTGGCATATAGTAGCGAAATGGTTATTTGTGTGTGTGTGTGTGTGTGTGTGTGTGTGTGTGTGTGTGTGAATAAATGAGTGTACACAAATGACTTGGTGTATAATGTATGTATCCTGTAGACATGTGGGGAGGGGAAGGGAGGGGTGAATACATGAGAAGGGGAGGGGAGAACAAGTGGGGGGGAAGAGGAGGGGAAGGGAAGGCTAACAAAGAAGGCCGCTACCACAATGACAAACATCAACAAAACAGCCCAACACTGTGCTTCACTCCCGGCCCTAGTACACGTGGGTTTACAACTGCGTGTGTAAAGTATTTATGAATGAGTGTTACCCTACAGCCCGTGTACAAGTTATACTGAAGGCTTTACCTCTTCATGGATCTGTTAATTTATCTATGGTAGGTATGTCAACAGGTGTTTAAAGGTAATGAGTTTGAATAGTTATTGTTGTTGTTATTATTATTATTATTATTATTATTATTATTATTATTATTATTACAGTTAGTTGTTGTTGTTGCTGTTATTATTATTATCCTAGGGTGGACAACATTCAACATTGTTCTGTGTTAATAAAGGGGAATATCCCGATGTGACGTCACTTCCTCTCAGGTGATTAAAAAAATTCCGGTAATTACCGAAAACCGAGGTTGATCCCCCCCCCCCCCCTTCACCTCCTCTCCCTCCACATTCCCTCCCGCCACCTTCCTTCCCCCGCCACCTTCCCTCCCCCTCCACATCCCTTCCACCATCCCTCCCCCTTACATCCCCTCCACCTTCCTTCCCACTGTCCCCAACCTACACCTTTCCTCCCCTCCCACTAACCCCCCCCTCCCTCCCCACCTCGCACTGGGACTCCCCGAAAAGTTGACCCAACACAAAACTGATAATTACATCATCGCTAAAATGATTCATCGTTTGGGAATACTTTTGACAATTGATTTTCCGATTAATTGGCGTCACCATAATAAACCAACAAAAGTTACACTGTCACTTATATATAAAAGCAAAACAAATAAACAATAAAACAATACCTATAGATGTTTTTGTTTTAAGTTTGCGCGTCATTAAAGATAGATATATATATTTTAAGATTTCAGTTAGTAGTTAAACACTCGAGGTCATTTATCTCCCAACAAGAGGGTGACCCAGGCAGAATCTATCCTGAAGTCGTATATTCGATTGGAAGTTAGGTTAGGTTAGGTTAGGTTAGGTTAGGTTATATTATGACCGAGTAGAACGTGTCTATTAGGAAACAGAAAAGAAAGGAGAGAGAAGAAAAGATTAGAAGGAAGCACGTAGAGAGGAAATGGAAAAATAAAAAGTGAAAACAATAACCAGGAAAACAACAGAGAAGAATATCAGTAAAAAGGGAACAGGGGAAACATGAGTAAACTAAAATAGAGGAAGCATGAGAAAGAGAAGGAAGGAAACAGGAGGAAAAATAAAGAGGAACGGACATAAAGGAACCAAAGAGACAGAGAGAAAAATACCCCTACGAGGCAGGAACTTCTAAGCGTGGCTGTGTGATTCACGTCCTCTCCGGGGTGTGGCCTTTAGGGTGCAGGATGCTGGCCACCTGTGTTAATTACCTGTGTCAACCACCTCACCTGTGTCAATCACCCCACCTGGGTCAATCACCCCACCTGTGTCAATCACCCCACCTGTGTCAATCACCCCACCTGTATCAACCACCCTACCTGTATCAACCACCCTACCTGTATCAACCACCCTACCTGTATCAACCACCCTACCTGTATCAACCACCCTACCTGTATCAACCAACCTACCTGTATCAACTACCCTACCTGTATCAACCACCCTACCTGTATCAACCACCCTACCTGTATCAACCACCCTACCTGTATCAACCACCCTACCTGTATCAACCACCCTACCTGTATCAACCACCCTACCTGTATCAACCACCCTACCTGTATCAACCAGCAACAAATCGTCGACCAAGAACAACAACTTCGGGTTTTCTCTACTCTCGTGTGAAACCTTAACTGAAGGTTCACCCAGACGTACGTTCGCCAGACTTCTGCCCGCAATAGCATTGTTATGGACCAAGAATTAGTGCCCTCCACGTGAATTAAAGTCAGTGGAAAAAAGTTTTGAATTACTTAAAGGGTGAAGTAAGACGCGATAAAAATGTCATCACCCACAAGTGTTGAAGGTGACCGCCTGTGAGAAACTGGCGGGTTACTCCACCACACTCGGGGCAGGATGCTACATCAGTTCGCCCAGGCACTGTACTAATGACACCCGATAGTGTACTAATTCACTGCTTGAGTGTACAAAGAAGCACCGAACCCGAGACTATCTGCTTGCAAGGCGAACTTTCTACCCTTTTGAGATATCAGATCACACTGTAAGGACAACGAGATGTTATTCACCCTCGAGGAATCCTGTCAAACTTTTCCTGAATCATATAAAAACAATTGTCTCAGCACATCCTAAACACCGCTATAGTGTTACTGATGGACCGATTAAAGAGGGGAACAGACAGACCGACAGAGAGAGAGAAACAAACAGAAAAGAGGGAGTGAGAATAATCTGTTACACACAAAGAGACCAATTTCCACTGAGACACTTAACAATACCTGACACATCCAACAACCTTCCGTCTGCCTTTGTTGACAGCGTGACACAGCAACAGCGAGGGAAGTGATGTTTACAATACTGTTTTAATAAGCCCGGGGACAGTCTCTCTCTCTCTCTCTCTCTCTCTTTCTTTATCTCTGTCTTTCTTTATCTAATCAATCTCTCTCTCTCTCTCTCTCTCTCTCTCTCTCTCTCTCTCTCTCTCTCTTATCTCTCTCTCTCTCTCTCTTTATCTCTCTCTCTCTCTTTATCTCTGTCTTTCTTTATCTAATCAATCTCTCTCTCTCTCTCTCTTGTTCCATCTCTATTAATCAGGTTACACATGCCTTCCATTCTCTAACGATCAAATTACCTTCATCTCTATTCAACTACTTATCACTATACCTTCCTGCCTATAAATACTCACTCGCTCTATCAAATCATCCATCTATATATTTACCTTCTTATCATATCTTTATCTAAGTTTAAAGATCTCTCTCTCTCTCTCTCTCTCTCTCTCTCTCTCTCTCTCTCTCTCTCTCTCCCTGCGGTGCCTCCCATGAACTCGTGAACTTGAGTCAGTGTCCCTGAACCTCTTCCCCTCCCTCTCCCTCGCTCTCCCTCACCGCTCTCCCTCCCTCCCTCTCTCTCACCACCAGAGGAATGCCTCCCCTGGTTCACGTTGTTTTCTGTCCATTGGTGTGTTGCGCCGTGTGGAACTTATTCTTGTGTGTGTGTGTGTGTGTGTGTGTGTGTGTGTGTGTGTGTGTGTTACCTATAAGTTGTCATAAAGCTTATTTTTAACCCATTGTTTTCACACGCTAATAAATAAATCCTTTCCTAACGCTTTTTCAAGGACGAGCTGTGTCCTCTACGTACAGTACAGTACTTACTTACTTATGTCCACACATAAATTTAACAGCATTCTCGTGTTTCTTTTGTTTTTTTTTCCTCTCTCTCACTCCCTCTCTTTCTCATTGTGTGTCTTGGTCAAGTTTTTTTACCCCCGCGGGTTCCTCAGTGTTCCTGACCCTGGGCCTGACCTGAACCCTCCCTTAGGTAACCAAACTGTCCGCTGCTCTCCGTTATTCCACAAAACTGACAGTCTTGTGAACCTTCAACACGGCCTGTGAACTGTGGTCTGACAGCGGCTGTAAGGAAGGGAAACTCTCTCTCTCTCTCTCTCTCTCTCTCTCTCTCTCTCTCTCTCTCTCTACGGTTATCTACGACTGGTAACCTGTGTGCTAAACTCAGCCCAGAGACAAAGTATTTTAAACCCTCTAATAATAATTTTATAGAACAGAACAGTAATAAAAACACGACATGAGAAGGAAACCGAAAATAGCGATATCAAACAATTATACCGTTAACAGTTTGGCGCGTAAAGAAAAAGTAATACATGTACATCATCTTCGACTAAAAAGAGTAAAAAAAAGTTCACATGTGTTGCACAGAAATAAACCCATGTATGTATATGAACATCATTTACACCTGAAAAAAAAATATATATACAATATACCATTACTAAAATACAAATACACTGCCTCCATAAATCACACTTTAAGTGTTAGTTATACTTGTAATTAAACCTAGACACTGTAACCTGACCTGACCTAACCTTAAAGCCTTCAGTGTTACAAGTTTTGATTTATCTCAGTACCTGACGTTCACACCACAAGGTCTCCAGCAGTGTTAGTAAGATACAGTCCACGCAACACAACATATACAATACAGTATGCTCCCAGACAAAGCAAGGCTCAGGAATCAAACATTAATCCAAAGTAACGTTAAATATTTGTAATAATGATTTTTTAATCCCTGGAACTATTATAACTTTACATGTGAATATTTCCAACTTTACCTTATTATAATTTCCTACACCCGTAAAACTGATACTGTGTACTCACCCTGCACTGATGTCTCAACCTGTGAAAACATAAACCACAGTTAGATACAAACATTTATAAAGTCCGTTAAATAAACTCCTGTAAAAATAAAAATAAATTAATAAATGAAATTCCCGTCATGATAAAAGGAAAACATGAAGAATGAAATTTTAAGTCAGTAATAAATTTCAATCTTAAAATTTCAGATACAATCATTGACAAATTATTGAGATATGGTTATTTACTTATTACTTACTAATGATAAATTATCTCCAGAACCAGACAGTTGTTGTTGTTGCTGTTGTTGTTATAATGTTATTACTGCGCTTCAACAACTAAGGTCTTTAAGCGAGAAGCAAGGTTCGTTATATACTAGTCAACCAACGATAATAATTATGGAAGATTGAACTCGATGTCAGAAAGTTAAACAAAAATGGGAAGGCGAGGAGGAGGGAGTATCAGGTCCACAAACTGTCTACAACGATGACATATCCGAGGTTTTCTGTGGCGGACGAAGACAGAAACATGTCCCCGAAAATGCAGTCTGCCTCTGGTGACGTAGAAGCTGCTGTCTGGACCGAGATTCTTAAAGACCCTTACGATAAACATCTCCCAAGACTAAATAAATAACTATATATTTTAACTGATTAAATAAAATTAGAAAAAGTCGTAAAGTAACAGTCATTATACCTAAGTTCGATCTTAAACAGACACGTTCATTTAGCACCAGTTTAGGAGATCAAATTTACATACACGATCTCATCCCAATGACTAAAGTGGTGTATGAACGTGTGTCTGTTATTGGTGGAGTCTCCTGGTATCTCCTGAGCTAATTTTAGATCCAATTTTTGTGTGTTTTTATTCAAGCCAACCAATCAGGTGCCAGGAATATTCACCGGCCGGACCGCTGAGACTGTTAACAACTGGGTTTTATAAGAATGTGGTGAACAATAGGCGGGCAGCGTGTGGTGCGACACTTGTACACGCGAACAACTTTTTACCGTTGCTGAAACACTGGTACTGTACTTATAAAACTGATGACTTGGAGGTGTTTTGTTAGAAGACAAAAACAGACTTGCATTTAAATGGTCTTTTTTTAATAAAATATAAAATTCTCTCTTTCCGTTATTCTCGGTGTTGAGGTGTTCAAGTGATCAAGTGGTCAGGTGCTAAGGTGATCAAGTGATCAGGTGCTGAGGTGTTCAAGTGATCAAGTGGTCAGGTGCTAAAGTGTTCAAGTGACCAAGTGGTCAGGTGCTAAGGTGTTAAAGTGATCAAGTGGTCAGGTGCTAAGGTGTTCAAATGATCAGGTGCTAAGATGTTCAAGTGATCAAGTGGTCAGGTGCTGAGGTGTTCAAGTAATCAAGTGGTCAGGTGCTAAGGTGTTCAAGTGATCAGATGCTAAGATGTTCAAGTGATCAAGTGATCAGGTGCTGAGGTGTTCAAGTGATCAAGTGGTCAGGTGCTAAAGTGTTCAAGTGACCAAGTGGTCAGGTGCTAAGGTGTTAAAGTGATCAAGTGGTCAGGTGCTAAGGTGTTCAAATGATCAGGTGCTAAGATGTTCAAGTGATCAAGTGATCAAATGATCAGGTGCTAAGATGTTCAAGTGATCAAGTGATCAAGTGGTCAGGTGCTGAGGTGTTCAAGTAATCAAGTGGTTAGGTGCTAAGGTGTTCAAGTGGTCAAGTGATCAAGTGGTCAGGTGCTGAAGTGTTCAAGTAATCAAGTGGTTAGGTGCTAAGGTGTTCAAGTGATCAAGCGGTTAGGTGCTAAGGTGTTCAAGTGGTCAAGTGATCAAGCGGTTAGGTGCTAAGGTGTTCAAGTGGTCAAGTGATCAAGTGGTCAGGTGCTGAGGTGTTCAAGTGATCAAGTGGTCAGGTGCTAAGGTGTTTAAGTGATCAAGTGGTCAGGTGCAAAGGTGTTCAAGGGATCAAGTGGTCAGGTGCTGAGGTGTTCAAGTGGTCAGGTGCTGAGGTGTTCAAGTGATCAATTCGAATGTTCTGGTGTTCAGGTGTTAAGATGTTCAAGTGATCAAGTGTTCAGGTGCTGAGGTGTTCAAGTGGTCAGGTGCTGAGGCGTTCAAGTGATCAAGTATTCGAATGTTCAGGTAAGCAAGTGTACAAGTATTGGAGTGTTCAAGTGTTGAGGTCTTCAAGTGTAGAGGTGTTCAAGTGTTCAAATGTTCAGGTATACTGTACATTACATTAATAAAAAATAAAAGTAAAATCAGATTAGTCATTCCCAGAAAAATCAAGAATCATTTACCCAGGTTAAAACTTTCCGCCACCAACTGAGTGAGTGAGTTACACGTTAGTCTGGCGAAGCAAAAAAAAAAAGAGGGACCCAAAAAAAAAAAAAAAGGTAAAATTAACTGAAATTGATAGAAGGTGAAAGCAAAGGCTGAAGGCGGAGAAAGAAAATAAGAATGAAATCGAAAATAAACTTGTGATGTTGTTGAAGGAGGGAAGACATGGAATAAACTCTTAAGAAACAACATAGACAAATAAGACGTAAATGAATAAATAAATTCCTATGATATGAAAATAAAAAACAAAGACATTTTATTCATGTATATTTTTCTTGTCGTTTTGTTAAGAAAAAAAATATATATTCTGATTCATTTGATCAATTTATTCGACGTTCAACTCAGGTATAATGCAAGAGAGAAATACCCATATGTTTGTTAATAAATTCGACAAAAACAATTAATTGGAATTATATTTTTACTTGTTTTATTCCCTTCTTAGTTATTATCACATTTACCTTCCACCTTTCTTCTTATTCTTATTTTTTATTTCCTTTCTTACATATAAAGACGAGAGGAATACAGATAACATAAAGAGGAGAAGAACTGCACCTCGAGAGAAGAGTTCTATTGTATAACGTAGGGAATTAAGTCCTCCTGGTGATATAGTTCAAATGAGGCATACTGAGGCCTCTCTCTCTCTCTCTCTCTCTCTCTCTCTCTCGTTCTTTGGTGCATTGTGAACCCAGGAATCGACTCTTTTTCCATATTAATTACTTGGCGTGAAAGAATGTCCAGGTTTTTGCTCGCCCACTGTTGAAGGTTGCCATGCAGAAGGACGTTCACTCCGGCGTCACGCGAGCGAGCGGTAGCGGCGTATACGCAATGTTGTTACGCAGGGTAGAGGAGGAGGAAGAGGAGGAGGAGGAGGAGGAGGAGGAGGAGTGAATTAATTATAAATATGTGTGTGTGTGTGTGTGCGAAATGGATCGTGTCACGGAAATAGTAGTAGTAGTAGTAGTCGTAGTAGTATAGTAGTAGTAGTAGTACAGTGTAAAAGTAGTGGTTTGTTGGTGATGCAGAAAGAGAAGTTTTCACAAAGACAATAATTAATATTAAGTATTTATCTCCCTCATTTCCACCTCTCACACCTGTCCCCAGCTGAAGGTGTTTCAGGGGAGGGGGGTGGGGGGTAGTAGTGGGGAGGGGGATAGTGGGGTGAGGGGATAATGGGGATGTTGATGGGGAGTGGAGGGTTGCAGGTAGTGTTATGGGGGGTGGAGTGCGGAAGGAATGTGTAGGTGGAGATGAGTGTAAAGGGGTGATTGTCAGGAGGAAAGGGGGGTGGGTAGGGGTGTGGAGGGGGTGTGGAGGGGGTATCGGGGGTGCTGTGAGTGTGGAGGGGTGTGAAGGGAAGCTGGGTAGTGGTGATGGAGTATGTGCATTGGTGGCGGTGTAGTGGTGGTGGTGCAGGATGTGTAGTGGTGTGATGGTGGTGATGTTGGAGGATGTGTGGTGTGGTGGTGGTGTTGGAGGATGTGTGGTGATGGTGGTGGTGGTGTTGGAGGATGTGTGGTGTGGTGGTGGTGGTGTTGGAGGATGTGTGGTGATGGTGGTGGTGGTGTTGGAGGATGTGTGGTGATGGTGGTGGTGTGGGATGTGTAGTGGTGTGATGACGGTGGTGGTGGAGGATGTGTAGTGGTGTGATGGTGGTGGTGTTGGAGGATGTGTGGTGATGGTGGTGGTGGAGGATGTGTAGTGTGGTGATGGTGGTGGTGGAGGATGTGTAGTGTGGTGGTGGTGGTGTTGGAGGATGTGTGGTGATGGTGGTGTTGGAGGATGTGTGGTGATGGTGGTGTTGGAGGATGTGTGGTGATGGTGGTGGTGGAGGATGTGTAGTGATGTGATGGTGGTGTTGGAGGATGTGTGGTGGTGTGATGGTGGTGGTGTTGGAGGATGTGTGGTGATGGTGGTGGAAGCAGGAGGTAGTGAGGTCGTCGTGACGTTGGTCGACCAGAACTTCCGTGACGGCTGTGTCTGCACCACGCACACGAGGCCACGTACACGACTGCATTAACTTACGTACACACATACACATACACATGACCTAAACTCCACCTAAACACTCTAAAACGGACATTATGTGATTTATCTCACACACACACACACACACACACACACACAAAACCTACACATGACTGTAACGCCTGACGTTCACTCATGTACACTTGACCGTGATTCCATCCATCACGCACCAGCTACCATGCACATGACTGCATTATTTAACACACACACACACACACACACACACACACACACGACCGTGTTACCGTTTATACAAACACACGTACATACGCATGATTTATAAGACGTACACACAAAATGTATATACATATGACCGTAAGACATCTAACGCAGGAGCACACATGACCGTGATTTATTACTTACACGTACACATGAACCAAATGCATGATATACACTTGTGTACACATAATCCTTACAACGTACAAGCACTTACGCAGAACCTTGATACATAACGTACATACACGTACACTTGACCGTGATTTCATCCATCGTTTACCAATTGCAACGTAAATGACTGCATTACCTAGCTCATACACGTACACATGACAGTACGCACAGTCGTACACGTGACCGTGAATCCACCCTGCACACAGCGACATGGACACACACACACATACACACACACACACACACCAGACCCTTGCACTAGTGTATAAAGCACACAGTTACCGGGACGGAGGTGAACGGCCAGTAATAACACCAAGCTTGTGGTCCTGTGATACCTGGCGTAGTGAGAGAGAGAGAGAGAGAGAGAGAGAGAGAGAGAGAGAGAGAGAGAGAGAGAGAGAGAGAGAGATGAGATAAGGCTGTAAACAGACTGACAATAAAAACATGTAAACAAAGAGAAGAAATGAGAAAGAAATACACAAGGTGGTTCCTCACCTGATATACCTGATTAATTAATATGCAAATAAACTCATTAGCGTCACACTATAAGAGAAAATACATTCAATAAAATACTTAGTAAAGGCACAAGAAGAAAGGGTCATACATACATACATACATACATACATACATGCATACATACATACATACATACATACATACATACATACATGCCCCTTTCATCCATTCATCCCCATGTATACACTCATCCACCCAATCATCCGCTCATCAACCGTCATCAGCTCATCCATTTTTCAAGCCACCGTTATGCTCCTGTCCAAGGCTGAGACAGACAGACAGACAGACAGACAGACAGAGAATGAGACTGGGAGAGACAGATAGATGAACAGACATAAAAAACAGACAGACAGATGAGAGAAAAAGACTAGACAGAGAGATAAGAGGAATAGACAGAGATTGCCAGTTGGAAAAACAGACAGCGATAGATAGAGACAGACAGACAGACAGCTTTCGTGGAGTCGTTTGGGTAATAACAGACTTTGTTAAACAAGCAAAGATTTGGTGTGTGTGTGTGTGTGTGTGTGTGTGTGTGTGTGTGTTTTTTCCTTCCTGAACAAGAAGTGAACACCGGTCACTGAAGCCTCCTCCTGTTCCTCCTCCTCCTCCCCGTCTCACCTACCGCCCCTCCTCCTCCTCCCCGTCTCACCTACCGCCCCTCCTCCTCCTTCACCTCATTCCACACCTATCTACACCTTCTCTTCCTCCTCATCCCACCACCTCACCTTCCCCCTCCCTTTCCCCTATCCATCCTACTCCTCTTCTACGTTATTCCCTCCTCCTCTCTTCCCCCATTCCTTCCTTCTTCCCTCTTCCCTCCGTCAGTGTTGTGGCGGCGTGGCAGCCGTTCACCACGAGCTCTGAGGCCAATGACCTCTCCTTCCTTGCCGTTGCTGTTGTTACACTGTTGATTCTGTTGTTATTGTTTCTTCCTGTTGATGCTGTTAATGTTACTATATCTGTTGTCTGTTGTTTATGTTGCTGTTGTTGTTGTTGTTGTTGTTCCTCCTGTTACTGCTCTTGTCGCCGTTGCATTTGTTTTTGTTCTTGCTTCTCGTTTTCTTGTTGCTGCTGTTGTTTTTGTTGTTGTTTTACTGTTGCTACTGTTTTTATAATAATTACTGTTATTTTCTGTTATTATTGTTTGTCTTGACTGTTGTTACTGTTTTCATTGTTGTTGTTGTCGTTGTTGTTATTGTTTATGTCTTTACTGTTGTTATAGCTTTCATTGTTGTTGTTGAGTTGTTGTTATTGTTTATGTCTTTACTGTTGTTATAGCTTTCATTGTTGTTGTGTTGTTGTTATTGTTTATGTCTTTACTGTTGTTATAGCTTTCATTGTTGTTGTGTTGTTGTTATTGTTTATGTCTTTACTGTTGTTATAGCTTTCATTGTTGTTGTTGTGTTGTTATTGTTTATGTCTCTACTGTTGTTATAGCTTTCATTGTTGTTGTGTTGTTGTTATTGTTTATGTCTATACTGTTGTTATAGCTTTCATTGTTGTTGTTATTGTTTATGTCTATACTGTTGTTATAGCTTTCATTGTTGTTGTTATTGTTTATGTCTTTACTGTTGTTATAGCTTTCATTGTTGTTGAGTTATTGTTTATGTCTTTACTGTTGTTATAGCTTTCATTGTTGTTGTGTTGTTGTTATTGTTTATGTCTATACTGTTGTTATAGCTTTCATTGTTGTTGTGTTGTTGTTATTGTTTATGTCTTTACTGTTGTTATAGCTTTCATTGTTGTTGTTGAGTTGTTGTTATTGTTTATGTCTTTACTGTTGTTATAGCTTTCATTGTTGTTGTGTTGTTGTTATTGTTTATGTCTTTACTGTTGTTATAGCTTTCATTGTTGTTGTTATTGTTTATGTCTTTACTGTTGTTATAGCTTTCATTGTTGTTGTTGTGTTGTTGTTATTGTTTATGTCTTTACTGTTGTTATAGCTCTCATTTTTGTTGTTGTGTTGTTGTTATTGTTTATGTCTTTACTGTTGTTATAGCTTTCATTGTTGTTGAGTTGTTGTTATTGTTTATGTCTTTACTGTTGTTGTAGCTTTCATTGTTGTTGTTGTGCTGTTATTGTTTATGTCTTTACTGTTGTTATAGCTTTCATTGTTGTTGTTGAGTTGTTGTTATTGTTTATGTCTTTACTGTTGTTATAGCTCTCATTGTTGTTGTTGTGTTGTTGTTATTGTTTATGTCTTTACTGTTGTTATAGCTTTCATTGTTGTTGTTGAGTTGTTGTTATTGTTTATGTCTTTACTGTTGTTATAGCTTTCATTGTTGTTGTCGTTGAGTCTTCCCACTGAGGCCAAAGACCCGTTTCTTAGTTTTTTTTCTTCCTCCAATTCTCTTGTTGTGAACTTTCGTGGTGATGTCTCCACTTCCTCCAGACTTAGTGCTTTTTCCTTCAAGATTTGTAATACACGTCTACGGCTGTTACTTAATGTTGTTACTGGTGGTGGGTGTTACTGGTGCCTGTTGGTGTTGTTACTGGTGGCTGTTGGTGCTGTTACTGGTGGTGGGTGTTACTGGTGGCTGTTGGTGTTGTTGCTGGTGGTGGGTGTTACTGGTGGCTGTTGGTGTTGTTACTGGTGGTGGGTGTTACTGGTGCCTGTTGGTGTTGTTACTGGTGGCTGTTGGTGCTGTTACTGGTGGTGGGTGTTACTGGTGGCTGTTGGTGCTGTTACTGGTGGTGGGTGTTACTGGTTACTGGTGGCTGTTGGTGTTGTTATTGGTGGTTGTTACTAATGGTTGTTGGTGGGTGTTACTGTTGGCTGGTGGTGGGTGTTACTGGTGGCTGTTGGTGCTGTTACTGGTGGTGGGTGTTACTGGTGGCTGTTGGTGCTGTTACTGGTGGTGGGTGTTACTGGTGGCTGTTGGTGTTGTTATTGGTGGTTGTTACTAATGGTTGTTGGTGGGTGTTACTGTTGGCTGGTGGTGGGTGTTACTGGTGGTGAATGTTACTGGTGGCTGTTGGTGTTGTTACTGGTGGTGGGTGTTACTGGTGGTAGCTGGTGTTGTTACTGGTGGTTGTTACTGATGGTTGTTATTGTTACTGGTGATAGATGGTGTTGTTACTGCTGGTTGAAAATGATGGCTGTTGGTATTGTTACTGGTGGGTGTTACTCGAGGTTGCTACGGGTGGTTGTTGTTGTTACTGGTGGTTGTTACCGGTGGTGGTTGTTGTTGTTACTGGTGGTTGTTACTGATGGCTGCTGGTGTTGTTACTGGTGGTTGTTACTGGTGGTTTCTACTGGTGGTAGTTGGTGTTGTTACTGGTGGTGGCTGTTGTTGTTATTGGTGGTGGTTGTTACAGGTTGTTACTGGTTGTTGATGGTGTTATTACGGGTGGTTGTTACTAGTTGTTGTTACTGGTGGCTGTTACTGGTGGTAGTTGGTGTTGTTACTGGTGGTAGATGGTGTTGTTACTGGTGGTTGTTATTGGTAGTTGTTACTAGTGGCTGTTACTTGTGGTTGTTGTTGGCGTTGTTGCTGGTTGTTGTTACTGGTGGCTGTTACTGGTGGTAGTTGGTGTTGTTACTGGTGGTTGTTACTGGTGGTTGTTATTGGTGGTTGTTACTAGTGGCTGTTACTTGTGGTTGTTACTGGTGGTTGTTGTTGGTGTTGTTACTGGTGGTTGTTACTGGTGGTTGCTATTGGTGGTTGTTATTGGTGGCTGTTAGTGTAGTTACTGGTTGTTACTGGTGTTGTTACTGGTGGTTGTTACTGGTGGCCGTTACTGGTGGCTGTTGGTGTTGTTACTGGTTGTTGTTGGTGTTGTTACTAGTGGAAGTTGATGTTATTAGTGGTAGTTGGTGTTGTTACAGGTGGTAGTTGTTGTTACTGGTGGTTGTTGGTGTTGTTACTGGTGGTTGTTGGTGTTGTTACTGGTGGTTGTTGTTGTTGTTACTGTTGGTTGTTGGTGTTGTTACTGGTGGTTGTTGTTACTGGTGGTTGTTGTTGTTACTGGTGGTTGTTGTTGTTACTGGTGGTTGTTGTTGTTGTTACTGGTGGTTGTTGGTGTTGTTACTGGTAGTAGATGGTGTTGTTACTGGTGGTTGTTGTTGTTGTTACTGTTGGTTGTTGGTGTTGTTACTGGTGGTTGTTTTAACTGGTGGTTGTTGTTGTTGTTATTATTTGTTGTTTTTGTTATTGGTGGTTGTTGTTGTTAATCGTGATTGTTGGTGTTGTTAATAGTGGGTGTTGTTTTTGTTTTTGTTACTGGGGGTGGTTGTTGTTACTGGTTGTTGTTGTTGTTGTTACTGGTGGTTGTTGCTGTTATTGGTGGTTGTTGGTGTTACTGGTGGTTGTTGGTGTTACTGGTGACTACTGTTGTAACCGGTGGTTGTTGTTACTGGTGGTTGTTACTGGTAGTAGTTGTTGTTGTTACTGGGGGTGGTTGGTGTTATTGGTGGTTGTTGTTGTTACTGGTGGTGGTTGGTGTTACTGGTGGTTGATGTTACTGGTTGTTCTTGTTGTTACTGGTGGTTGATGTTACTGGTTGTTCTTGTTGTTACTGGTGGTTGTTGGTGTTACTGGTAACTACTTTTGTAACCGGTGGTTGTTGTTACTGGTAGTAGTTGGTGTTGTTACTGGTGGTTGTTACTGGGAGTAGCTGGTGTTGTTACTGGTGGTTGTTACTGGTAGTAGTTGGTGTTGTTACTGGCTGTTGTTACTAGTGGTTGTTGGTGTTGTTGTTGTTATTGGTGGTTGTTGTTGTTGTTGTTCTTACTGGTGGTTGTTGGTGTTACTGGTGGGGTTGTTGGTGTTACTGGTGGTTGTTGTTGTTGTTGTTACTGGTGGTGGTTGGTGTTACTGGTGGTTGTTGTTGTTGTTGTTCTTACTGGTGGGGTTGTTGGTGTTACTGGTGGTTGTTGTTGTTGTTGTTACTGGTGGTGGTTGGTGTTACTGGTGGTTGTTGTTACTGGTGGTTGTTGTTGTTGTTGGTGTTACTGGTGGTTGTTGGAGTTACTGGTGGTTGTTGTTGTTGTTGTTACTGGTGGTTGCTGTTGGAGTCGTTACTCGTGGTGGTTGGTGTTACTGGTGGTTGTTGTTACTGGTGGTTGTTGTTGTTGTTGATGTTACTGGTGGTTGTTGGTGTTACTGGTGACTACTGTTGTTACCGGTGGTTGTTGTCATTGGTAGTAGTTGGTGTTGTTACTGGATGGTTGCTACTGGTAGTAGTTGGTGTTGTTACTGGCTGTTGCTACTGGTGGTTGTTGGTGTTACAGGTGGTTGTTGTTGTTGTTGTTGTTACTGGTGTTGGTTGTTGTTACTGGTGGTTGGTGGTGTTACTGGTGGTTGTTGTTGTTGTTGTTGTTACTGGTGTTGGTTGTTGTTACTGGTGGTTGGTGGTGTTACTGGTGGTTGTTGTTGTTGGTGTTACTGGTGGGGTTGTTGGTGTTACTGGTGGTTGTTGTTGTTGTTGTTACTGGTGGTGGTTGTTGTTACTGGTGGTTGTTGTTGGTTGTTGTTACTGGTGGTTGGTGGTGTTACTGGTGGTTGTTGTTGTTGTTACTGGTGTTGGTTGTTGTTACTGGTGGGGTTGGTGGTGTTACTGGTGGTTGTTGTTGTTACTGGTGGTTGTTGTTGTTGGTGTTACTGGTGGTTGTTGGTGTTACAGGTGATTATTACTGTTGTTACTGGTGGCTACTGTTGTTACTGGTGGCTACTGTTGTTACTGGTGGCTACTGTTGTTACTGGTGGCTACTGTTGTTACTGGTGGTGGTTGATGTTAATGGCGGTTGTTGGTGTTACTGGTGGTTGTTGTTACTGATGGATGTTGTTGTTGTTGTTGTTACTGGTGGTTGTTGGTGTTGCTGGTGGCTACTGTTGTTACTGGTGGCTACTGTTGTTACTGGTGGCTACTGTTGTTATTGGTGGGTGTTGGTGTTACTGGTGGTTGTTGTTACTGGTGGTTGTTGTTGTTACTGGTGGTTGATGATACTGGTGGTTGTTGTTGTTGATGTTGCTGGTGGTTGTTGGTGTTACAGGTGATTATTACTGTTGTTACTGGTGGCTACTGTTGTTACTGGTGGCTACTGTTGTTACTGGTGGCTACTGTTGTTACTGGTGGTTGTTGTTGTTGTTACTGGTGGTTGCTGGTGTTATTGGTGGTTGTTGGTGTTACTGGTGGTTGTTGGTGTTACTGGTGGTTGTTGGTGTTACTGGTGGCTACTGTTGTTACTGGTGGCTACTGTTGTTACTGGTGGTTGTTGTTGTTGTTACTGGTGGTTGCTGGTGTTATTGGTGGTTGTTGGTGTTACTGGTGGTTGTTGGTGTTACTGGTGGTAGTTGGTGTTACTGGTGGCTACTGTTGTTACTGGTGGCTACTGTTGTTGTTACTGATTGTTCTTGGTGTTTCTGTTGTTTGTTGTTACTGGTCGTTGTTGGTGTTACTAGTGGCTACTGTTGTTACTGGTGGCTACTATTGTTACTGGTGGTGGTTGTTGGTGGTACTGGTGGCTACTGTTGTTATTGGTGGTGGTTGTTGTTGTTACTAGTTGTTGCTGGTGTTGTTATTGGTGCTTGTTACTGGCGCTGTTACTATTGGTGGTACCTGCTGTTACTTGATGGCTGTTGCTGCTGTTGTCGCTGTTGCTGCTGCTGCTGCTGTTACTGTTGTTGCTGTTGCTGCTGTCGAGTTCTTTGCCTTCGAGGTCAATGACCGCTTTTTCTATCGCCGCGTTGCCGTTTCTTGCCTGATCGCTCTCGGGGTGATGACGGGGGAGGGGGGGAGAAGGGGGAGGGAGAGAAGGGGAGGTTGGGGGAGGTTGGGGGAGGGGGGGGAGGGGTAGGTGATGGGGAAGGGGGGAGGAGGAGGGGATGCTTCTCCACCCTCTTGTTAAGTCATTGGAATTTCTGTTCTATCTCCTAAAGTTGGTGCTCTTGTTTTACTGCTGACTGACTGTTATTGCTTTTTGCTGCCTGCTGGTGCTTGTTGCTGGCCGCTGGTGCTTGTTGGTGGCCGCTGGTGCTTGTTGGTGCTTGCTGGTTCTGTTTTTGTTTTATTTGAGGAGGGGGGGGGGTGGAATGTGGGCCCCTTCTCCTCCTGTTCCACCACCATCACCCACCCCTAGTTGATGACAGACAGACACACACAAACAAACACTTTAGTACTCCTCGCCTCCTTTATGTGTCCTTATGCCTGTTCCTTCTTCTTCTTCTTCTTCATTTTATTATTATTATTTCTAAATAACTGTGAAATTGGTGTTATATTTGTTTACTATTGTTGTTTTTATTCCTGGTGCTGTTGTTATTGTTGTTGTTGTTGCTGTTATTGCTGTTGTTCTTCCTGCCACCGCCGCTGTTGTTGCTGTGGCTGCTGCTCCGCCATCTTGCCTCCGAGGTCATCGACCCCTTCTCGCCGCTTCTCTTGTTGCTGTTAAATTTTTGACGGCTGTACCTCCAGCTTTCTTTTAGACTATTCGAGTTTCTATCTGTGAAAATGGTGGTGTGTTTGCTGTCCCTACTGCTGCTGCTGCTGTTCTTGCTGTTATTGCTAATGATATGTCTTGGTTCCGAGGTCAATGACCCCCTCCACACTTACTGCTGTTCCTCATATCTGCTGTTAATCTTGACATTATGTGTCCTCCTCATTACCTTCCTTCCCTCTACATCACCAACCTTCTGATATCTGTAAAACTGGTGCTGTACTTCTGCTGGCCCTGTTCCCTGCTGCTGCGTCTGCGTCTTACCTCCGAGGTCATTGCCCCCTTCTCTCCGCTTCATTTGTTGTTGTTCCTGTACCGATGAATATCTAATTCTCACCTTTCTCTCTAAACCATTTTCGGATTTTCTCAAGCCTGTAAAACTAGTGTTGTGTTTACTGCTGCTGTGGCTGTCGTTGTTAAGGCTATACCCTCACGAGGTCAATGGCCCCTGTGTTACTACAGCTGCTGTGAACGTTGATAGTAGCATTTCTCAATTGCTGTTTAAAATGCTGTTAAGTCCATGGAATTTTTTACCCTTGTGAAACTGTGTGCTGTGTGAGCCGCTGCTGTTGCTGTTGTCGTTGCTGCTGCTGCTGCTGCTGCTGCTTGTGCTGGCCCAGAGTTCATTGACCCCCTCCGCCTGTTCCTTCTGCTTTCGGAGTCGTTGTTGCTGTTGTTGCTTTTGACTGCATGACTGCAGGTGTGTGTGTGTGTGTGTGTGTGTGTGTGTGCACCTACCCAGAAGAACTCCTCTAAATTAAAGATGCCGGGAGGGGACACACACACACACGTCGTAGAGTCGTAGAGGACAAGCGGAACGAGGCCCCACCGGTGAGGTTGAGCACATGACAACGTTTATGTGTGTGACCGGGTTGTAGCAGGGGGGGGGGGTGCGCATGGGGGCAGGGGGAGGGAGGTGTTTTGGGAAAGGTATGGATAGGGGATAGGAGGTAAGGGGGTTAAGGCTGGGAAGGGGAAGGGGATACGGAGAGGAGAATTGGGGTAGGGGTATGGAGGAGATGGGAAAGAAGGGGAACGTAGGAGAAAATAAGAAAGGAAGGAAGAAAAGGTGAATGCAGGAAGGTAATGTGTGTGTGCGCCTCAGGAATTTCAACGCATTTCTGGCTCGGGTGCGGCGTCTCACCTGGCGGCAGGAACACACACACACACACACACACACACACACACACACACACACACACACACACACACACACACACACACATCGATACAGGTAAGTTATTAACCAGTCACAAGTGTTGTTCTCTCGGATACAGTGATGTGTTGATACAGTTTAACCTTCGCAAGTTAAACA
Source organism: Homarus gammarus (assembly GCA_958450375.1). Lineage (NCBI taxonomy): Eukaryota > Metazoa > Arthropoda > Malacostraca > Decapoda > Nephropidae > Homarus > Homarus gammarus. The sequence goes on along the minus strand of CAUDMG010001226.1, from coordinate 1,196,531 downwards.
TCGGTTAAGGTGACAATAACAGTCATGTACAACAGTTAATAACACAACAATCAATAAGACAACAGTCAGTAAACACAAGGCCCTAGAACAGTACAGTTACGGTGTTCGTAACATGTACACTGAGGTTAACACTTGCTTTAAGTCGCTACAGTGGACACCTACGAAGGAAGACATTTTCCTTGTACTAGCTTACGAGTCTAGTACAAGTACCACAAGTGTGTTCCTTGTACCAGGCTTCTTGTGTTACTTACATACGTTTACTAAAATTACTTATGTTATATGCGTTTACATTTTTACGTTCTTGCTCGTAAGTGTAATGAAAACATCACTCTTACAGGCTGACGGCTGACGAACGTTCGTCAGGCGTTCCCCTCCTGCAGGTGGCATTATAGGGTGGAGGTGGGATACACACAACCTTACGTCCTTACTCTCCAGGTATAACCTACATTATTCTTCATGTGATGCAGGTAAACGAGTGCCCCTGGAATGTCGTAATAAAGACCCACTTTGGAAGCTAATGCGAGGAGGTCTCTCTCTCTCTCTCTCTCTCTCTCGGTATCAGACTGTCAACAAAGACAAACGACCTTGATGTCTACAATAATTTATAGCCTTCATTCAGGATTCTCAAAGGTACGTAAGATAAATTGTCGTGTTTATCTCCTAAATGGGTCTAATTACAGGTACGGTCTCGGTGCCTTTCTCACATCTCTATTCAAGGTAATTATTTTTAAGTATGATGAAAGTTTCTTCATGAATAACGAACCATAAGTGAGTGTATTGTTCGTAAGTTTATCACATCTCTACTTAAGGGAATTTCAAAGTAGAGTAAATACGTTTTATAAGTAGATACACGTCTCACATCTCTACTAAAGGGACGAATTTTAAGTAATTTCAAAAACTTTTACAATTTAAAGACTCGCTCACCGGTGAGGTCATAAGAGAGGTGTTTGTTAAAGTGTTTGTTAAAGTGTTTGTTAAAGTGTTTGTTCATCTAATCAACATCTTTTGCGTTTGTTTACTCCCCCCCCCCCCCCCAGATGTTTAATTTGGGTGTTGTGGTGAGTAAACATCTTGATGGGCCCATTCCACTACACCACCGCCCCCCATCACCACCATCACCACCAACACCACCACTAAACACCACCATCACCACAAACCACCAACACTAAACACCACTACTAAACACCACCACCAACACCATCATCATCACCACCAGCAACACCACTACCTTGAGGAACTTCATGCCAAAAAATCTTGTGTAATTTTTTCTCAACTATGATGAATCTATAAATGACCTGTTGAAAGAGAAAGAGAGAGAGAGAGAGAGAGAGAGAGAGAGAGAGAGAGAGAGAGAGAGAGAGAGAGAGAGAGAGAGAGAGAGAGAGAGAGAGAGAGAGACGGAAGTGAAGACAAAATGAAATACAGAAACAGAGGAAGACAACCTATAAGAGAAACACACACACACACACACACACACACACACACACACACACACATCACCTGGATAACAAGAGGGTGGACAGAACAGGTAGATCGCGAGAGTAATGAAGGTCGCTACCTCTCCTGCCTGACATACTGACGCTAAACCCCCCACCATCAACCATTCCGTCCCTCACAACATTAACGTACACCATCTACGCACACCACCATCCAGCTACGTACACCAACACCTACCTCCACACACACACACACACACACACATACAGACATACAGTATCTATTTCTTCACTATAGCTTAACTTACTCCACTGTATACATCCTCCATAACACATAATTATAGCAGTGATACATTATACTACCCTTCAAACTTGATGTATTGTCAACCATGAATGTATAAATGTAAAAAAAAAATTATTGTATACATAAGTAGTAATTTTCATAGACCAATTTATTATACATCAACTATATCATTCAGTATAGTGTATGGTGTATGGCTCAATCAGGTATAGTTAAATACTGTAAAGGTGAAAAAATACCTGTGCTTGTACCTGGTATTTTAATGATATACTAATATATTTTGTAATAAATCTTGTATTAGGATCTATTATGGGACACAGTTATTTATAGACCTGGGGAAGATACACGTTATATTACAGGTAAACAAAATTAAACAACCTGTCGTAATCAGTGTACCTGTAATGGTGTAGAGAGTCCATGTGTACTCTTAATAGTCTTCAATGATTTACTTCAATACGCTCTTCATATCTAGTGACTCAGTAACCCTTGTGAGGTAAGATTCATCAATATATTTCCTGTATTTATTTACGACGTTGGATATATTATTGATACGCTATAGTGATCTGATGGAGATTAGCTGCTTTGAATACAGTAAATAGCCTAAAATAACTAAGCCTTTCAGGGTGTACTAATGTAACTTTAAGTGCGTCTTTCGTCTTACATTCAATTTTTGCTTCAATTATAATGGGTCAAATTCATCTTGGTGTAATTGATGTAATTAGGACGAGTTTCAAAAAGCAGTAAATGTAGGTCAAAAGTGTTGTTAAAGCGTGGAGAAGACTTCATCTGCGTGTGGTGGAGGACTAGCGGGGAACCACGCACACCGCCCTATGAACATCTGGGCTGAAAAAACCCCTCGCTAGTCCGTTACAGTGTACCGTTATTCCCCCGCGAGATGTAGTAGTGTTGTTATCAGCTCAACACAAGACACATCTGGAGTAGTTGCTTCTACTGCCCTGACTTGTGGTGTTCCAGTGTTCTCATAAGAGCAAGGTAGAGGTCTATGTATCCGAACTTCTCCCCCCCCAACCCCCCCTCGAGTCTATCCGAGGTGAACGACCTCCTCAAGTGAGCCTCAAAATCGTAAGCGTGTCTTGTAAAATCCAACTGAATTTTTATTAGTTCGTCGACAAATACGTCCTATAAGACACTGATTTTAATACGTCGAGTCCCCCTTCAGCAGCAGGACCCCCACTACCTCAGGATACCAACACCAACCCGGCAGGAAACATAACGAGCTGTTATAAGAGCAACACGAACTTTCTCACGACAAACGGCGTCCTAAGAGAGCACCAACCTGGCAGTGGTTTCTATATCCGGCAGCGGAGGTTCAAGGTTCCCCCCCCCACCCCCCCTCCCGCGGTAACTGACGGGTGCATTGCCTCCTCCTAAAGATTCAGCGCAGTTGAACCTCGCCGATGACCTTCCCCAGTCCCCTCCCTCCCTCCCTCCCTCCCTCGCCGCCTCAGTTCCCAGGAGCGGGTTCACGGCCGGGCGAGGGGGAGTGAGTGACTGCACGGCCTACGACGCAGTTCCCAGCCCCGGCGGCTTCTACCTGCCTGTCTGCCTGCTGCCCGTGTCTGTCTTTCTTACCGTTCTACCTGAATCTTGTTCTTTCTCTTTGTCTACCTGACTTGTCTTTCTAACTTTGTTTGTTTCTGCTTCTCCTCGTTTTTTATACATGTCTCTATTTCTCCTGTGTCTCGTGTTTCTCTCTCTCTCTCTCTTAAAGATCAAGACTGACTAACAAGCGAGCGACACCTATGCCCCCCGTCACCCTTTATATCCTGGTGGAGATGTCGGGTCAGGTCGCCTCCATCATGCTAGTGTTGACTCTCAGCTCCACGGTGTACCAACTCCTGACCTCGGCGGTGCTTACCTAAGTGATCAGGAGCTACGTGTTGGTGGGTCGTCGTGTTACGTGTTGTTTCGTATTGTTACGTGTACCCAGGACGTGATAGGAATGCCACACGCGGGGGTTAATGATTCCTTGAGTCTCGGTTGAAGCTATTTATACCTTTCAACCACCTCATTTGCATACCAATATATTCCAACAAGTTTACCTACGTGGCTATATATACTGTGTGTATTTATTTAGACAAAAGCCGTAATGCCGTGTCTATAGATGTTTATGTTACATCTATCTATCAATATAAACATTTATCTGAATCTATATGCATTACTTTATGTGTCTGTCTGCATACCTGTCTGTCTGTCTGTTTGTCTGTCTGTTCATCCCTATTCTTCTCTCAGACAGATAACAGTGTAGCCTTGACAATATATATACACCCAGAAACACCTGAAAGCATTACTACCTGTCATCACTACCTGTCATTACTCTCACCTGTTAACTCTTACCCACCTCCTTATGTTATAAAGTTGTACTCGCGATAGGGACCAGAAATAACAGTGAAGTATATTACATAATTTTACAAATGTGGTTAAGATCATAAAGACCACTTGTGTTAGAGATGATGTTAATTATGTAGGCGACATTAATTAATTTACCTGTATTTTAGTCTAATTAGTTGTTCAAGGTTCTGTGACTGTATTGATAAATGTAAGCAACTTGTTTTAGATACATGTCTTCCCGTCTTCCTGTTTCCTCGTCTGACCGTCTTCCTGCCTTCCCGTCTTGCCATCTACCTGTTCTTCCCGTCTTCCCGTTTCCTCGTCTTCCTGTTTTCTCGTCTTCCCGTTCTTCCCGTCGTATAAATGACTTATGATAATCCACGTCACCGCCAAGGCAATTTTTCTCACATATAAAACCCATTTACGTAATATTCCCATACACTTTGCTGGTAGCGGGAGGAACCTGCGACCACACACACACACACACACACACACACACACACACACACACACGGATGGATGTATACATAAGTCATGTACACATGAACACCACAAGAGCAACCATAACCTACCTCAAGTTTACGGCCATAAGCTGCAACATGCACGTCCGGCCACGAACACTCACACACAAACGAGAGCGCGCGCAGCTGACGATAGTCACTCACTACAGTGGAGTCATTCTAACTCGGATAATTAAAGAATATTAGTGATCTAGGTTATTGTGTGTGTGTGTGTGTGTGTGTGTGTGAGTGTGATTAAGGGATGGAGAATGTCACGCCCATCTGTGGTCAAGTCAGGGGGGGGGGGGGGGAGGTGGTGGAGGCCGGGAGATTGGAGAAGGGGGAACACAAGAACATAAAAATGGAGGAAACTGCAGCGGGCCTATTGGCCCATACTGGGCAGTTCCGTTTACACCCAACTCCTATTGCTCACATAAGCATCCAACCTATGTTTGAAGCTAACCAGCGTATTCGAGTTAATGATGATATTTGGTAACTTGTTCCATTCATCCACTACTCTATTTCCAAACCAGTGTTTACCTATTTCCCGCCTAAATCTAAATTTGTCTAATTTAAAACCATTGTTACGAGTTTGCTCCTGGTTGGATAGTTCGAGTACCTTTGTAATGTCCCCTTTGTTTAGTCCTGACTTCCATTTATACACCTCTATCAGGTCGCCCACTATGACAGGAGGAATGGGGGAAGCGGGATGAAGAGGAGGGATACAAGGAAGGAAGGAAGGAAGGAAGGTGCTATGAAGGGAAAAGGAAGAAAAAGATGGTTACCGTAGGAAATATGGGAAAGGAGGTTAGGTTAGGTTATGTTAGAGTGTGGCTTAATAACACTGGTACCCACTTGACCTGCAACCTGGAGTTAATAGTGTGGCAACAGATGTCAACAGGGAGTAAGTAGGAATCCATACCCCACCAGAGCCTCTTGTCCTACCTCACTCACCGCCCATGTACACACCTCCTGGGGACAGCGTGAGTGTGTGTGTGTACTATTTACTGTGTACGAAATAACGCGACGTAATACTGTACTAAATGATTATGTATACATATTTAATAACAGGTATCAAACTACTACATAATTCATCTATTAATATGATCTCTCCTTGCACACACACACACACACACACACACACACACACACACACGAAATATAATACTGCCCATATTATTGAACAATGTTACACCACAACACGAAATAAAATAAAAATAAATTAAACGAGTCATAATTATTAATGGTGAAAAGAAACCAAACAAATAAAATAAAATAAAATAGAGTAAAAGCCACAGTGAAGAAGAATGGTTTTAGTTTAGATGAAATAATTAAGCCATCTGCTGACACCTGGTATATCTCTACCTCCACCTGTACCAGCACGTCAAAACATGAGAGGAGACCCACCACTCCCTCCCTCTCTCACCTCCCTCTCACCCTCCCTCCACCTCTGTCTCTCCTCTTTCCCCTTTCCTCTCTTCTTTCTTTCATACTTTTTTATTACTTTGTCTCTTATTCCTCCCCCCCCCCCACCTCCCTCCTTCCCACTCTCTCCCTCCTTCCCACTCTCTCCCTCCTTCCCACTCTCTCCTTCTATCCTCTCCAATCGTCTCACTTCCACCTCTAAACCTCCTTCCTCCGTCTTGTTACTCACTATCTTTCGCCTTTCTCTCTCCTCTGCTTCAGTTCCCTACTCCTCCCCAAGTCATCCGCCAAAAGTTTTCTTAGTTATATAAATGTATAGTAAAAAAAAATAGAAGAATTTACTCTGAGCTAATTAGTTACGCCAAGTCTTATGACAAATAGACTGGCTGATTAGTTTATATATATGGAGAGAGAGAGAGAGAGAGAGAGAGAGAGAGAGAGAGAGAGAGAGAGAGAGAGAGAGAGAGAGAGAGAGAGAGAGAGAGAGAGAGAGAGAACACATGGGTACACTTAGATGCGGGTTTATGACCCTTCCCGCCAATGAATCTATGGGAACACAGAAGTACCTATGGGAATATAGATACATTGTGGGAGCGTAAGAGCACCTGTGACAACGTCAGTACACCTGTGGGAACGTAAGTACATCTGTGGGAACGTAAGTACATCTGTGGGAACGTAGGTGCATCTGTGGGAACGTAAGTACATCTGTGGGAACGTAGGTGCATCTGTGGGAACGTAAGTGCATCTGTGGGAACGTAAGTGCATCTGTGGGAACGTCAGTACACCTGTGGGAACGTAAGTGAAGTTCGCCTGAAGATGAATCACACTGCTTGAAGGATTTTTTTTTATTCTGCTCACATTAGACGAGGCGTGTGACCGAGGGACTGTGAGGGATGGAGGGGAGGGGGGGGTGTTAAGGGGTAAGGAGGGAGCTAAGGAGTAGAAGCAGGGCCGCGGAGAGGGCAGGGAAGCCGGGGGCCCGGGCCTCTAAGGGGCCCGGGAAAAGGAGGATATAACTATTAAATATATCTGTAAAGGAGACCCATAGATTTATCTTTCCACGGGGCCCCACCCAGCTGTCGGCGGCACTGGGTAAAAGGGAAGGATAGTGTGGAGTGGTAAGGGGTGAGAGGGGGGTGGTAAGGGGTGAGAGAAGGGTGGTAAGGGGTGAGAGGGGGGTGGTAAGGGGTGGTAAGGGGTGAGAGAAGGGTGGTAAGGGGTGAGAGAAGGGTGGTAAGGGGTGAGAGAAGAGTGGTAAGGGGTGAGAGAGAGGTGGTAAGGGTGAGAGGGGGTGGTAAGGGGTGAGAGAGAGTGGTAAGGGGTGAGAGAAGGGTGGTAAGGGGTGAGAGAAGGGTGGTAATGGGTGAGAGAAGGTGGTAAGGGGTGAGAGAAGGGTGGTAAGGGGTGAGAGAAGAGTGGTAAGGGGTGAGAGAGAGGTGGTAAGGGGTGAGAGAAGGGTGGTAAGGGGTGAGAGAAGGGTGGTAAGGGGTGAGAGAAGGGTGGTAAGGGGTGAGAGAAGAGTGGTAAGGGGTGAGAGAAGGGTGGTAAGGGGTGAGAGAAGGGTGGTAAGGGGTGAGAGAAGGGTGGTAAGGGGTGAGAGAAGAGTGGTAAGAGGTGAGAGAAGGGTGGTAAGGGGTGAGAGAAGAGTGGTAAGGGGTGAGAGAGAGGTGGTAAGGGGTGAGAGAGGGGTGGTAAGGGATGAGAGAAGGGTGGTAAGGGAGAAATAACAAAGAAATGATAAACAAGAAAACAAACGAAGAGATAAAGACCAAGAAAACATTTATTCACCTGTTGATTTTATTTCTTATAAGATTGGTTGTTTGTTTCCTTCCACCTCCCCCTATCACACACCCCCTTCTCTATTTCCCCCCTCCTCTCCCCCACAATGCCTCTCCCCCCACACTGTCCCACCCCAAGCGTGGGAATCACTTGGTGTGGCTGGTGGAGGGTTCTGGTGGAGAGGGATGGAGGAGAGGGAGGAGGAGAGGGGTGAAGAGGGCAGAGTGGAGGGGGGAGGGAGGGATGACCCCAACCGAGGTCATCACTTTAAAAAAAAATATACATATACCACCACCACTTCTACCACTACTACTACCACCACTACTACTACCACTACTACTACCACCACTACTACTACCACCATTACTACCACCACTACTACCACCACTACTACTACCACCACTACTACTACCACCACTTCTACCACCACTACTACCACCACTACTACTACCACTACTACTACCACCACTACTACTACTACCACCACTACTACTACCACCACTACTACCACCACTACTACTACCACCACTACTACTACCACCACTACTACTACCACCACTACTACCACCACCACTACTACTACCACCATCACCACCACCATTAATATTGGCAATGGTGATGGTAGAAGTGGTGGTGGTAGTGATGGTTGGCACAGTGATTGCTAAATAAGGTAGTAGTAGTAGTAGTAGTAGTAGTAGTAGTAGTAGTAGTAGTAGTAGTTAATAGGTAATAGTAAATAGGACAGGAGGATTACGGGGGGGTGGGGGGGGGCACATACGACTGACGCCAGCTGGTCACTCACTCTTACCGGTCACTCACATCCGCTTACAGTTAGAGATTGTACCTGGTGACTGTATCTGGTCAGTGTACCGTGTGACTGTACCGTGTGATTGTACTTTTGCGACTGTACCTTGTGACTGTACTATGAGTGCACCTTGTGACTGTATCTGGTCAGTGTACCGTGTGACTGTACCGTGTGATTCTACCTTTGCGACTGTACCTTGTGACTGTATCTGGTCACTGTACCGTATGACTGTACCCTGTGACTGTGCTATGAGACAGTGTAACAACTCAGAAAAAATTACAAATGACCCACCGAGGTAAGAGAGAGAGAGAGAGAGAGAGAGAGAGAGAGAGAGAGAGAGAGAGAGAGAGAGAGAGAGAGAGAGAGAGAGATTCCTGCACTTCCCTCGTGTTTGGGAGCATCAAATTATTTTTTTCCCCTTCTCATGTGATCTCCTCTTCTTCTTCTTCCTCCTCCTCCTCCTCCTTACTATTTCACCTCCTTAATCTTCATCCTATTTTCTTCTTTTATTACATATTTTATCGTTTTCTATCGTATTCTTCTCTTTGCTTCCTATCTTTAGTTTTTTTTTCCATTCTCTCTCTCTCATTTTTTTCTTTCCACTTCATTTGTCTCATTGAGTAAGAGATAAAGAGTGCGTTAGAGTGCGTTAGAGTGCGTTAGAGTGAAGGCTATAGGGAGGGAGGGAGGGAGACTAACCTATGACTCATCTCAAGGCCAAGGATAAAGGTTTGATGACTCCTGATTCTCTCTCTGTCTGTCTGTCTTAATCTTTACCCTCAATTCCACCGTTTATCATCACCAGTTGCTTGTTATCTCAGCATTCTTCTTTTATTTGTTGTCTTATTTCTACCTTCGTTTCTTTCTCTCTTTGTTTTCATCCTTGTTCTTTTTTATTTCCCTTTCTTGTGTTTATCTTTTATTTTCTCACATTTTTGTTATTCTACGTTTTGTTCAAGTGATTTTCTCTCTCCTTTGTTTTTTCGTTTCCTTGTTTATTATTTGGTGGTGTGTGTGTGTGTGTGTGTGTGTGTGTGTGTGTGTGTGTGTGTCTTTTATTTCCGTTTTGGTGTGTGTGTGTGTGTGTGTGTGTGTGTGTCTGTCTGTCTGTCTTCTATTTCCGTTTTGGTGTGTGTGTGTGTGTGTCTTTTATTTCCGTTTTGGTGTGTGTGTGTGTGTGTGTGTGTGTGTGTGTGTGTGTCTGTCTGTCTGTCTTCTATTTCCGTTTTGGTGTGTGTGTGTGTGTGTGTGTGTGTCTTTTATTTCCGTTTTGGTGTGTGTGTGTGTGTGTGTGTCTGTCTGTCTGTCTTTTATTTCCGTTTTGGGTGTGTGTGTGTGTGTGTGTGTGTGTGTCTTTTATTTCCGTTTTGGTGTGTGTGTGTGTGTGTGTGTGTGTGTGTCTGTCTGTCTGTCTTTTATTTCCGTTTTGGTGTGTGTGTGTGTGTGTGTGTGTGTGTGTCTTTTATTTCCGTTTTGGTGTGTGTGTGTGTGTGTGTGTGTCTGTCTGTCTGTCTTTTATTTCCGTTTTGGTGTGTGTGTCTTTTATTTCCGTTTTGGTGTGTGTGTGTGTGTGTCTGTCTGTCTGTCTTTTATTTCCGTTTTGGTGTGTGTGTGTGTGTGTGTCTTTTATTTCCGTTTTGGTGTGTGTGTGTGTGTGTGTGTGTGTGTGTGTGTGTGTTAGGGACTAGGGAATAGGTAAATGTCCTGAAAGAAAGAAAGAAAAGGTGTGGGGGTAGAGAGGTAAATGTCCATATCCCATTTGACAACACCTCACCACCTGCAATACTTAACCCTTAACATACACAAGTCACTATTACTCACCATACAATAAACAAAGGGAAGGAACGGGACAATAACGCGACGGGTCAGGCCACACACACACACACACACACACAGGCAACCTAATGCCAAAGGCTCATGGGGGCTGATTAATGTGAGGCTGACCACTATGGGGGCTGATCAATGTTGTGGACTAACTACTGTAGGATTGGCCACTGTGGGGACTAACCACTCTGAGGGCTAACCACAATGGAAAGCTGACAACTATGAGGGCTAACCGGTGTGGGGGCTAACCACTATGGAGGACTGACCACCTAGAGGGCTGACCAATTGACACAAGTCGGTCAACACGTCACTGTAAAAACCAGGTTCACACTCGAGTCACAGTATTGTCTCACCGCCATCGTATAGTCTATTGTCCTTGTGAATAATATCAAAACTACAAAAAAAAAAACACATTTAAATTTTGTAATGCAAGATGAAAACATGGAAGATTGGCGTTAGTCTCCCCTTAAAGAGTGTTGAACCGTACTCTCTGTAATTTGAATAAGAGACAAAATTATATAAAATGGAAGATACAAGTAGAGGAAATATAATAGTATATACAGTTGAAGAGAAAGGAAATGCGCGGGAAAAAAATATAACCGATTGGGAATTTGCTGATTAATTTTAAGAGTCGAGTGATAAATGAACAGATGGAACACGAGGGATTGACGACATGAACAAGAGGATCACGTCACTATAGTCCTGACAACAACCTAATGAAAATATGCCTTGTAGTGTGACTATGTGTGACCCTTACCTCACCACCTACCTGTTGACACTCCCTCCCTCCCTCCCTCCCTCCCTGCATGGACACCGACACCCCTCAATAACCGTGTCAGCTTGCTGTTACTATCCCGCGAGGTGACTTTTACAGAGAGAGAGAGAGAGAGAGAGAGAGAGAGAGAGAGAGAGAGAGAGAGAGAGAGAGAGAGAGAGAGAGATGGTTGTAGTGGGTTATTTTAGAGGGGAATATAGTGGTAGTGGGAGTGAGGGGTAGTGGGTGATGGTAGTGTTAGTGAGGGGTAGTGGGTGGTGGTAGTGTTAGTGAGGGGTGGTAGTAGTGGTATACAGACAAGTGGTTACAGTCACATACATGAACCCATTAATACAACAAATACACTATACATAAGAGGAAGACTTACAATACTACAGCTTTATAAACGTTATTGCTGAAACATACACCGAAATAATAACAAAAAACAATAAAGCTCAAGGTTAAGTTTATTACAGGCATTACACCTTACACGTGTCAAGCTGTCATGCATTACATCTCTCGTGTGTCTGTCATATCATGTTTTAGGGGGGAGGTCGCCTCTTGACACTGAGGTCAGTGCTTGACAGTTCATCTTCGTCAATACGGAACCTGCGCACTTGGCAAGGTGTAAGGGGTGGGGGGAATGAGAGGAAGGGGAGGGGTGGGGGGATTGAGAGGGAGGGGAGGGGAGGGGTGGGGGGATTGAGAGGGAGGGGAGGGGAGGGGAGGGGGGGCGTAGCAAGATGACAGTCCTTAATGATTTTGCGTGAAATTCTATATCTACTAGCAGGCAAACGAGGTAGAGGAGGGGGGATGGGTAAGAGGAGGAGCAGGGGGGATGGGTAGGAGGAGGAGGAGGAGGAGGAGGAGGAGGAAAGAGGATGGTTAGGGGAAAGCAAGAAGAGAAAGAAGGAAAAGAACCAGAAGGATTATTTATGTCATTCTGATGGTTGCTTGACAGCTTTCCCTCGCCCACTTCATCACTGTCATGTGTCATTGCTTCATGATATTGTCGCGTGGCATAACATAGCGCACACACACACACACACACACACACACACACACACACACACACACACACACACACTCCCAGCCAAACTATCTTTTCTAACTTAACATAACCTCTAAACTGATGTACTCTTCCCTACCCTATTCTAATCTAATTAACTGTACTCTTATGTAATCTAAGTTACTCTAATCTGCCATAATCTCCTCTAATCACATCTACTCTAACCTTGTCTAATGCTAATCTACTCTTAAATCCTAATCAATTTACTGCACACTTCTCTAATTCTACTCTTAATCTACTTTAATCTATTGTACAGGAGAAAAATAACAATAAACGACGTAAATATTTTGGTGTTTTGCTATTGGAGATAATTTTAGGTCAGACATTAAAGAAGGAGAGCTGTAGGTAGTGCTTTCGGGGGTCCAGGGGGAAGATAGTGTTATGTAGTGTGAGTTTAAGGCAAGTGGTGTGTGATGCAAGTGTTTTTTTTTTTTTGAAGGGTTAATTGTTAGGTACGTCAGTTTAGGTGTGTGACAGGTAAGGTGTAACGGGTATGGTGTGACAGGTAAGGTGTGACAGGTAAGGTGTAACAGGTAAGGTGTGACAGGTAAGGTGTGACAGGTAAGGTGTAACAGGTAAGGTATAACGGTAAGGTGTGACAGGTAAGGTTGTAACAGGTAAGGTGTGACAGGTAGGGCATAACGGTAAGGTGTGACAGGTAAGGTGTAACAGGTAAGGTGTGTTAGGTAAGGTTGTAACAGGTAAGGTGTAACAGTTAAGGTATAACGGTAAGGTGTGACAGGTAAGGTGTAACAGGTAAGGTGTAACAGGTAAGGTGTGACAGGTAAGGTGTGACAGGTAAGGTGTGTTAGGTAAGGTGTGACAGGTAAGGTGTGACAGGTAAGGTGTAACAGGTAAGGTGTAACAGGTAAGGTATAACGGTAAGGTGTGACAGGTAAGGTGTGACAGGTAAGGTATAACGGTAAGGTGTAACAGGTAAAGTGTAACAGGTAAGGTGTAACAGGTAAGGTGTAACAGGTAAGGTATAACGGTAAGGTGTGACAAGTAAGGTGTGACAGGTAAGGTGTAACAGGTAAGACGTGACAGGTAAGGTGTGACAGGTAAGGTATAACGGCAGGGTGTAGCAGGTAAGGTGTGACAGGTAAGGTGTGACAGGTAAGGTGTAACAGGTAAGGTGTAACAGGTAAGGTGTAACGGCAGGGTGTAGCAGGTAAGGTGTAGCAGGTAAGGTGTGACAGGTAAGGTGTAACAGGTAAGGTGTAACAGGTAAGGTGTGACAGGTAAGGTGTAACAGGTAAGGCGTAACAGGTAAGGTGTGACAGGTAAGGTGTGACAGGTAAGGTGTGCCAGGTAAGGTGTGACAGGTAAGGTGTAGCAGGTAAGATGTAACAGGTAAGGTGTGACAGGTAAGGTGTGACAGGTAGGTGTGACAGGTAAGGTGTAACAGGTAAGGCGTAACAGGTAAGGTGTAACAGGTAAGGCGTAACAGGTAAGGTGTGACAGGTAAGGTGTGACAGGTAAGGTGTAACAGGTAAGGTGTGACAGGTAAGGTGTGCCAGGTAAGGTGTGACAGGTAAGGTGTAGCAGGTAAGATGTAACAGGTAAGGTGTGACAGGTAAGGTGTGACAGGTAGGTGTGACAGGTAAGGTGTAACAGGTAAGGTGTGACAGGTAAGGTGTAGCAGGTAAGGTGTAACAGGTAGGTGTAATAGATAAGGTGTGACAGGTAAGGTGTGACAGGTAAGGTGTGAAAGGTAAGATTCAGATTTCAGATTTGCCCCCGAGGGGGCTAGTTTATTGGGCACCCCCTTACATCCTGTGCAAGGTGAAGCGCAGAAGTGTTTACAGCGCCCAACAGGGAAGTATGAAAAGTTCATACTTGCCTTTATGACTCGTACATTAAGGGCGTAAAAGCCTGGAGGGTCATAGGTTCTGTCAAGTTACATAAAGTGAGAGAATGATGAGTGTGTGGGGGGGAAAGTTCCCGGTACATTTTATCTGTTTATGGCAAAGAGTGGCAGGTCCCTAATAATGTCAAATGCCAGGCCTGTGACTAGGAGGAGGGATAGTGAAAGGTAAGGTGTAACAGTTAGGCGTTGCAGGTAAGGTGTAACAGGTAAGGTGTGACAGGTAAGGTGTAACAGGTAAGGTGTGACAGGTAAGGTGTAACAGGTAAGGTGTGACAGGTAAGGTGTAACAGTTAGGCGTGACAGGTATGGTGGGACCGCCACTGCTCGGGGTCGCCGTAGCAACTACGGCTGGTTCGTCACCGGCGACTTGGCAAAGACAATTATCTGAACTGTCTGGCAAAAGACTTGACACCCCATACTACCATGTCTGTCTGTGTGTCTGTCTGCGTGTCTGTCTGTGTGTCTGTCTGTGTGTACCTATAGATGTAATCTATATGCAAATACGCACGCACACACGCACACACACAGACACACACACCTGCGGTCATACACAGCCACATCCAACCCCATCAGCTATCAACCCCACCCCATCACCCATCAACCCCACCCCATCACCCATCAACCCACCCCATCACCCATCAACCCACCCCACCACCCATCAACCCACCCCACCACCCATCAACCCACCCAACCACCCATCAACCCACCCAACCACCCATCAACCCACCCCATCACCCATCAATCCACCCCATCACCCATCAACCACCCCTTCACCCATCAACCACCCCTTCACCCATAATCCACCCCAATCACCCATCAATCCACCCCATCACCCATCACCCAACAATCCACCCCATCACCCAACAACCACCCCATCACCCATCACCCAACAATCCACCCCATCACCCATCAATCCACCCCATCACCCAACAATCCACCCCATCACCCATCACCCATCAATCCACCCCATCACCCATCACCCATCAATCCACCCCATCACCCATATGAGAATTTGATTGGCATACTTTGGGTCATATGGCTGCAGCATCTGACAAGGTCCATCACACACCAACACCTGCTTGTTACAGTAGAGAGAGGTGTTACTCCGTACTCAAGGTATGTGGAGGTGAACCCTAAGTATTTGATGCATCTAGGGCACCCTTTCCCCAATCCAGGGCACGTTACTGTATGATAAACCTAACTTAACCAAACCTAGCCTAACCTAACCTAACCTAACCTAAACTTACCTAACCTAACCTAACCTAACCAAGACTATTCTTACCCGGGTTCTTTAAAGTTGTTTATGAATTAATGGTTTTATTGTTATTATTATTATCTGTTATTATTATTATTATTATCTATACAGCTGTCAAGTGATAATCTAACTTCCTGTTCTTTTACTATCCACAGTTTGCCTGGTAATTAGTTGTCTCTGATTTTACCTGATACCTCCTAATTACCTCACCTGGATTACACACACACACACACACACACACACACACACACACACACATAAGAGCCCGCACCGATAGATATAAGAACAGCACCATCCCATCTATTGTTAAAATAATAAACAACTCCTGATTTATGTACTGTACAGCCCTGTAAATGTATTCAATGCATATTATATCATTATGTCTAAATCAAATGTAAGTCTGTATATTTTCAGCCACCGGCTGCAACTCTATTCATAAACCGTTTATTATTATTATTATTATTATTATTACACACACTCTATATCCTTGACCACCGGAGGGTCAAGGCCTATCAGGTGCTGCTCCTGCTGGGCAGCTGCCCCCCTTGGCCAATGCTGGCCCATTCCCCAAGTGCCTCTCCTCGACCCATCCTCACCACCGGGATATCAACATAATCCCGTCAAAAGTGACAATTTCGTTTCGGAAAGAAGTGGGTTCAGTGTTGAACAGTGATGAACAGTGTTTAAGCCAGTGAATTCATCACTAGACATTACCAGTGAGAGCAGTGACCCACCAGTGAGATAAGCACTTCTGGGAACTGACCACCATCTTCTGACCAGACGGTGTTAATCAGTCCACACCTGACTATGAGATAACAAAACACTACCTAGCAGAGAGTGAGGTACTGTGACACCACCCCACACCACACGGTGTCCCCATGACCACGTAAGGTCCTTCATGTCGTCAACACCCGAGGACGAGTCATTATACCACGTGAACACCACCACCCGATGTCTCCACGACCACGTGAGGTCCTTCATGTCAACACCCAAGGACGTGTTACTGCACCACGTGAACACCACACCACCCGGTGTCTCCATGACCACGTCAGGTCTTTTTTTTTTTTAGGTTGCCCCCGAGGGGGCTAGTTTATTGGGCACCCCCTTACATCCTTCATGTCATCTACGGACGAGTTGCTGAACCAATTGGCCTACGTGACCTCACACAGTATGGCAAGTGTTATCGCCGCTGGATTCAGCTACAGTGCTGGCGTGTGCTGCCATTAAATCTTTCGATCTGTGACCTCCCCAGATGTAGAAGTGTTTACAGACAAGTCCTGGTTCTGCTGAGTGGACTGTCTTCGGCAGGTGGCGGTGCTGCCCGCCCTGTCATGAGGCAGATCGCCTTCTCTAGTGATGCTGTGAAGACCAGCATCTCTGCTCGCACTGGTGAACACCAACTCACAATCCTGTCCGAGGATTTATGCTGAGACAATTTACGCAATACTGTTGTCTCTTGGAACACCATACTGATCCGCACTTGTAAGTACAACCTAAGTGATGACATACCCCTCGGTACTGAAACATTGTTGACTAATTACGCCTACTCGTTTCTGCCGTATCTGGAGTAATAAGACAATGCAGAATGAAGCGAAGCTAAGATTAATAGAGTTATGAACCTTGTGGTATGTCAATATGTTTAATAAATTGTAATTAAGATAAAATTGTGTGAGACTAATTATGTATCAGATGGATCACCGTGTAATATGATGAACGCCTTCTCCTCTGCAGGTTTTGATCACATCAATAAATATTGAATGCGTCAACAGGCGGGTTTCAATCATTCCGTTTGACTTGCCCGTCACCTGAACGTCCTTAACCAAGGCGTTTACAGCAAGAGACCAGCCCAGGCCATCAACTGCAAACTATAATAATTTGTTTGTCAATTCATGTTCCTTCTCCTTTTAGTAATGCAAGCTTATGTTAAACGACCCACCTACCCCATGTCTTTGTATGTAATAAGTCATTTTTGTCTAATGTACAGTAATTTTCTGCCTTCGGGCTGCAGAACCTTTTCAATAAACCGTTAATTAATTATTATTATTACACACACACACACACACACACACACGCGCGTTTTATTAATAACACTGTCTCTATGTACTGTGACAGCCAGCTAAGTGGACCATCTCATCAAATAAGCGTTAAGAGTTACCTCATTCGAATAGGCCATTGTGTAAGGTATGACTGACAGGTGCCACCACCAGGTACGGGGTACTGAACCTACTATACATACCTGACCGCCCGCGGACGTCAGATTTAGTGGCTCCCGCCAAGAAGAATCTTAAACCCACCCCTGGCAACACAGATATTTGCTGACCGGATTTTACAATCTGATTCTCGTGTAAACTTTACCCTTACAGCTAGTGATCTAACGCGGTGACGTATATAAAATCTTTTGTCACTAAAGTAGACATATAAATAAGAAGGTCAGTGATGCTTTTATCTAATGTAAAGTAACGAAACTACACTATGTAATGAGTCTCCAACGTTCATACATAGTTTATACATATACATCATGACGACCCCCTCCCCCTCCCTACACACAGGTGATAGTCAAAGCTTCAAAAAAGATTCACTTACTATGAGGTAACACGTCCCTCGAGTGCCTCATAGTCATGCTTCACGGCGAAGGGTCTTGGTGTAGTGGTCGGCTGAGACACGTCCCTCATTCACTTCCTGGTCAGGTAGCGTTATTAGGGATCTGTAGGAGGAAAATAGTCGTGTTTATTATTTAATCCGTGTGTGTGTGTGTGTGTGTGTGTGCGTAAGAGGTTAAGGATTCGTATTCAAGGAGGTGAAACTGTCCCGTTCAATGATTAAATAAACGTACTTAAGAAGGTGTATTAAAGAACGTAAGGTGTTAAATAAACGTACTTGAGAGGGTGTATTAAAGAACGTAAGGTGTTAAATAAACGTACTTGAGAGGGTGTATTAAAGAACGTAAGGTGTTAAATAAACGTACTTAAGAAGGTGTATTAAAGAACGTAAGGTGTTAAATAAACGTACGTGAGAGGGTGTATAAAAGAACGTAAGGTGGTAAATAAACGTACTCACATCAATAACAACAACAACAACAACAACAACAACAACAACAACAACAAACTTACAACCTCCCAACACTTCTTGATCACTTACAGGTTGTGACGTGTAGCGGGAAGCAACACATTTATTCTGGCTCTCAGTAAGTTGTTTTGACAAGTGTTAACTCCTGAGACTAAAAATTAAGGTGGAGATTTAGTAGTTAGTTTGTTTATGAAGATCAACCTTAACGGGGTGTTGAGTATTAGGGGGATATTATTATAGAAACCTAACCTAACCTAACCCAGTCCTAACCTAACCTAACCTAACCCAGTCCTAACCTAACCTAACCTAAACCAGTCCTAACCTAACCTAACCTAACCTAACCCAGTCCTAACCTAACCTAACCTAACCCAGTCCTAACCTAATCTAACCTAACCCAGTCCTAACCTAACCTAACCTAAACCAGTCCTAACCTAACCTAACCTAACCTAACCCAGTCCTAACCTAACCTAACCTAAACCAGTCCTAACCTAACCTAACCTAACCTAACCCAGTCCTAACCTAACCTAACCTAAACCAGTCCTAACCTAACCTAACCTAACCCAGTCCTAACCTAACCTAAACCAGTCCTAACCTAACCTAACCTAATCTTGTAATATTAACCCTAAAAATATAACAAAAATGAATAAGAAAACACAAACAAGATTTTTTTATGTTACATTTTTCAAGAACTTCTCCCTCTCCCTCTCCCTCGTTCCCTTCCCTTCCCTTCCCTTCCCACCCCACCCCACCCCACCCCACCCCTACCCGCACCCCCCCCACCCCACCCCGCACCCCCCCAAAAAATGTGTTAAGGTATGTGGGCAGATGTTGGAGGAGCCGGGTTCAACATCCTCATGCCTGCAGTAGTTACGTAACCAATATGTTTTATTTGGGATCAACATGAACGAATTAACCTGTGTGGCACGTCATTAAAACACCTGTGCCAGATTAATCTGTGTGACGCGTCATTAAAACACCTGTGCCAAGTTTTGTAGACACATTTCATATGTTTGTATTTTTCAGCAATATATGATACAATTATCTGGGTACATAAAAACAAACATAGTAAGATGTTAACCAATAGATGTTTATATTACGTTTGATGATACGATAACGAAGTGTTGATTTTGTTTACAGGGTTTAAGTCTTAGAGTAAATTCTGTTATGTTATATATTGTTGATTCGGGAATGACAGACTAAGGTTAAAGATAAACATGGATACAGGTACAGATACAAGCACAGGTACAGATACAAGCACAGGTACAGATACAAGCACAGGTACAGATACAAACACAGGTACAGATACAAGCACAGGTACAGATACAAGCACAGGTACAGATACAAACACAGGTACAGATACAAACACAGGTACAGATACAAGCACAGGTACAGATACAAGCACAAGTTCAGGTGCAAATACAGGCACAGTTACAAGCACGGATGTCAAGGTCAATCGTTTTCGTCTTCCACACAGCCAGTATGAGTCATCAAATATTATAAACAAAGGCTTATATATGATAGGGGAGAGGAGAAGAGTAAGGAGGGGGAGGAGGAGGGGAAGGGGGGAGAGGGAGGAGGAGAAGAGGAGGAGAGGGAGGGGGGAGGGGGAAAGTGAGGAGGGGGAGGAGGAGGAGGAGGAGGGGGAGCGGGAGGAGGGGAAGGAGAGGGGAAGACACACAAACAACTCATGTCTTCTTGAGGTTTATCACTTTATCATCAACCTTCTTGTTCTTGTTCTTCTTCTTCTTCTTCGTCTTCTCCAAAACGTAAATAACGGAGATCATCACATAATTGCCTGAGTACGATGGACGAAGGGATGGGGGAAGGGGGCGGGATATGGGGGACTTAGGGGAGAAGGAAGGGGAGGGGGGAGAGGGAATATGGTGGATGGGGGAGGGGGAAGAGGGAATATGGTGGATGGGGGAGGGGGAAGAGGGAATATGGTGGATGGGGGAAGGGGAAGAGGGAATATGGTGGATGGGGGAGGGGGAGAGGGAATATGGTGGATGGGGGATGGGGAAGGAGGGCATATGGTGGATGGGGGAGGGGGAAGAGGGAATATGGTGGATGGGGGAGGAGGGAGAGGGAATATGATGGATGGGGGAGGGAGGGAATATGGTGGATGGGGGAGGGGGGAGAGGGAATATGGTGGATGGGGGAGGGGGAAGGAGGGCATATGGTGGATGGGGGAGGGGGGAGAGGGAATATGATGGATGAGGGAAGGGGAAGAGGGAATATGGTGGATGGGGGAGGGGGAGAGGGAATATGGTGGATGGGGGAGGGGGAAGGTGGGAGTATGGAGGGGGGTGGAAGGGGGAGGAGGGGGGAGACTTAAACAATTTACAGGTATGTGGAACAACTAACAGGTCTCCCTCCGGCCTACACTAGCGACCTATCAAACGGGCCTAATACTTTCAGGCACTAGCCTCATTGTTAGGAATGTGCGCCAAACATCTAATGGTAAGGGTTCAATTTCAGATTGGTGTCTAATTGGACTGGGCCTATTTAGACTGAGGCCTATTTTATCTGTAATTCCTCCTTATACTGACGGTTGATTCAGTTCTTCTCTACCAATAATAATAATAATAATAATAATAATAATAATAATAATAATAATAATAATAATAATAACAACAATAGCAATGATAATAAAACTTGCAGCTTACTTCTCAGAAATGGGAACTTGTATAACTGTGTGTGTGTGTGTGTGTGTGTGTGTGCGCGCACCATTCGTACCCAACAAGACTGACCATGCCACACCTGCCTCACTGAATATACCCTGTTCATCGCACATCACGTGTGAGTGAAATGCATATGAGTATATCACTTTCCTCTCCCAATGAACAAGACAATGTCATGCAATAATGTATGTTGTCTTGTGGTTGTGTACGTGATGTTGTGTTGTGGGTGTGTACGTTAATGTTGTGGTTGTGTACGTTTATGTTGTGGTTGTGTACGTTAATGTTGTGTCTGTGAACGTTATGTTGTGTTGTGTTTGTGTACGTTAAAGTGTACTATGATCGCTGTGAAATGTACGTAACACCTGTACGTGTGTCTGTACCTGTCCTTGTAACTGTATCACTGCTGTTGTCTCTCTGAAGTTTTTTTGAAAATTATATCAACGTTCGTCCTCACCTTACCACGTCACCTCATTAATTTCGTCTCTTTGTTGTCTCACCTGGAGAGTCACGACACGAAACGGGGAATTTCCCTTCTTCAGGTACTTAATTAGTCTCTCCTTTATCTTTTCTCTTCTCTCTTACAGTAGGAAATACAAGGAGGAGGAGGAGGGTATAGTCACTTACGCCGAAAAGGAAGGTGTGAGTGTTCAGTAGAGTGGTACCTGTACTTACATAAGCCAGTACCCACAGGCGGTGTCCATAAGAAACAAAACACGAAAGGAAAATACATACCCATTGAGGAACCTATATCCTTCTTCAAGCTTATAAAGGAAGACAGAAAGACATGGGAAGAGAGAGAGAGAGAGAGAGAGAGAGAGAGAGAGAGAGAGAGAGAGAGAGAGAGAGAGAGAGAGAGAGAGAGAGAGAGAGAGAGAGAGAGAGCAGGCACATGAGGGAGGCCACCTGCCAGACCTTTGCAACACACTTGTTATATAAAACGATAAGTTAAGTGACGAGGAACCCTTAAGGTCTTCTGCTTCCCTCCTTGAGCTTATTCACTCTTACTACCTGCCGTTATTGTTCATCTCTCTCTCTCTCTCTCTCTCTCTCTCTCTCTCTCTCTCTCTCTCTCTCTCTCTCTCTTTACATAACGTTTGCATTGCACATTAGATCATATCGAAACACACACGTGAGGGCTATAAAGTTTGGAGATATACTAGAATTGTGATTAACATACGGCATTAAAACGATGTATCTTTTCAACTCAAAGTTATTATCCGCAAGACAGATCAAGTAGTGGTGAAATTGGGTACCACGTTTGGGAACATCGCTTCTTGTCCGAACACCTAAGTTAATTGGGTCTGGTTAGCACTTGGATGGGTAAACGCCTAGCCCTAAGAACACCAGATGCTGTTGAAATAAGGACCTTACTGGAAACAAGCTTCTCGTGGCTGAATATGAATTATTATTATTAAAACACACAGATCATGACCAAACCACTTGTACCATCTTGGACCCTCCTACACCACCTGGCCCTCACGCTCGTGCCACCTGAGATAAAACTCGAGGAGGAGACTGGAGGAGGAACTGGTTAGGAATGAAGAGGGTAGGGGGCAGTGAAGGGGGAGGAGGAAGGGAGGGAACGTTGTTAAGGGGTGTGGTAGTCGGTAGAGAGAAAGGGGGGGGGTCGTTAGTATGGTGCTTGATGTAGTAGGAGGGAAGGAGAGAGGGAGGGAAGGAGAGAGGAAGGGAAGGAGGGAGAGAGGGACGAAAGGAGAGAGGGAGGGAAGGAGAATGGGATGGAGAGAGGGGGAGGGAAGGAGAGAGAGAGAGAGGGAGGGGGGAGCTGTTGTTGGTGAGTGAAGATGAGGCAAGATACGAATTGAGGAGTCAAGTGGTCATATGTTTGTAGTCTAACAGGAAGGTTGAGGGAAGAGGGGGGGGGGGGGGATAAGTGAGTGAGGAGAGGAAGAAGGCTTAAGGAGAAGAATGTCAGTGGGGATATGAGGAAGGGGAAGAAGGTGTGAGAAGGAGGAAGACTGACGTTGAATGGATGAATGAGTGAAGATAGGAACACTGAAGGAAGAGGAAGATGAAGAGGGAGCAGGAAGAGGAAGGACGCGGTTAAGGTGATTATGTTGATCTGAGATGTGTTTGTATGTTCCTTTTAGGGTGATTTTTATGGCTCGCTGTTTTGTGTCTCGTGACGAGTAGAATTCTTGTATGTGGCCTTTATGGTGTGTCTTATGAACCCTACCCTAACCTAACCTAACCTAACCTAACCTAACCTACCCTACCCTACCCTACCCGACCCGACCCGACCCGACCCTACCCTACCCTACCCTGCCCTACCCTAACCTAATCTACCCTACCCTACCCTACCCTACCCTAACCTAATCTACCCTACCCTAACCTAACCTAACCTAACCCAACCCAATGTCAGATAAAGAGTGTTAGTCAACCAGTCATTAATCACAAGGGTTTAAAGGAGTACTTGATGATGATGATGATGATGATGATGATGATGATGATGATGATGATACTGTTGCTGTCCACACACACACACACACACACACACACACACACACACAGGAATGTTGCACCAGACCCATATGAAGACAACGACCTTCAACTTCAGGTCGGAAAGGACAGGTGATGACCCACCTCCAAGGATGAACCAAACGAACCCCTCCTCCTTCTCTTCCACCTGTTCCACATCTTCCTCTTCCTCTTAGTAAGCAGATGGAGGTGGTGATTTGAAGTAGTTTGGGTAAAATTACTCAAAGAGGGAACAAGATCCTTCAATTCTCTTAACCAATATACGACCTCCAAATCATCACAGAACAACCTTCAAACAGAGAACCGAATGACCTTCAAGATAGAAATAGTTAAAGATCTCTGTAAACAAACTGGAAGTAACAGCAAACAACTCCTAAACTCACCACAGTCTAATAAACACGACGATGTATAGTATTTACCTAACGACATGAAAATATGGTATACAAGCTTTTTTTTTACAACTTGTTAGTTATTGTGAACAGGGAGGAAAAGTTACGTGATGCGTGGTTACCAGGGTATGAGGTGTGGTTCCTGGGTATAAGGCGTGGTTGGCAGAGTATGAGGCGCGGTTCCAGGGTATGAGGTATGGTCCCCAGGGCAGGAGGCGTGGTTCCAGGGTTTAATGGTCCTCGAAGTTCAGTCATGTTGAGGTGATAGTGTTTTGTCTCACCTTTGAGTTGTTGTTGTTTAGTATGTACTGTGCCGTACACTGACGAGGAGGGACCATTATCGTCATGAGGCTGATGATGTTGAAGAATCAATGTAACAATAAAATAATAAATGATAAGAGAGACTCCCCCCTCCCCCCTAGAGCCTCCCTCTCCTCCCCCACCTTTCCTCCACGTAGGTACTGAGGCACACTGACCTAAGGACCTCACTGCTTAAATCTTTTCCTCCTCCATCATTGCTTTTACTTGTAACTCTGCCAACTATGCCAGTACAATGCCTTCGCCCAGGCTGACGTGGCTAAGGTTCTCTCTTCTGCCACCTGAACATGTGACATTGACTTTGATATAATTTATTGATCCAGAATGATACAGATATATAGTGATCAACAGCATTGACACGGCTGAGTGTTTCGAGTGCTCCAGCTCTCTAGTGGGGCAGCAGTATGGAGTGGCATCATACAGAACTCGGAACAATTGGTTGTGAGAGTGCATGGTGGCTGTTCCTTTGGTTTGAGTGAAGGCTAATAGGCAGTGTATGTTTTTAACTTTCGTTGCCTGCATATGAGTAGAGAACCTTGACCACATCAAACAATAGACCGTCATAAATCTTGATGTCCTTGACTGTGACTGTGAGCTGATTGTGTTCAAGTTCCTTACTATGCCACCTTAGAACTTGTTATTGTCAAACAAGATTCTTGTGATGCCACTGTCAGTGGTCAGTGGTTGATGGTCAATGACATCATGATGGCAAGGTCTTGTTGGGAACCTTCCAGCTCCTGCAGGTTGTTGAGGATGATGACTATGTCAACTTATCCCCGCCAAGATGATGTAATAGGGAATTCAACTCCTTGAACACAAATCTTCAGCTCACGAGACGATGAAACGAAAGCCTCAATAAAGTTGTCGACTAAAGTACGGCCACTGTCATGAGTCACCGTGGCAATTCATAGTACCTAATTAATTAAACTGCTTCGAAAAACAATCTTCCGTAAAACTTGACTTCACTAAAAAAGTTAAACACAGTTTATATCCACCAAATTAAATACAAGTGGAAGTAGTGATGGAAAACAACCTTCTAAAAGTCTCGCCTTATTTATACATTCATCAGCTGCAACAAAAGATGATCTTACAAATAAACTTTATCACGTGAACTATTGTACATAGCTCTTAGAGACTACCTGTCACTCCGATGCTGGTTTATCATCAAAAGACTCTTAACTAACAGGTAAACAGACGGCACACACACAGTAGATCTCATCAGTCCAGCACAGTGAGACCCTTGGGACTGTCAGGAGCAATACCTCGATCATGACGAAATAAAATCAAATCACCCCTCACTAGCTTTCAAGGGGTGGGAATACTCGGTGACTTCTGAAGATATTCCTTTATATTCCTGTTCGAAACTGTACCATAACTCAAATACGATACTAGAGCGCCATCTATGGGCTAGACAGGAAGTTCGGAGATTCGTTTCAATATTTCCAGTCTCAGGGGTGTGTGTCAAGGGACTCCAGTTCGTGACTGCACCGTGGTCCTAGTTAGTTCCAGGGCAGGAGGTGTGGTCCTAGGGATGGAGAGGTAGTCTCAGGGCAGGAAGTGTGGTCCTAGGGATGGAGGGGTAGTCTTAGAGCAGGTGTGGTCCTAGGGATGGAGGGGTAGTCTTAGAGCAGGTGTGGTCCTAGGGATGGAGGGGTAGTCTCAGGGCAGGAGGTGTGGTCCTAGGATAGGAGTAATGAAGGAGAGTGGAACACGTGGCACAGCTCATGGAGGAAGGAGGTGATGATGGTGGTGTTGTGTGGGCGTCCCTCTCAGTTTGTTGACCCACGCCCGCCCGCCTGCCTGCTAGAGGTCGCCAGGCCTCACTCAACCTTCCTCGCTGCGTCCTCCTGCTCCTCCACCTACCTCCTTACCCTTCCTTTTTGCGTTTTCCTCCTCCTCCTCCTGCTCCTCCACCTCTCCTTTTATTATTTACCCTTTTCATCCTCTGTTACCTGAGTACGAGAAGGATATATGTTTATGTATCTAAATATTATTGTTCCCGGCGTCCATACAAGAGCGCATGCGATCTGTGCGTGTCTGTGAGTGTCCATGCTTCCGTTTGTGCGTATCCGTGCGGCCCTGTGTTTGTTTGAATACTATTAAAATCCTTGTGTGCTTGAGATTTAATGCAAGAAATATTTATATACGTTCGAATACAATAAAACTTTCTTGCGTTTGACAAATAGTGTTTTTTTTTTCCTTGTTCGACTTGTGCTTGAGGAAAACAATTTTTTTTCCTCGTGTATAATCGAGGAAAATTTTGCTTCGTTTGCTTTTGAATACTACGAATATTATGCCACAGTGATACACAATTAGCTTATATATGATGACGAGGAAAAATCTTATATGTATAATGCTTTCGAGTTACACCGTTGTTTATCAGTGAACTCTATTATTAAACAACCAAAAGCGAAAACAAAAATACAATGACCAATAAACCTTGAATCCTGTCCTACTATGGGTGACAATAGTTAACTTTATCTTAGAGTATCTTAAGAGAGAACATAGAAGGTGCAGCTTTTCCTAACTGTGATTTAGCAAGAAGAAAGTTTTAAGATAATTGTTTCCATTATCTCATTTACATGTTGAGAGGGGAGGTTAGGGTGTGTACTGGTAGGGTAGGCAGGGTGTGTACTGGTAGGGTAGGCAGGGTGTGTACTGGTAGGGTAGGCAGGGTGTGTACTGGTAGGGTAGGCAGGGTGTGTACTGGTAGGGGAGGCAGGGTGTGTACTGGTAGGGGCGGCAGGGTGTGTACTGGTAGAGGAGGCAGGGTGTATACTGGTAGGGGAGGCAGGGTGTGTACTGGTAGGGTAGGCAGGGTGTGTACTGGTAGGGTAGGCAGGGTGTGCACTGGTAGGGTAAGCAGGGTGTGTACTGGTAGAGGAGGCAGGGTGTGTACTGGTAGGGTAAGCAGGGTGTGTACTGGTAGGGAAAGCAGGGTGGGTACTGGTAGAGGAGGCAGGGTGTGTACTGGTAGGGGAGGCAGGGTGTGTACTGGTAGAGGAGGCAGGGTGTGTACTGGTAGAGGAGGCAGGGTGTGTACTGGTAGGGGCGGCAGGGTGTGTACTGGTAGAGGAGGCAGGGTGTGTACTGGTAGGGGAGGCAGGGTGTGTACTGGTAGAGGAGGCAGGGTGTGTACTGGTAGGGGAGGCATGGTGTGTACTGGTAGGGTAGGCAGGGTGTGTACTGGTAGGGTAGGCAGGGTGTGTACTGGTAGAGAAGGCAGGGTGTGTACTGGTAGAGGAGGCAGGGTGTGTACTGGTAATGGGCGGCAGGGTGTGTACTGGTAGAGGAGGCAGGGTGTGTACTGGTAGAGGAGGCAGGGTGTGTACTGGTAGGGTAAGCAGGGTGTGTAATGGTAGAGGAGGCAGGGTGTGTACTGGTAGGGGAGACAGGGTGTGTACTGGTAGGGGCGGCAGGGTGTGTACTGGTAGGGTAGGCAGGGTGTGTACTGGTAGGGGAGGCAGGGTGTGTACTGGTAGAGGAGGCAGGGTGTGTACTGGTAGAGGAGGCAGGGTGTGTACTGGTAGGGTAAGCAGGGTGTGTAATGGTAGAGGAGGCAGGGTGTGTACTGGTAGGGGAGACAGGGTGTGTACTGGTAGGGGAGGCAGGGTGTGTACTGGTAGAGGAGGCAGGGTGTGTACTGGTGAGAATAGAAAACAATAATTACGTATCAGGTGTAGTAAGAGTGTAGGTACAAACACGGTGTAGTCTGTCTGGCGTAATGTGTGGGTGTGCAGTAAGTAAAGATACACAGAAAATGGAGTGTTGCTGGTGTGGGTGGTGAGTGTACTACCACACACACACACACACGCACTGTGATGGTCTGCCAGCACTAACGGTGAATTTCAGACAGGTTCTTGAACACCAAGAAGAGCCAGTGAAGAGAGTGCTGTAAGAAAAAAAGGGGGGGGGAGGGGTAGGGGGAGGGGGAGGGGGAAGGGGAAGGGGAAGGGGAGGGGGAGGAGGAGGTAGAAGAGGAGGTGAGGGAGAAAAGCAATAGGGAGTAGTAGCTGTGTGTGTGTGCGCGCGAGAGAGAGAGAGAGATGATCCCAGCTAGTTATGACTCAATCTGGCACTAATTAACATATACAATCATCTGACATATATATCTTTACGCCTGGTTCAGCTTACACGTGATTAGAGCTCACCGTCACGCTAGGCCAGGCGATATATTAATAGTCTATGTTTATACGCGGATAATATCTTTCTCTCCTGGGACGACCCTTGAGTGAGAGAGAGAGAGAGAGAGAGAGAGAGAGAGAGAGAGAGAGAGAGAGAGAGAGAGAGAGAGAGATATTGAACATGCAAAGAGACAAGCGTAGATTGAAACAGAGAAAGTACAAAGAGAAAGAGACAAAAGAGACAGACGCAAAGAAAGAAAGAGAGAGAGAGAGATAGGGTCAATGTTAACCAGGACCTCAGCAACAAGTAGGTAAGACGGCGGGGTGTGTGTGTGTGTGTGTGTGTGTGTGTGTGAGAGAGAGGCCGAGGCTGTGTGCTTGACCGACCCTCTCACCCACACCCACATGTCTGGGCCACCTGAGAAGAGAGCTGTGTTTTATCAGGTATACAGCCCGTCGCGTCGCCCAACCTGTCAACAACAACAACAACACTCCTTGGGGAACTCCACAAATAATAACCTAATTAAAATATCCACAGTAATTAGCAAGATAAGAAAGAGTCAAGGGAGGTACTGTGCTTCTTCGCTCCCTCTGTGACCTTACACTTTGACCTCTTGACCTGAAGTTAAAATGACAAGTTATATTTGTACGTCATTATGTTACTGCTGTTTCTATTCTCGAGTTGTGGGTCATGAAAACTTACGGTTATTACCTGCACTGTCTATGTACAGTAGCTAAAACAACTATCTGTGCAGGTGGGGGTCGATATGCTCCGAAATTTTACGTGTGACTGGTGACAGCCATCATATACCAAAATTTATCGTCCATGGTCTCATATTGTTTCCCACAAAGTATGCACAGATAGTTGTTTTAGCTACTGTACATTGTTTGTATACCTGTACTGTCTATGTACACTGTTCATACACCTACACTGCCTTATGGATGTATGGACATAGAATCACTCAGAACACCACATCTTGACAAACGTTCAGTCTCCAGAAAAATGACTTCAGGTGACAACAGACTTGGGTTTTGATTCAATTACCTGATACTTTATTGGGGGTACAGGGAGTGAGAATGAAACTGCCTATCGAGTAACTTACATTGTAAAAAAAAAAATACGTTCGAACCTGGACGCTGTAACACTCGGCTTAATCTGCCCACGGTTCTCAATAGCTATACGGGAGTCGCTTCATCCTCCCTCGTACTCAATATGACAACAGTTTATATTTTCCTTTAGACATATCCTGGACTGACTATGGACCCTGTGTACCCTAAACCAACTGTAATCGTCCTCATAAAACTCCCTGTACCCTGAGCTGACTTCACACTACCTGACCAACTACTACGTCTCCTGGATGGATAATTGTTTCCACGGATTTAAAGTCACTTCCGTCTGCTGCAGTTGTTTCATTGTATCTAAACTATACAAAAACTGGATCTATTTATTCCAGGTTTAACACAAGGCTACCACCTCACATAGGTAAATCATTATTGATCTACAGCAGCCACACACACAACCTTGTTTACTACAGAACCCCCCCCCACCCCACGACACCTGTACATGGTCTCACTCGTGTACAGGGGACCCATGTCATCCTGGCTAAGTAAACCTACAGTGAGTTACATAAAAGATCATTTAATTCCTCTATAATAATCTGTATGGGAGAAGGAGTGTCAGGATAGAGTAAATAAGACACACTAGACTATGGTACCATAGATCTAGGACGATGGGTCCCATTATACAATGAATCACTCCCGCTGACCCACTGACACACATTCTGAGGGTTCGAATCCCCTGAGTTGATCACTGTTCTCCCAGGAATACATTTCACCACACGCTTGAACACATCCCCTTGTTGGGTAGAGGGAACCTGTGGCCACGAGGACGAGCACTGAGTCGCGTTGATGCTCAGCCATACATCCGAGGGGTTTTTTTTTTTGTGGTGTCTGGCCTCGACATGCAAATTTTGACACCATTTAAAGCTTCACTCACTTCATATCACTGACTGAACCATATCAATTCTCAATATCACTAATAGAAAAAATAAAATAAGGACCACTTTTACATTAACCCCAGCTTATTTTACCTAAATATTAACCACCTTAATACTAACCTAACCCAAATTACCTAAATCTAAACTAATCTAACCAAATTCCTCAGGTAGCGTTCAGGTGGTTAATCATCAGGTGAAACATGCTGTAGGGGACTAAACTTCAGTTGAACCAAAAGTAAAAATCACTAATAATCTTTCACGTCAAAACCATTAATTGACTCATGACGTGACTGAGTCTTACCATAACAAACTGCATTAACGTGTTTCCTTAACGGGTGTGTGACGTGTGAGGGGGGGGGGGGGGCAAGGAAACAAACAAATGATAGCTTTATAGATTTCCCTTACTGTTTACCTTTGTTTACATACCTGGACTGTTTATATACATTGTTTGAATAGCTACACTGTCTATATACTGTACCTCAATTATACGTTCACTAGCTATACTGAATCATTGTGAATTTGTACAACGATTCTATTGGGTCAATATCTACCTATCTATCCCAGGTGGGTCACAGGATAAGGCGGATTTAATTATTCGTATCACTGGCACGGACATCTCTTTGTACGCATATTGCTTCCACACACACACACACACACACCACGTCGAGAGTTCTTGCAACCTACTACAGGGAATCTCTTCAAGGTCTCTCTCTCCCTACAGTGGATCCAGTTAATCCCTCCGGTGCCGAGATGAATGCGAGTGAAGTAAACATATTCAACTTCCGTATAGAACAAGGACAAAAAAATCAGGGCCAGGTTTACAAGATAGTGTTATTCTTACAAGAGTTGGACCGTCTCTCACTGACAGACGAGTCACCCCTGGAAAACAAACCTTGAGCTACATAAACACACAGAGCGCGGGCGGCCTGGAGGGTGCCACGGTGCCATGACCAACCAACAGCTAACGTGGGCCAGGTGAAGCTTGGGTGCCATGACCAACCAACAGCTAACGTGGACCAGGTGAAGCTTGGGTGCCATGACCAGCTAACAGCTAACGTGGACCAGGTGAAGCTTGGGTGCCATGACCAACCAACAGCTAACGTGGACCAGGTGAAGCTTGGGTGCCATGACCAGCTAACAGCTAACGTGGACCAGGTGAAGCTTGGGTGCCATGACCAACCAACAGCTAACGTGGGCCAGGTGAAGCTTGGGTGCCATGACCAGCTAACAGCTAACGTGGGCCAGGTGAAGCTTGGGTGCCATGACGAACCAACAGCTAACGTGGGCAAGGTGAAGCTTGGGTGCCATGACCAGCTAACAGCTAACGTGGACCAGGTGAAGCTTGGGTGCCATGACCAGCTAACAGCTAACGTGGACCAGGTGAAGCTTGGGTGCCATGACCAGCTAACAGCTAACGTGGGCCAGGTGAAGCTTGGGTGCCATGACCAGCCAACAGCTAACGTGGGCCAGGTGAAGCTTGGGTGCCATGACCAGCCAACAGCTAACGTGGACCAGGTGAAGCTTGGGTGCCATGACCAGCTAACGTGGACCAGGTGAAGCTTGGGTGCCATGACCAGCTAACGTGGGCCAGGTGAAGCTTGGGTGCCATGACCAGCTAACGTGGGCCAGGTGAAGCTTGGGTGCCATGACCAGCTAACAGCTAACGTGGACCAGGTGAAGCTTGGGTGCCATGACCAGCTAACGTGGGCCAGGTGAAGCTTGGGTGCCATGACCAGCTAACAGCTAACGTGGACCAGGTGAAGCTTGGGTGCCATGACCAGCCAACAGCTAACGTGGACCAGGTAAAGCTTGGGTGCCATGAACAGCTAACGTGGACCAGGTGAAGCTTGGGTGCCATGACCAGCCAACAGCTAACGTGGACCAGGTGAGCTTGGGTGCCATGACCAGCCAACAGCTAACGTGGGCCAGGTAAAGCTTGGGTGCCATGACCAGCTAACGTGGACCAGGTAAAGTTTGGGTGCCATGACCAGCCAACAGCTAACGTGGACCAGGTGAAGCTTGGGTGAGTCAGACCTCGGTTTAGCGTTAGTAGGTTGAGATGAGGAGTAAATAATACGCTGTTTTAAAGGGATTCAAAATACAGGTCTGGTATAAATATATTGAGGTTAAAATCGAGTATTTATCGTTTAAGGAAAAAAGTTTAGCAGATAATGATTTGTTGAGAGAGATAATGTTTTTACACCAAGGTCGTTCTTACTCATATAAACGAAAGGAGTAATAATAATAACTTAAAATTTCCTCATCAATGTGATTTAATCTCATATAATTTTGCGTAGAGTTACACATAATTTTTTTTAATGTTTTAGTGGGAAATTTTCACTGACTCATTTAGGGAAAAAAAATTATTTTGTTATGATTTCCATGAAGATTTTAA
This sequence comes from Homarus gammarus, assembly GCA_958450375.1. Taxonomy (NCBI): domain Eukaryota; kingdom Metazoa; phylum Arthropoda; class Malacostraca; order Decapoda; family Nephropidae; genus Homarus; species Homarus gammarus. Next base: position 1,163,692 of record CAUDMG010001226.1, on the reverse strand, counting down.
TGTAAACTTTGTCCACAAAACCATTTTTTCTTTTCTTTTTTACATTTACAAAGTGATGAACGAAATAAAACCACGAATTTTTAGAAGCTTGTCAAAAAAAATCGATCTAAAGACAATATTCTTTTATCTTAACAAAGTCCTGACTGAAGAGGCTTGACTTTTACGCCGCTTCACACACAAGAAAACTGAGAATTAATCCTGATAAACCGGTTTAAAAGTTATAAAAACACAGAAGAAAAACCCCTTAACGAACGACGGTCTCAAGTTCTACAGAAAATAAAACAATTCAGCTCTTAGTGAAGCATCAACCATGAGACTTAAACCTTAATAGAAATTGATTTTTTCTCTCAACAATTACAGTTACTTCCGCATCGTTGGTTGTATTAGCGATAACAACAACAACAACAATAATATAAATAATAATAATAATAATAATAATAATAATAATAATAATAATAATAATAATACACCAAAACCAGTCAAATAAAAAAGTCCCCTCAGAACAATACTCCACATTTCGTCATTAAGAAAACAATAAATTACTTAAAATAATTGACGTGCCAGACCAATGACTAGACAGTAATCCTGATTGATTTAGCCTTACCTCGTATCAACCCAATTCTGAATTAAATAGGGAGGAGAGATAGGAGTGCCAATTTAAGTCGCGAAATGGGTGTAAAAAATGGGGATGAGATTTAGGAAACAATAGGAATGAGGAATATGAAAAAGAATAGGAAATGGGAACTATGGGGAATGAGAATAGGAATAATAAATAGGGATGAAAATAGGAGGGAAATGTGACTTATTGAAGCTTTATATTGGAGCAAGGATGGAAGAGGGAGGGAGGTAGCGCCTTTAAATTGGCATCAGGTGTAAAAAAAAAATATTCTGGGGTATTTTAAATCATAGGAGGGGAGGGGGGAGTGGAAGGGGTAAGGGAGGGGAAACGGGGGGGGGGTACCATCGTCAATCACACGGGGTGGCAGCAGTGTTTGTTTGTTTGTTTGGACCTGCCACACGAGTAAACAAACTGAGGGTGATGGTAGAGACGTTAAATTTCTATCATACTATTATTGGTGTTGTATATTTAGTGCTGTGAGTTGGTATGTCTGTCATTTTATCTCCAACACTTAAATTTAGTAAACACCAACACCATCATGTTTTTAATCTCCAACACCAACATGTATTCCTCTCCAACACAAATCATCACCAACAATTAAAAAAAGAATCATCTCTGTTTCTTGAGTTTGAAAAAAGTTTAGAGTCCTTAGGAAGAATCTTTTAACTATCTGAAAGGACTTGGCATATTGAAGACATAGCTTTGAACCTAATGAATGCCCTTAATATCAACTTAATACCAACAGTTCTATACGGTAGAGAATCTAATCCTCCATCGTCTTCAAGTCTCAGGGAACGAGAGAATGAACATGACTTTATCCTTCACTGTTCTTCAAGTCTCAGGGAACGATAGAATGAACATGACTTCATCCTTCACTGTTCTCCAAGTCTCAGAGTACGACTGCCCGAGGTGTGTGTACTCCAGCAGCCAGCCATGACGACCTCAATGTACCCTGGTCCTGTTAAAACTCTGAAGATTTATAAAACTTCCTTTGATAAACTAAAGTTCCGAGAATTAGAGCTCCTCCACCTGGCCTCTAGGGATGATTAAGCTCTCACAAGGTCTGGCGAGTGTTGTGTAGGTAAGTTTGTCTTCTCGCAACACCAGTGAGATACAAGAAACACCGACATCTGTCTAAGGCAGCCTTTGTTTAGGGATATCGGGATGACGCAGGTAAGTCAAACTAGTATGTGTGTGTACTTACAGGCAGGCAGGCAGGCAGGCAAGCAGGTATGTATGTATGTATGTATGGATGGATGGATGTATGTATGTATGGATGTATGTACTGTATGTATGTATGTATGTATGCATAATTCTTCCCAATGTCAAAATTGAGTCTTAACAAAAACGAGAGAGAATTTTAGAATGGACACAAAATAAAAGAAGAAGAAGAAGAAGGAAGAGAACGAGGTGGAGGAGGAGGAAGAGAGGAAAGACTAGCTCAAAGACGCTCCACAACAGAGAACAGAGTGACATATACAAGAATAAGACGTGTTTTACTGAGAGAACTGGCGTCGAGGAGTGGTATAAACAAGACCTATAATGATGGCAGGATACTTAGGTCAAACACCCATCACCTATCCTGGCGTTAACAGACTTCTCTACTTTAACAGAAGCGCCACCAACAGGAGTTACAACAAACAGGAATCACAACAGAAGAACAATCAGGCAGGTAACCTATCAACAGAACTCACAACAGAAGAACACCTACAACAGTGATCACAACATAACGAACACTCAGATACAACACCTACAACAGAGATCACAACATAACGAACACTCAGACACAACACCTACAACAGAGATCACAACATAACGAACACTCAGACACAACACCTACAACACTCCAGGCACTCACTCCTTAAGGGAAAGTTGTAAACACGAGAACTATGTAACAAGTGCCAGCCGCAAGAGTCAAAGTATTAGTTGCTATAACAGGACATATCAACAACACACAAACTAGCTATGATAACCGAGAGACAGATTTTATTTCCTTCAATAAAAAACAAGTGCAAAAATTAATCTGCAGCCAGATTTTACATTACCAAACGATGATGCAAAATCGGACACGATCAAACAGCTATATTGTTTATGTTTCGAATTCAAAGTCCAGAGACGATTTTAAGTGTATTTCTCTTATATAGCTGTATGTTAAGTATGTTATCTTAATATATGTATCTTTTAACATAACCCAGATAACATATATATATTTATTACGTTATCTTGACTCAAAATACAGTACGTAATTTTTCGATGTTTGCTGTACGATAAGTTTTACCATCGCTGTGGCGTCGGGGTATAGTATGAGTGACGTCACTTCATTCATAAACGTAAGCTGAGAAGAGGTTGACGACCCTACGTCCTGGGGTAGGCATAGAGAGTTACCGAACCTTTAATCATTACAAAAAAAAATAGATTACGTCAAACTTTAATAATTGGCATCACGAATTTAACTCATATGGCGATTTTGTAACGAGCGTTTTGACTCAAATAATCGAGACATTACGTATTATGCAGAGATATACAAAGCTCAAGACACAACTGAACGTGACGTATAATGAATGCCTTGACTTAAATCCCCTATTGTATGAGGTTCAGATTCAGTTTCAGATTATAATCCCTTGTAAAGAAGACACATAGCTTCCTGTATGAATAAGAAGCTTAAACGCATTTGGTCGTTGGTGTCGGCTATACTAGAAGACTATTAAAATGGACTAAAATTAATTAGAGCTCAGTGTGACCAGATGTTACGTCCATATACACGAGAGAGTAGAACTTCATGCGCCAGAGGTATATGTATAAGCTTCACATACCAAGGGGTTTAGTCGTACTTCCTGCTTTCAGTTTAGTCTTTTTTTTATTATTATTATTTGCTAGTAATTTATTTTCGGATTGTTGAATTTTTTATTTTTATTTTTCATCTGTAATTTGTGGCGCGTGTGCGTGTGCGTGTGTGTGTGTATGTGTGTGTTCGCCATTACTTACTATTCCCTTCCACTTATTTACTTATCCTCTTCGCCACTTACTTACACACTTATCCCCAAAGAGCACTTAACAGCAAACTTAACCTAACCTAAACCAAGAAGGACAAACATTCTCCCCGCTCGCTAGATGGGTGTACTGGTTCATCATTAACATTACCAACTCTGTTATATATGTTACTGTATTTACAAGCGTTTGGTGTAAATGTAAATTATATCAAACTACCCATCCATTTTCTTTTAATTTCGGCTGTTACCAGTTTGGTCATTCACCCTCATTGCTCCTCATATAAACTATTACTATTACTTTGCAATTATTAACAACATAAAAGTTATTATTAAACAATTTAAATTATCTGTAAAATAATATCAGGTATATTGTTTAATTAATAACTCACCTCCGTCGTGGCTCCCAATAGAAGTTTCCATTACGCTCCGGTGATTTAATCCTTTTAAATCATCACTTCTCGTGTTTATTCATCAGTTTTTCATATATCACTAAACACTATACAGTCATTCATGTTAATAATGTTTAAACAAATTCACTTTTAGTAATGTTGTTTACGAATACGGATAAAAAAAAACGCACACACAAATAATAGAACTGTCACTTGCATAACCCGACGAGCACTGAGGCGGTTCTTCATTAAACTTCAAATGACCGACCCCGCCGCCTCCCTGATTGGTCATTACAACCATCCCTGGCTTCTAATTGGTCAATATCCCCTTCCAAAGTTTAAAATATTCCCTTTAAATTTTCTTCTCTATCAAAAACGTTACTCTATTTCCCCACTTTATTTACGTAAAATAAATTATTAAAATACCTTAAAAAACAAAAACATTATGAACTAAATATTCTAATTCATGCAAATATAGACCCGTATAGAGCTTAATTATGTATTTTAAATCGAATTAGTTCTGTGAAGTGACATTTGAAAACCAAGAGCCGTTAAATTGACAAAAATCAACTGCCTTTCTTCCACTTCCCTCCACGACCCTCCAACTTCACCTACTACCCTCCACCTACAAATACTACCCTCCACGACCCTCCAACTACACCTACTACCCTCCACCTACAAATACTACCCTCCACGACCCTCCAACTACACCTACTACCCTCCACCTACACATACTACCCTCCACTACCCTCCACTACCCCGCTACTACGCATACTACCCTCCACTACCCTCCACCTACACATACTACCCTCCACCTACAAATACTACCCTCCACTACCCCCCCTACTACGCATACTACCCTCCACTACCCTCCACTACTACGCATACTACCCTCCACTACCCCCCCTACTACGCATACTACCCTCCACTACCCTCCTACTACACATAATGCCCTCCACTACCCTCCACCTACACATACTACCCTCCACTACCCTCCACCTACTCATACTACCCTCCACTACCCTCCTACTACACATAATACCCTCCACTACACATAATACCCTCCACTACCCTCCACCTACACATACTACCCTCCACTACCCTCCTACTACACATAATACCCTCCACTACCCTCCACCTACACATAATACCCTCCACTACCCTCCACCTACTCATACTACCCTCCACCTACACATAATACCCTCCACTACCCTCCTACTACACATAATACCCTCCACTACCCTCCTACTACACATAATACCCTCCACTACCCTCCTACTACACATACTACCCTCCACTACCCTCCACCTACACATAATACCCTCCACTACCCTCCTACTACACATAATACCCGCCACTACCCTCCTACTACACATGCTACCCTCCACTACCCTCCACCTACACATACTACCCTCCACTACCCTCCTACTTCAGATAATACCCTCCACTACCCTCCTACTACACGTAATACCCTCCACTACCCTCCTACTACACATACTACCCTCCACCTACACATACTACCCTCCACTACCCTCCTACTAAGATAATATCCTCCACTACCCTCCTACTACACATACTACCCTCCACTACCCTCCTACTACACATACTACCCTCCACTACCCTCATACTACAGATAATACCCTCCACTACCCTCCTACTACACATACTACCCTCCACTACCCTCCACCTACACATAATACCCTCCACTACCCTCCGACTACACATAATACCCTCCACTACCCTCCACCTACACATACTACCCTCCACTACCCTCCTACTACACATACTACCCTCCACTACCCTCCTACTACACATACTACCCTCCACCTACACATACTACCCTCCACTACCCTCCTACTACAGATAATACCCTCCACTACCCTCCTACTACAGATAATACCCTCCACTACCCTCCCACTACACGTAATACCCTCCACTACCCTCCCACTACACGTAATACCCTCCACTACCCTCCCACTACACATACTACCCTCCACTACCCTCCTACTACACATACTACCCTCCACTACCCTCCTACTACACATACTACCCTCCACCTACACATACTACCCTCCACTACCCTCCTACTACAGATAATACCCTCCACTACCCTCCTACTACAGATAATATCCTCCACTACCCTCCTACTACACATACTACCCTCCACTACCCTCCTACTACAGATAATACCCTCCACTACCCTCCCACTACACATACTACCCTCCACTACCCTCCACCTACAGATAATACCCTCCACTACCCTCCTACTACACATACTACCCTCCACTACCCTCCTACTACAGATAATACCCTCCACTACCCTCCCACTACACGTAATACCCTGCACTACCCTCCTACTACAGATAATACCCTCCACTACCCTCCTACTACACATACTACCCTCCACTACCCTCCTACTACACATACTACCCTCCACCTACACATACTACCCTCCACTACCCTCCTACTACAGATAATACCCTCCACTACCCTCCCACTACACATACTACCCTCCACTACCCTCCACCTACAGATAATACCCTCCACTACCCTCCTACTACACATACTACCCTCCACTACCCTCCTACTACAGATAATACCCTCCACTACCCTCCCACTACACGTAATACCCTACTACCCTCATACTTCACATAATACCCTCCACTACCCTCCTACTACACATAATACCCTCCACTACCCTCCTACTACAGATAATACCCTCCACTACCCTCCTACTACACATAATACCCTCCACTACCCTCCTACTACACATAATACCCTCCACTACCCTCCTACTACAGATAATACCCTCCACTACCCTCCCACTACACATACTACCCTCCACTACCCTCCACCTACAGATAATACCCTCCACTACCCTCCTACTACACATACTACCCTCCACTACCCTCCTACTACAGATAATACCCTCCACTACCCTCCTACTACACATAATACCCTCCACTACCCTCCTACTACACATAATACCCTCCACTACCCTCCTACTACACATACTACCCTCCACTACCCTCCACCTACACATAATACCCTCCACTACCCTCCTACTACACATAATACCCGCCACTACCCTCCTACTACACATACTACCCTCCACTACCCTCCACTACACATACTACCCTCCACTACCCTCCTACTACAGATAATACCCTCCACTACCCTCCTACTACACGTAATACCCTCCACTACCCTCCTACTACACATAATACCCTCCACTACCCTCCTACTACACATACTACCCTCCACCTACACATACTACCCTCCACTACCCTCCTACTAAGATAATATCCTCCACTACCCTCCTACTACACATACTACCCTCCACTACCCTCCTACTACACATACTACCCTCCACTACCCTCCTACTACAGATAATACCCTCCACTACCCTCCTACTACACATACTACCCTCCACTACCCTCCACCTACACATAATACCCTCCACTACCCTCCGACTACACATAATACCCTCCACTACCCTCCACCTACACATACTACCCTCCACTACCCTCCTACTACACATACTACCCTCCACTACCCTCCTACTACACATACTACCCTCCACCTACACATACTACCCTCCACTACCCTCCTACTACAGATAATACCCTCCACTACCCTCCTACTACAGATAATACCCTCCACTACCCTCCCACTACACGTAATACCCTCCACTACCCTCCCACTACACGTAATACCCTCCACTACCCTCCCACTACACGTAATACCCTCCACTACCCTCCTACTACACATACTACCCTCCACTACCCTCCTACTACACATACTACCCTCCACCTACACATACTACCCTCCACTACCCTCCTACTACAGATAATACCCTCCACTACCCTCCTACTACAGATAATATCCTCCACTACCCTCCTACTACACATACTACCCTCCACTACCCTCCTACTACAGATAATACCCTCCACTACCCTCCCACTACACATACTACCCTCCACTACCCTCCACCTACAGATAATACCCTCCACTACCCTCCTACTACACATACTACCCTCCACTACCCTCCTACTACAGATAATACCCTCCACTACCCTCCCACTACACGTAATACCCTGCACTACCCTCCTACTACAGATAATACCCTCCACTACCCTCCTACTACACATACTACCCTCCACTACCCTCCTACTACACATACTACCCTCCACCTACACATACTACCCTCCACTACCCTCCTACTACAGATAATACCCTCCACTACCCTCCCACTACACATACTACCCTCCACTACCCTCCACCTACAGATAATACCCTCCACTACCCTCCTACTACACATACTACCCTCCACTACCCTCCTACTACAGATAATACCCTCCACTACCCTCCTACTACACATACTACCCTCCACTACCCTCCTACTACACATAATACCCTCCACTACCCTCCTACTACAGATAATACCCTCCACTACCCTCCTACTACACATAATACCCTCCACTACCCTCCTACTACACATAATACCCTCCACTACCCTCCCACTACACATACTACCCTCCACTACCCTCCACCTACAGATAATACCCTCCACTACCCTCCTACTACACATACTACCCTCCACTACCCTCCTACTACAGATAATACCCTCCACTACCCTCCACTACCCTCCTACTTCACATAATACCCTCCACTACCCTCCTACTACACATAATACCCTCCACTACCCTCCTACTACAGATAATGCCCTCCACTACCCTCCTACTACAGATAATACCCTCCACTACCCTCCTACTTCACATAATACCCTCCACTACCCTCCTACTACACATACTACCCTCCACTACCCTCCTACTACAGATAATACCCTCCACTACCCTCCCACTACACGTAATACCCTCCATTACCCTCCTACTACAGATAATACCCTCCACTACCCTCCTACTTCACATAATACCCTCCACTACCCTCCTACTACAGATAATACCCTCCACTACCCTCCCACTACACGTAATACCCTCCACTACCCTCCTACTTCACATAATACCCTCCACTACCCTCCTACTACACATAATACCCTCCACTACCCTCCTACTACAGATAATACCCTCCACTACCCTCCTACTACACATAATACCCTCCACTACCCTCCTACTACACATAATACCCTCCACTACCCTCCCACTACACGTAATACCCTCCACTACCCTCCTACTACAGATAATACCCTCCACTACCCTCCCACTACACGTAATACCCTCCACTACCCTCCTACTACACATAATACCCTCCACTACCCTCCTACTACACATAATACCCTCCACTACCCTCCTACTACACATAATACCCTCCACTACCCTCCAACTACACATACTACCCTCCACAACCCGCCACTACACATACTACCCTCCACTACCCTCCCACTACAGATAATACCCTCCACTACCCTCCTACTACACATAATACCCTCCACTACCCTCCACCTACACATAATACCCTCCACTACCCTCCCACTACACGTAATACCCTCCACTACCCTCCTACTACAGATAATACCCTCCACTACCCTCCCACTACACGTAATACCCTCCACTACCCTCCTACTACACATAATACCCTCCACTACCCTCCTACTACACATAATACCCTCCACTACCCTCCTACTACACATAATACCCTCCACTACCCTCCACCTACACATACTACCCTCCACTACCCTCCCACTACACATACTACCCTCCACTACCCTCCCACTACAGATAATACCCTCCACTACCCTCCTACTACACATAATACCCTCCACTACCCTCCTACTACACATGCTACCCTCCACTACCTGCTCTCTCTCTCTCTCTCTCTCTCTCACTTTTATCACCGCCTCACAATGAACAGGTCCAGACACTGAGCCACACGTCTTAAACCCGTCATTTTTCTCAGGAGAGGAGAATCAACTTTGTGTGTGTGTGTGTGTAAGCAGACGCAACGTTCCCCGCAATCTGTGTTTCGTCGTATTTTCTGTTTCTATTCGCTCTTTAATTTAATGTAAACGTCTCGTGTAATAACAACAACAACAACAACAACAACAACAACAACAACAACAATAATAATAATAATAATAATAATAACAATAATAATATTGACAAAAAGGCAAATTACATAACCATAAACGTTTATAAAGTGAAATAACAAACACTAATGTCATGACGTATAAGCAGAGACGCTGATTAGTTGATGATACAAGAACAATGACGTCATAACTCTGCTGGCGTGAAGTAGATGGTCTCTTACCTATGACGTGTTGCCGATGATAGAGACACTAACGCTGATTGGTGGACGAGACGTGACGTAGAGGCATCCGTCAAGAGAGAACGTATATAATCTTAAATCCTTTTATTAAATAGAGGAGTAACTAAATCATTGTTCTTTACTAAACCAAAAATGAGTAAAAATCTTATGAAGTGAGAATTAATTTACCGACTATATTGTGATGATTGTGAGTCATGCTTCTTTCTCGATGACCTAAGGAGGGGGAGGTCACACCGGGTCAAAGGTCAGAGTCAAGATGATATAAACTATGTGACCCCTGAACTGATGCTTCATGAACCCTTTAAAGGTAAATAAACACATTATGAGACGAGGAAAGAGGCTTCGAGGCGGTCATCAAGTGTGTGTGTGTGTGTGTGTGTGTGTGTGTGTGTGTGTGTGTGTGCATTAAACCAGAAATTAAACTTCCTTATGTTTTATTGGAGGTTTTATTATGGGAGGAATTTGAGGGAGGTTAGCGGAGGAGGTTAGAGGGAGCGGAGGAGGTTAGTGGGAGGGGAGGGAGGTTAGGAGGGGGTTTAAGCGGGGTAGGAGGTTAATGGAGGGAGGAGGTTGGAGGGGTTAACGGGTAGGGTTATAGAGGGAGGGGTTAGGGGAGGGAGGTTAATGGGAGGGGAGGGAGGTTATAGGGAGGGAGGGGTAGGGAGGGAGGGAGGTTAATGGGAGGGGAGGTGGAGCAACACATCTCAGCAAGAGAAAGGGTAAAAAAAAAATATCGACTTTGAGTAAAAATGGAAAAAAATCAAACGAGTCGCCATATAATAATATTGATCCCATCTGTAGGAACAAGTGAGGACACCAACAACACTCTGATACAACAACAATAACAACAACAACGATGGGGTCTAAACACGTCCTAAACACGCTATTCCCACCAGGTAAAGCACTAATTACTCAGAGAACTGAAACAACTAAATAAATATGAGTGTCATGGGTTGTGTTAGGCTTACCCACGCAACCAACTCCAAAGTTTGTTTTACTAGAGATAAGACGCCCGGCGAGGCATAACTGGGACATGTATTTTCCATTAGTTTATGTTAGCCAGCCTTTAGGGGGGTGGGCAGTGAAACAGTGTTGTACTCTTCATCGCTTCACACCCAAAAACCTCATTTTAAGTAGTATCCCGACGGCCATGGCTTAGTTAAGACGTCGTTTCCATCCACTCCCTCCTGAAAGGGAGTGGGACACCACACCACACAGTCCTCCACCGCCACCCTGTCCTGTGGACCGTCGTCGACACGAGACTAAGTGTATTAACCTAGGTTGTTTTCCCCGTGGAAATATCACGTGTGGATGCCTGGTTGCAACAAGAGCAATCCAGGCTGGCCTATCAAACCTACAGTAAATGGTTAATCAATTCACGCTTAGAGTTCTCCTGCACCACACCCGTCTACAGTGACCGTGATCGACACGAGACTAAGTGTGTTAACCTAGGTTTGTTATCCCCGTGGAAATATCACGTGTGGAAGCCTGGTTGCGACAAAAGCAATCAGGCTGGCCTATTGCACCTAAGTGATTAATTCAAGTCATGCTTACCAGTTCTCCTTGCCTGGACAACAGTCTACAGTGACTGTCAGTGACGCAAGACTATGTGTGGTAACCCAAGAGTACTTTTTGTTGTTATGGCCCGTGGAAAGAAGTTCTTGTGCGGAAACCTGGTTGCAACAAAAGCAATCCAGGCTGACAGTAAATGTATCACTTGAAGAATTAAGGCTCTGTTAAGTCATACCCATAGTAGAGTAATCACATGTGTCCCCAAGTTGAAAATTCTCTTTTAGAAGATTAATTTTATTTCAGCATGAACGTGAGTGATTCATATATCCATGCAAATTGTAAATCATTACATGGAAGCTTGACAAATAAATGTAAGTGCAATTATCTGTCCGTATCTGTGATCCGATCTTATCATTACTAAAGGTAATGGCTGATTGGATATGACAAAGTATAACCAATAACTGAGATAGATGTTGAAAATTAAATGAATTCATTAAATCATCATTTATCAAGTATAAATCATGGAATGTCGAGTGGTGGAGTGAACTTCAACGTAGATACGCCATAATCTCCTGTAAGTAATCAGTGTGAAGGTATCGAATTCTACGGTAAGAAATAAGAAACACAACATATTATAATCTTCATATAATATAATCCACTCATATACCTCCGATCCACCCAAAATCATGACAATTGGCGCCCGAACAGGGACACAGACCGCGGATAATTGCACTCTTGTCAGGAGTTTGTACAAACGCGTATATTGTACTACGAAATGATTACCAGTACATTTGAGGGGACCTTAAGAAACTTTGAATCTGAAGTTAAAGATGGAAAATATAGAAACAGAAGAGGGCTTGTGATGTTTGCCAGAACCAGCGACGGAGGGCGAGTTCTACCCGCACCCCTGTGTCCTCTCACAGTGATCCCCGAACCCTTGACAGGGTGGCGGCGGAAATTGTGGTCAGTAAACCCAGTTCCACATCAGCCAGCTGATTCAGTACGAGGCGGTGGACTGCCCACCCAAGGGTGAGTGACGGGAAGAGTACCTCCACACCTTTGGGGGTCCTCATCAACGGAGGGACCCAGTTCCACCGCAGCCTCTAGATTCACTACGAGGCGGTGGACAGTAAACCCAAGGGTGAGTGATGGACAGATTTACATCCTCATCTTGGTGGACGTCAGCGTGAGGCGGTGGACAGTAGACCCAAGGGTGAGTGATGGGCAGAGTACACCCTCACCTTGGGGGTCCTCAGCGACAGAGGGACCCATTTCCACATCAGCCGGCTGAAGGAATCCTTCTCTTCACCCACCGGGGGAAGTTCATTTGACATTGCAGAGCGTGTCTAGGACCTGACTTATGTCTGGGAGCGTTCATATGTTCCGGTCAACTCGAACCTGTACGCATCTTACGACTCTTCAAATGTTATGTAAACCTTTGAAACACCTCTCTACACTTAAGAACATAACACGACACCTGTACCACCTAAACAACGTCAACATACCCTACACTACACAACACGTTGCTGTAACATAAATGTAGCGTGATTATGCTTAGCATGATCTATAGCTCGGGAATTGTCACCCTCGCCTCGGAGTTTTCCACCAGCCTGAAAATCTAAAGGAAATGTTGAGGTTTTCCCTCAGTGGCGATTGGCGACTACATCCCGTTGCAGTGTTAGTGTCACACACACACCACAGTGTGAATGTCGAATTGTGTGTCTGGGCTAGGCATTCTCTTGATTGTATACAGGTGCTAAAATTTTATTCTCCGAAGAAAAATTTTTCTTAGTAGGGGCGATTGTCATGGGTTGCGTTAGGCTTACCCAAGCAACCAACTCCAAAGTTTGTTTTACTAGAGATAAGACGCCCGGCGAGGCATAACTGGGACATGTATTTTCCATTAGTGTATGTTAGCCAGCCTTTAGGGGGGTGGGCAGTGAAACAGTGTTGTACTGTTCATCGCTTCACACCCAAAAACCTCATTTTAAGTAGTATCCCGACGGCCATGGCTTAGTTAAGACGTCGTCTCCATCCTCTCCCTCCTGAAAGGGAGTGGGACACCACACCACGCAGTCTTCCACCGCCACTCTGTCCTGTGGACAGTCGTCGACATGAGACTAAGTGTGTTAACCTAGGTTGTTATCCCCGTGGAAATATCACGTGTGGATGCCTGGTTGCAACAAGAGCAATCCAGGCTGGCCTATCAAACCTACAGTAAATGGTTAATCAATTCACGCTTAGAGTTCTCCTGCACCACACCCGTCTACAGTGACCGTGATCGACACGAGACTAAGTGTGTTAACCTAGGTTTGTTATCCCCGTGGAAATATCACGTGTGGAAGACTGGTTGCGACAAAAGCAATCCAGGCTGGTCTATTGCACATAAGTGATTAATTCAAGTCATGCTTACCAGTTCTCCTTGCCGCGACAACCGTCTACAGTGACTGTCAGTGACGCAAGACTATGTGTGGTAACCCAAGAGTACTTTTTGTTGTTATGGCCCGTGGAAAGAAAATCTTGTGCGGAAACCTGGTTGCAACAAAAGCAATCCAGGCTGGCAGTAAATGTATCACTTGAAGAATTAAGGCTCTGTTAAGTCATACCCATAGTAGAGTAATCACATGTGCCCCCAAGTTGAAAATTCTCATTTAGAAGATTAATTTTATTACAGAGTGAACGTGAGTGACTCATATATCCATGCAAATTGTAAATCATTGTATGGAAACTTGACAAATAAATGTAAGTGCAATTATCTGCCCGTATCTGTGATCCTATCTTATTATTACTAAAGGTAATGACTGATTGGTTATGACAAAGTATAACCAATAACTTAGATGGATGTTGGAAATTAATGGAATTCATTAAATCATCATTTATCAAGTATAAATCATGGAATGTCGAGTGGTGGAGTAAACTTCTACGTAGATACGCCATAATCTCCTGTAAGTAACCAGTGTGAAGGTATCGAACTCTACGGTAAGAAATAAAAAACACAACATATTATAATCTTTACATAATATAATCCACTCATATCCCACCGATATATTCAAAATCATGATAATTAGTTATCTTTCTTAGTCTTCACCTTCTGTACTTTTCTTCTCCTTCCTCTTTAACTTTTTTTATTTATTTTTTTTTAAATTCCCTTCTTTTATAAACTTACAAGAGGGGTGTGGGGGGTAGGGTGAATAGGGTAGCCAACGAACGCTACGAAGGAGGATGAGTAGGAGGGGGTGATGGAGGGGGGTGAAGGAGGGGCGGGAGGAGGAGAAGGGGGGTGGTAAGGTAGAGAGGATTGCGTCGTGAGGTAAGGTGAGCCAAAGTATACCTGCGACAAGCCAAATGAGATACAGGTAAACGTGCCCACTTACTTATATTTTCCGCTTCATATACCTGGGAGTCACAAGACGCACGTAGTTACAGTACATAAGACGTATGTAGTTACTCACAAGGCGTACGTAGTTACTCACAAGGCGTACGAAATTACTCATAAGACGCACGTAGTTACTCATAAAACGCACGTAGTTACATAAGACGTACGTAGTTACTGACAAGGCGCAAGTAGTTACTCACAAGGCGTACGAAGTTACTCATAAGACGCACGTAGTTACTCATAAGACACACGTAGTTACTCATAAGACGCACGTAGTTACTCACAAGGTGCAGGTTGATACTCACAAGGCGTACGTACTTACTCACGGGACGCACGTAGTTACTCATAAGACACACGTAGTTACTCACAAGGTGCAGGTTGATACTCACAAGGCATACGTACTTACTCACGGGGCGCACGTAGTTACTCATAAGACGCATGTACGTAGTTACTCATGGGATTATAATCCAGTTACATAACCATGAGTTATGGGTTCTGATTACGTATATAATCGGGGTGGGGGGGGGGGGATCAGTTTACCACACTACTGTACACTAACTATAATTCACCACACCATACGACACAATACCACTCACCACCATACTCATCAACACACCACACCAAACCACACCATACCCCCCCCCCCCCCCCACACACACACCACATCAACTCCAAGCAACATCTTTGGCAGGGTTTCAAACAAGACCCACCTTGACCTACCTCAAGCCAGATGGTAGTGGTCGCCTTACTATAGGTTCAGTAATTCCGTAGTTGCTATTTGGCTCAACTGTCTTTGTAGCTCGTTTAGTCCTGAGTCGAGGCGCTGCGGTTGACTGAGTGTATTGTACGCTGACTTTACTGACTGAGTGGGGAAATGAGTGGCTGAGCATAAAAGGGAAATAATTCTAACGTAGGGGTAAATTCATCTCTCTCTCTCTCTTGGCCATAGTAGAGGCCCACACGTGACTCAAGAGCCCCGTGTTGTGCTCTAGCCAAGGGTAAGAAAGGTGATGATCAAGCTCGTGTGGTAGTCGAGGAATTGTTTAGAGTTTCGTAACGGGAGGACACACACACACACACACACACACAGTGGAATGGTAGAAATAAAACAAGAAAAAGCTGCTGGCTCTCCGAAAACTTAGTTCCTAATATGTTTGTTTTAACTAATGGCTCCGTGATTGAGTGTTTGTCTCGTTATGTGAGTGTTTGTATAAGTAGCTTAATTAGTTGTTCTTGAAATAACTCTGGTTTTATAACTACCTAATTGACTGTTGTGTAACTGGTTGCATAACTAGTTAAAGGTTAAGTAACTGGTGTGTAACTGATTATCCAGTCAATAGAACGGTTATGCTACTAGTTAAGTTACAGACTGTATAACTAGCTAATTGATTGACTGTCCAACTCACTGATTGAATGTGCAGCTGGTGAACTTACTGACTGTCTATCTTCCTTGGACATAACCTCAGGACACAATATCAGGACAGAGCCTCAGTACACAACCTCAGGACACAACATTAGGGCTCGGCCTCAGGGCCTAACCTCAGGACCACAACCTCAAGACACAACCTCAGGACACAACATTAGGGCACGACCTCAGGGCCTAACCTCAGGACACAACCTCAAGACACAACCTCAAAACAACCTCAGGAAACAACCTCAGGATTTAACATTTTTACACAACCTCAGAATATAACATCAAGACACAACCTCAGGGCCTAACCTTAGGACACAACCCTAGGACACATTACTAAACCTCTTCTCCACAGAGTTATCACTCCTACACTCCTGGCTGTCGTACAAGTCCCATTACATTAGATGAACCTGGAGCGGTGCCCACCAGAGTCTTCCAGAGATCCAGGAATTATCATGTGGGAGGAACGTCACACTAACACCAGCGTCCTCGTACTAACACCACCACCAATACCACCACCATTACCACTACTACCTGTATTTTAAGACGAGGATTACCCAGCACTAGATGTGATGGAGTGGTTAGGTTAGGTTGTTAGTGAATGGCTAGATGGATGACGTAGAGAGTCACATTATGAAGACCACCACTTGGAAAATAGGTTAAGTAAGTGAGGCTGTTAGATGGCGTGTCCTCCTTGGCGGTGGCTGCTTCACTAACAAGGTCATCAGCCCAGTCTTGGTCGACTAGTTGGCTTGTTAACATTGTGTCTTCCTAGGTGATTATACCTCTACTATTAATAAGCTCATTAGGGGTTACCTGGCTCACTAAGTATAGATTGTTACCACTGTACTACATTATTTGGAGTCATCTTGGTGTTATTGCCAAGGAAGACGTGACACTGACTCGAGAGACTCAATAAGACAGTATCGACCACAACTAACTGTCCTGGTATTCGTCAACAATAAGCAGCGGTGCCAAATACTTCCACGGATCTTTACGACTATCAGTTTATAACCTACCCCACCTAGCTAATACTTGTGGACGACCCGACTCCCTGCCTTCTCTACTTGAATATACCATCTCTCTCTCTCTCTCTCTCTCTCTCTCTCTCTCAGCTGATAACTTACTATCAAAGCCACCAAGAGGACTTTTGGCACCCAGGTAACATGATTGGCTTCTCGTTTGAATGTTTTGGTTCTGCCTGCGTTATCTGACTGACTGCTTGTAAATATGTCTACTAAGCTACTGTACATGGGTGGGTGACTACTGGTTGACCAACTGCTTGCTTGGCTGACATCGCATCATCACACAGCAACACTCAGTCGTCACACAGCAACACTCAGTCGTCACACAGCAACAATCAGCGGCAGCAACCAGTGGAGAGACCATCCCATCAGTGGGTGCGGAAGAGGGAGTGGTTTAACCTACAGTGTCCTAAGCGACCTTGACTACACTACACGCTCTCACCAATCATGTCACACACACACACACACACACACACCGTACACCTCTCCCACACATCCTGTAGTGCTGGGAATCTCTATTAGAAAATTGTCCTTACTCGTAATATTATGTGGGAGGCTAAGTGCGCGCTTGCGTAGATCCGTCTCATTATCTCACCCCCCTCTCCCTCCCTCACCCTCCCTCCCTCCTGCAAATTTTCATGTTAGTATGATGTCATGCAGCGTTGATTGCTGCTCATGTGTTTTCACGGGGATTCTTGATGGGCTTTTGGTGTAATATCGGGTTGAGATTGATGGTTGGAATGGACTGGTTGACGTGTGTCGTAGTGGTTGGTGTGTGGTTAATGGGGGGGGGGGGGGGAGGCGGGGAAGGCGTATTGTTGTTGGGAACCAAATGTAACAGGGGCCGCTTGTGTGTAATGCAACTAAATGCACGTTGAGGACTTCCGCAGGTGTGTATATGTGTGTAAGACCTCACACACACACACACACACACACACACACACACACACACCAATAACTTGTAATAAACCAGTGAATTAACTCCCAGTAAACACTACTCCTTGCACTGCCACTATGTTGAAATGAACTGTAGTTTGAGCTTTTCCCCATCTAGTTATTATATGTCTTATTTGTGTCACTTATGTTACTTGTATATTATTTGTAATTCGAAACCCATTCCCCAAATATGTAACTGTATATTTTCAGCCTTCTGGCTGCCAAGCTCTTTCAATAAACCGTTAATTATTATTATTATTATTATTACACATACACACTACCTATTGCATCTCGGACAATCAGTTCCCACGGGTGATAGTGGCCGCCCCTCCACACCAACTCCTCCGCCCTCACACCCACCCCTTCGCCCTCACACCCACCCCTCCGCCCTTACACCCACTCTTCCGCCCTCACACCCACCCCTCCGCCCTCACACCCACTCCTCCGCACTTCACACCCGCCTCACATCACTCTAGCACAAATCGGACCCTGTCTGCCCAACTAAGCACTACACGCCCACGCCATTACACCCACGCGACCCTGTCCTCCAGTGCCCAATTGATTACGCCCTCTCCTATCCAGTCTCATTGCCTCCTCCTCCACCTCCTCTCTCATTACCTACGCATCCTTTCCTCTTCATCTCAGAGGTCTTATCTCTCCACTCCCTAACCTCTGCCCCTTCCACAACTCTTCCATCCGTCCATCCACTGTCCCACAACCCCTCTCTGCCCCCTCCAATCCTCCCCATCTCACAATTCCCCCCAACCCCTCCTCCCCCACCCGCCCGTATGAACCACCACCCTCGCCCGCATTTCTCACGCCCTCACACGCCCTCAATTCCTGGCTGCATTATGTGGAGGGTCGAGGCTAACACAGAGGGCAGTAATGACCACCATGAGAGGAAACAAGACTACTGTAACACCGGGCCCGGCCAGCTGTAAGGGTTGAAGACGTGGGTAAATTTGGGATGGTTCTTCGGAGGAGATAACTAATGCATAATAGATTTTGATGGTGATGTTAGGAGGTAAATATTACGGCTGATTACATTCCTAATATAACATAACTTAACCTACACTACCCCACCTCTGTGTGTGTGTGTGTATTTTTTTTTGCTTTCACTCTTTTTCTCCATGTCTGAGGATTATAGCTTTAATATCTGGAGCAATGAATGGTTAAGAGTTAGCAATAAATGGTTGTCAAGGGCAGTTGGTGTCAACGGCCGTCTTGTCGGATATTGCAAGTCAATATCAGTCCCATTCATTGACAACTGGGACAACTTCTACGGCAGAAGGGGCCTTTATGCTAGGGATGGGGTGCACCTGTCTAGGGATGGAGTAGCAACCCTGGCTGGAGCCCTAGAGGGGGCAGTTCAAAAGATATCGAAGTCTTTAAACTGCTAGGGGAACATATGGGCACGGGGGTGGAGGAGACTGCAGTGGGAGCGGGTAAACAAAGTGAAAGATTACAGGGAAATAGTGTTAGGAATGATGACAAAACTAAATTAGACAGGGAGTTTAAACCTAAACGCGGTAAAGGGAGAACGCATAACACGACTAACTTAAATGTCTACTACGTGAACAGTAGAAGCATGAGAAACAAAATGGATGATATTAGGGCCTTGGTATGTACCGAAAAAATCGATATAATAGCAGTCACTGAAACATGGATCAACCTAGACTCAAGTGAGTTACCAGTCGAATACCAAATTGCGGATTACAAATTGTTCCATACTGATAGGCCGTCCAGGAAAGGAGGCGGAGTAGCCATCTATGTCAGGGATAATCTGAAGTGTGAAATAAATAAGGAAATAAAAACTGAGCGGAATACAGAAACAATTTGGATAGAATTAATCGACGGTAGGGAAAAATTAATCACAGGAATAATATATAGACCTCCCAATCTTGATAGAGTTAGTGAGCGACTTATCTGGGATGAAATGCGCAGGGCTTCCATACACAACAAAGTCTGTATAGTAGGCGATTTTAACCTTGGCCAAATAGATCGAACTGACCTTACGGGTAACTCAGTATCAGAGGATTTCCTTGAAAAGATCCAGGACTGTTTCCTAAGTCAACATATAATCGAACCCACCCGGGGTAATAATATACTCGATTTACTTCTGTCGAACAGAGAAAACCTCATTCGCAATGTCGAGGTAGGGAACGAACTTGCAAACAGCGATCACAAAGAAATTAGATTCCAGTTAGATTTTCAGGTCAGACGTAAAGGGAATTCCATTAAAGTCCCAGATTTCAGAAGGCAGACTTTGATAGTTTAAAGAGGCAGCTGAGAGAGGGGGGTGTCGCGCTTGGGTGTGAGCCTGACAGATGACACCGACCTGATAACGAGATGTGAGATTGCCGAGTTCCACAACAATTTAAATAATGAGTTACTTAATGCACAATGGCAGAACATACCATACAAAAAACTCAGATCAGACAACAATGACCCTAAATGGATAAATAATTATTTAAAAAACATTATTGGCCAAAGGAAGGCTGTAGGTAGAAGGATAAATCGTGGCGAAATTTACCTCCGGGAGTATTATAAGGTATTGGCCGGTAGGATAGCAGGGGAGGCGAAAACCAACCCCAGATACTGGCGAGCTAACTGATAACGACAGAGAAATGAGCAATAATATGAATAAATATTTTTCAACAGTTTTCACTACCGAAAATTTAAACATGATACCCGAGGCACCGACTCTATTCAGAGATAGTGAAGAAAACAAATTAAGTGAGATAGTAGTGACTAGTAACGATGTTAGTAAGCAAATAGACAAACTAAAGCCTAATAAGTCACCTGGTCCCGATGAGATATTTGCCAGAGTATTAAAGGAATGTAAGGAAGAGCTTAGTATGCCCTTAGCAAAGTTGTTTAACATGTCATTAAAAACAGGTGTAGTACCAGAATCCTGGAGGTTAGCGAATGTAATACCGATTTTCAAGAAGGGGGAAAGATCACTATCCTCTAACCATTCCCAATCAGTCTAACGTCAATAGTAGGCAAATTACTAGAATCAATCATTTCAAACTCTATTCGAAACCACCTGGAGAAGCACAAGTTGATCAATGATTCCCAACATGGCTTCACAAGCGGCGTTCATGTCTAACTAATCTATTAACATTCTTTTCATCAGTTTTCGAATCGGTGGACGAGGGGCACAATTATGATGTGGTATATCTCGATTTCAGCAAAGCCTTCGACAGAGTCCCCCACGAAAGACTAATTAGAAAGGAAGAAGCACATGGCATCAAAGGTAATATCCTTAAATGGATTAGGGCGTGGTTACGGGACAGGAAACAGCGAGTGAGCATAAACGGCACTAAATCGCATTGGAGCAACGTCACTAGTGGAGTTCCCCAAGGCTCAGTACTTGGACCATTATTATTTATTATATACATAGACGACATAGATATCGGCATAGACAGCAACATAAGTAAATTTGCTGATGACACTAAAATAGGACGTGTAATTAGATCTAACGAGGACTCTGCAAAACTACAGGAAGATCTAAACAAACTTTTCGAATGGTCGGAAAAATGGCAGATGAAATTCAATGTGGACAAATGTAAAGTACTCAGTATAGGAGATGTAAACAGGGAAACCAGTTACCAGATGAACAACGATGCCATTGTGGAATCCGACTGCGAGAGAGATTTAGGAGTAATGATAAGCAGGAATCTTAAGCCAAGTAAACAATGTGTTTTTGCTCCTAACAAGGCTAATAAAGTACTTGGGTTCATACAAAAGAGTGTTAGTTACAAGACTAGCGAGGTCATCTTAAAATTATATCTAGCGCTTGTGAGACCTCACCTGGATGACGCAGTTCAGTTCTGGTCACTGTATTACAGAATGGATATAGAATACTTGGAAAGAATCCAGAGGAGAATGACAAGACTAATCCCGGGCATTAGGAACCTTGAGTACTGAGACAGGTTAAAGCATCTTAATTTGCACTCCCCCGAGAGACGTAGAGTGAGGGGCGACATGATAGAGGTGTATAAATGGAAGTCAGGGTTAAACAAAGGGGACATTACAAAGGTACTCAAACTATCCAACCAGGGGCGAACTCGTAGTGGACAAATGGAACAAGTTACCAAATATCATCATTAACTCGAATACTCTGGATAGCTTCAAACATAGGTTGGATGCTTATATGAGCAATAGGGGTTGGGTATAAGCGGGACTGCCCAGTATGGGTCAATAGGCCCGCTGCAGTTTCCTCCATTCTTATGTTCTTATGTATGCAAGAGGGGAGGGGTAGTGAGTGTTGGGGGGGAAGGGGCAGGGAGTGTAGAAGGGGAGGAGACAGGGATAGGGAGTGTAGGAGGGGAGGGTAAGGGGAGGGGACAGGGATAGGGAGTGTAGGAGGGAGGGGTAGTAACACATAGGGGCAGGGGAAGGGTGGGAGGAGTGTAGAAGGGGAGGAGACAGGGATAGGGAGTGTAGGAGGGGAGGGGAAGGGGAGGGGATAGGGAGTGTAGGAGGGGAGGGGAAGGGGAGGGGATAGGGAGTGTAGGAGGGAGGGGTAGTAACACATAGGGGCAGGGGAAGGGGGGGAGGAGTGTAGAAGGGGAGGAGACAGGGATAGGGAGTGTAGGAGGGGAGGGGTAGTGACAGGGAGTATAGGGGTAAGGGAAGGGGGAGGGAGTATAGAAGGGGGAGAGGACTTAGATACAAGAAAGGGGGGCCGAGAGAAAGAGAGAGAGGGAGGGAGGGGGGGAGGGATGGATGGATGGATGGAGGGAGGGAGGGAGGGAGGGAGGGGTATGTGACTCACCTGGTAACAGAGGTAGCCGGGTGACGCGCCCTCCTTCACCACCTCCACTCCCCTCCTATACCTGACCTCACTGATGGATGCTTGAGTGAGGAATGTATACAACTTTATTTAATATCGTCCTTGAATTCCACGTAACTAAACCAAGGACACTAGTTATCTCTGTCACCGTCGTGGGTTTTTTTTCTATTTTTGTTTATTTTTCTTCTTTTTCTCATGTTTTTGTCTTTATTTTGCGTTTGTTTTATGCGTCACCACCACCACGATACCGACGTCACTAAATACTTCTCAGGTGACAGGTGACTCCTCTCACCTTCATCACCACCCCCTCCCCTTTGTGTCATCCTGTCTCCTCCCCCCCCCCCCCCTGCATCTTCTTTTTCCACGCCTTTCCACCCTCCTCCTCTTCCATTCCCTCCCATCCTCCTTCCCTCCCATCCTCCTTCTCTCCTCTCCCTCCCACCCACCTTCTCTTCCTCTCCTCACCCCAGCCTACATTACCCCCATCCCTTGACCCCAATAGTCTTCCCATCCACCCTCCCTCTTCTCCCCCTTTGGCAAATCTTCTCCCTTTAACCCCCCCTTCCTCTTCCCAATCCCACCCTCCATTTACCCCTTCCTTCCCCATAATTACCTCTTCCCCTTTTCCTTCTTTTCCCAGTTTCCTCCTTCTCCTTCTCTCCTCCTTTCCTCATTCTCCCCCTCTCCTCCTACCCCCCCCCCTCCTCTCTTGCTCCTCCGTCACGACCAACGTCACCAATTCAACGTCACACATCACCAAGGAGGAACACTGCCTGGTTAGAGACGCCCCCCTCGAGACGTGACCTGGCGCTACCATAGGTTATCAACACAACCATAAAATAACTACCGGGCTACTAATCCGTGTAAGGTAGGATGGACTGTGGTAGGATGGACTGTGGTAGAGAGTTGTGGTAGGATGGGTTGTGGCAGAGTTGTGGTAGAATGGGTTGTGGTAGAGAGTTGTGGTAGGCTGGTTTGTAATAGGGAGGGTTGTGGTAGAAGATTGTGGTAGGTTGTGTGTGGTAGTAGGAGTGGATTAAGTTTGGATGGAGATTAACGCAGTAGTTTTCTGATGATTAAGTGTTTATGACCACATCCCTCGTGTACGTTCAGCCACATCCCCAGATAACTTATGTACACACACGCACATGATATCTTGACACATAGGAAATTTATACACGCGTGGATACTCACATATACGTCTAAAATGCACACACACACACACACACACAAGGACACACACACACACACAAGGACACACTTACACCGGAACATAGTGTCGTGTGTACCCGCATGGTGACAGAGTACCCTCCATCCTCCCCCGTCCCTTTTCCCCTATATCCTCTACTTCTCCCTCCCTCCCTTGTACTTCCTCATCTTTATCCCCCTTTCTCTACTTCTCATCTCCCCCTCCCTATTATATAACCTACTTTCTCCCCCTACCCAACACCTCCTCTTCACCACCCCCCCCTTAACTAATATATTCTCCCTCTTACCTATTCTCCCTGATCTCTTACCTCCCTTAATTCCTTTTCCCACTCCTTATCTTCTCTTCCCATCTCCCTCATTTGTCTCACCTTCCCTCTCTCACTTTCCATCTACATTTATCTTTCCCATCTTTCTCTCCTTTACCGATCCTTCCTTTCCCACTACCTCTCCTTCCCACTATCCTCCCTCCGTACCATCTCAGCCCCACTTCTCCCACCCTTCACCCTCCCCATCTCCCCTCCCTAATCTCTCTCTCTCCCCTCTCCCCCATCTCCCCACCTAGGTCACGTCCGAGTCCATCTGTTGACAATAACAGTTTCGATACTTGATCCCTCACCAGTTTGTATGGGCGGACGGTGATGACTGTACACACACACACACACACATACACACACACACACACACACACACACACACACACACACACACACACGTCAGGGTGAATTAAAACAAACATCACCTGCACGAGAGCACAGTAATGGGACGCTTTTATCTCTCTAATTAGGACACAGAAGATAATTAGGAACCAGGTAAACACACACACACACACACACACACACACACACACACACACACACACACACACACACATGGTACCTACTTGTATCTTAATTAGGTTATTATTACTAAAAAGAGTCAGCTTAGGTTAGGTTAGGTTAGGTTAGGTTAGGAAGTGAAGGCTTTTGAGAGCTGTGCCGGTCATACTGCATCTTAATATACCTGTTTAGTCACCGAATAACGTCACTACACACCTGTTTAATCACCCAATAACGTCATTACACACCTGTTTAATCACCCAATAACGTCACTACACACCTGTTTAATCACCCAATAACGTCATTACACACCTGTTTAATCACCCAATAACGTCACTACACACCTGTTTAATCACCCAATAACGTCATTACACACCTGTTTAGTCACCCAATAACGTCATTACACACCTGTTTAATCACCCAATAACGTCACTACACACCTGTTTAATCACCCAATAACGTCATTACACACCTGTTTAATCGTCCAATAACGTCACTACACACCTGTTTAATCACCCAATAACGTCATTACACACCTGTTTAATTACCCAATAACTTCACTACACACCTGTTTAATCACCCAATAACGTCACTACACACCTGTTTAATCACCCAATAACGTCACTACACACCTGTTTAATCACCCAATAACGTCACTACACACCTGTTTAATCACCCAATAACGTCATTACACACCTGTTTAATCACCCAATAACGTCACTACACACCTGTTTAATCACCCAATAACGTCACTACACACCTGTTTAATCACCCAATAACGTCATTACACACCTGTTTAATCACCCAATAACGTCATTACACACCTGTTTAATTACCCACCGCACAACACAACACAACACAGCACAACACAAAAAACACGACACAACACAACACAACAAAACACAGCACAACACAACACGACACAGCTTAGCACAACACAACGCAACACACACAACACGACACAGCACAACACAACACGACACTTCATAACTCTCGATCGTGATGACAGGTGGCACTGATTAATTATTGATCCCATATAAGAACTCGTTGTGTTTTATCCACCGGAGGAGCAGACGGGAGGGAAAGACGGGAGGAACAGATGGGAGGGAAAGACGGGAGGAACAGAAAAGGGAAAGACGAGAGAAACAGACGGGAGGGAAAGACGGGAGGGACAGATGGGAGGGAAAGACGGGAGGAACAGAGAAGGGAAAGACGAGAGAAACAGACGAGAGGGAAAGACGGGAGGAACAGATGGGAGGGAAAGACGGGAGGAACAGAGAAGGGAAAGACGAGAGGGAAAGACGGGAGGAACAGACGGGAGGGAAAGACGGGAGGAACAGACGGGAGGGAAAGGCGGGAGGAACAGACGGGAGTGAAAGACGGGGGGACGGGAGGAACAGACGGGAGAGAAAGACGGGAGGAACAGACGGGAGGGAAAGACGGGAGGAACAGACGGGAGGGAAAGACGGGAGGAACAGAAAAGGGAAAGACGAGAGAAACAGACGAGAGGGAAAGACGGGAGGAACAGACGGGAGGGAAAGACGGGAGGAACAGACGGGAGTGAAAGACGGGGGGGACGGGAGGAACAGACGGGAGAGAAAGACGGGAGGAACAGACGGGAGGGGCTGTGTTCTTCCCAGGAAGATCATAGACTCTAAAAACTCATAAATGTGCATCCTTGAATTAAACACTCAAATTATGGCGGACACGAAAAATAAAATATAAACAAGAAGTAAATTTGTACTAAATGGTGAGTTAAGTGAGAAATTGCTGAGGTTTTTGTTCATTAAAGTAAAAAAAGTCTTAAGAGTGTAAATAGTGAAGCTGTTCCTTTGTCTCTTACAGCACTGTTAAGAGGTACAGCCTGGATAATATATACCATAATATATTTAGGTAACAGCTGATATATATATATATATATATATATATATATATATATATAATCAACGACCTCACCAGCAAGGAATCGAACCCTCGACCTACTAGGTGTGACTAGGGAACGCTTACCGGCTAGGCCACAAGGACACTAAAAGCAGTTCTAGACTCTGTTATATTTCACACAAAGCCTGTTCATCGAGCTGATGGCGCCGTGAACCTCATTGGGAAACTGCCCGTGCCTCGTATGTGGTGTCAGTAGCATTTTACCGAATCCAGCTGGTATGAAACGCGAGGTACAAATATATACTTCATTTTTAGTCCATTTAACACGCGGACTTTGAACATACAATCAAGGACCTCACCAGCAAGGAATCGAACCCTCGACCTACTGGGTGTGACTAGGGAACGCTTACCGGCTAGGCCACAAGGACACTAAAAGCAGTTCTAGACTCTGTTATATTTCACACAAAGCCTGTTCATCGAGCTGATGGCGCCGTGAACCTCATTGGGAAACTGCCCGTGCCTCGTATGTGGTGTCAGTAGCATTTTACCGAATCCAGCTGGTATGAAACGCGAGGTACATATATATACTCCATTTTTAGTCCATTTAACACGCGGACTTTGAACATACAATCAACGACCTCACCAGCAAGGAATCGAACCCTCGACCTACTGGGTGTGACTAGGGAACGCTTACCGGCTAGGCCACAAGGACACTGGTGAGGTCGTTGATTGTATGTTCAAAGTCCGCGTGTTAAATGGACTAAAAATGAAGTATATATATATATATATATGTAGTCAGGCAGTTGGTAGCTGACTGACTACCAACTGTGGTGATCCTTGTTCGAACCCGGCACTCAGAGGTGTATATTGTTTTCATTAAGACCAATAGTAAGTTTGACGCTGTTAAGCTTTCATCTATATACAGTACAAAGTAGTAGTTCGTTGTAATAAAGTATTCGACATATAGTAGTGCGGTATATAGGAGTTTTTCTTCCACAAAACCATCGTTATGCCAACATGTTCTGTTTATTAAGATTAAGTAGTGAGATAATAGTACAGTGCACTTAATACATTCATTTTAAAAAGAGTTCACTAAACAAGAGTGTCTACTGTTAAAAAGTGTTCTCTTTAAACTGTGGTATAGAGAGTTCACTAGTAAGTCGTGTTTACTCTATCAGGATATCTTTTGGTTTTACAGAGGCTTTTGTTATATAAAATAGAGTAGGGTTGTCTATAATACACTGGTTGGTGTTAGGTGAAATTCAACATTGACAAATGTAAAGTACTCAGTATAGGGAATGTAAACAGGGAAACCAGATACCAGATGAACAACGATGCCATAGAGAAATCCGACTGCGAGAGAGATTTAGGAGTAATGATAAGTAGGAACCTTAAGCCAAGTAAACAATGTGTTTTTGCTCGTAACAAGGCTAATAAAGTACT